>CANTAL010000142.1:0-630000 GCA_947650365.1 Chamaelirium japonicum | reverse complement strand
ATATGTATTATATATATATATATATATATATATATATATATATATATATATATATATATATATATCTATATATATATATATAGGGGGGTGCTTAGGTACGGTCTGTGGTTCGTGCAGTCCGCGGTCCGCAGCAGTATATATATATATATATATATATATATATATATATATATATATATATATATATATATATATATATATATATATATATATATATATATATATATATATATATATATATATATATATATATATATATATATATATATATATATATATATATATATATATATATATATATATATATATATATAAGGAATGGGATGCTGCCTATCAAAACAGCATTTTTGCTGCTTTGAGACATTGTTTGACCATCCTAGAAGTTTTGGAATTTGATGAAATTTGGTGAGGGTGTTGTCTAGGGTAAGATGATCATCCTCACAAATTTTCATCAAATTCCAAAACTTCTAAGAGGGTCAAATGGTCGAATCAAAATGCTGCAGATTTTAACGGTGACTGCAGACGACTGATTTTGCTTCGACCATTTGAACCCCCTAGAAGTTTTGGAATTTGATAAAAATTTGTGAGGATGATCATCTTACCCTAGACAACACCCTCCCCAAATTTCATCAAATTCCAAAACTTCTAGGATGGTCAAACAATGTCTCAAAGCAGCAAAAAATGCTGTTTTGATAGGCAGCATCCCATTCCTCTTATATATATATATATATATATATATATATATATATATATATATATATATATATATATATATATATATATATATATATATATATATATATATATATATATATATATATATATATATATATATATATATATATATATATATATATATATATATATATATATATATACTAGTGAAAACCCCGTGCCCGAGGGCACGAAAATTATTTAGAGAGAGATGAAAAATATTTTAAGGGCTTAGATAATATTTTGAGGGAGGTGACAATAATTCGAAGGCAGTCAATATTTCGACGAAGGTGACAATATTTCAAGATTGACAATAATATTTTGAAAAAGCTAGAAATATTTCAATGGAAGTGCCAATATTTAGAGGGTGAAAGAATATGAAGTTTGTTGGAGGAGGAGGGACAACATGTCCTCTTGGTATGCTCCTTAATTATTGTGGGGGGTATAAACAACGGTTGTTATCGTTGCTCTCTAACCCACTCTTAACCACACGATCCAGCGAAAACCAGTCCCCGGCCTCTCTCTGCCGCTGATCGAGCGCGCCCTCTCCCCTCTATACGTCAGACCCACCCCGCCCCCCCCCTCCACTTTTCCCTCATCCGTGCCCCATTCCTCCTCCCGCTGATCGGCCCCATCCCCCAAACCCCTATGACTTCGATGCAGATCAGATCATAGGGGTGACCAGCAGATTCGATGCAGGGGAGACGTGCACAGGCGATTTCAGCCATAGATCTTGTCGGGAGGGCCGCAGATCTGGAGGCAGCAGCTTAGATCAGATGGTCGCTGGACCGGGAGGGCCGCGTGGTGGTCGCCGGAGCTCAGATCTAGAGGTCAATCTGAAGGAGGGTGGTCGTCGGGCCAGGAATCTGGTTGGGACTGCGGTGGTCACCGGCTCAGATCTCAGATCGGGTGGTAGCCGGCCGAGAAAATGGTCTTCACTCCCTCGCAATGAAGAATAATCCCTCGTAGGTTGTCTTCCACCCCCCCTCTCTCTCTCTCTCTCTCTCTCTCTCTCTCTCTCTCTCTCTCTCTCTCTCTCTCTTTCTGGGTGCACTACCGATAACTCTTTGCTGCATTGGGATTGCCCGATCGGTGCATCGAACGTAAGCCCAAACCGACATGCAAAGGAATAGCTGCATTGAGGTGCAAAGCAAGCCAATAATGTGAGTAGACAACCCTTTGCATGCCAATTTCGACTAACTATGATTCATCATGCGTTTGTACCGATTATTTGTATCATATTGTATTAAAATCGTTCAATTAGATTGGTGATCAAATTTATTTCTAGTATAGTAATGACCTCAAGTGACTGAAATGTCTATTTGGGGGTTCATTATTGTTATTTTTTTTGTCTTTTAAATTATGATACCAAGAATACATTTAAGATACCTTATCAAAAATTCTGCTAAGGGACTGGTTTTATATATTTTGTAGAGTATTTTAAAGAACAAAATGAAATTACATGTTCCATTCTATGATTATTTCCTATACAGTCAAATTTGGAGCCAAATAGTACATATCCATATATAGAAGAATTTTTAAATATTTTCAACGAAAACATGAAGGAATCTATATATACATGTGATCTCTGTGGGAGAAGTTTCCCCCCGCGCAACCTCTGCCTGAGTTGTCACGGGCTGCATCCTTGGCAAATCTAGTGGCCCAAGTAGCTTCACCATTCACCAATTGCTCTGCCTCTGCAGATGTACCCAAAAAAATTATAATCTAATTAATATTTTCAAATTGGAACCATGAAAAAAATACTAAAATTTTTAAACCCAAATAAAACATCACACATGGAAAACATGCAAAGATTCCAGACCTCGAGGAGGGAGCGCAAGCGTGCAGTTTTGTTGTGGCGTGCCTTGGGCTGGCTAGTCCTGCTCAGCCATCGAATCGATGGTCTCCAGCGGTGAATCGGTAGCAGACGGATCTAAGAGCAAAATCCAATTAGACTTTCAACCCGAGCTCACTAACCCATCGAACGTTAAACCTGACCCGAATGTTTGGAGTGGCAAGATCAATATGGTCAAACAAATATACTTGACTCTAATAGTTAATGGAACCATTCAATTTGAATCTTTAAACCCAATAAAGGCTGTGGATTGTGAGTGGAACCAATCAATTATGGAATTTCCATACTTCCAATTAGTTTATGGCTTCACATAATTATGTTACTCAGTACTTGCAATGCTTACTTAATGACCAAATTTAAAGGTTCATGGGATTGAAACTAAGAATTCAGAAGAAGAGAGAGAGAGAGAGAGAATGAAATCTATAATTCATAGCATCTTTAAAAGAGTACGGAACGAAATCTAGATGCAATAACATACCCTAAACTATTCATAAAATTTTCAAACCACCTCATAAATATTTTGGAAAAGTGCAAATGCTCATATAAAATGAAATCCAGATTAGCCCAGACTCAACAAAAACAATAAGTAGGGAAGAGAGCAATTAGCCCGACTCAACAAAACAATGAGTAGCAAAGAGAGCAATCACTCACCGTCATGTGAATTGCCAGCTAAGCACCCAAAGGTCGCCGGAGCTGTTGTCCATCACCAAGATGTGCAACTCATGCCCCGATTCCCCGCCGCCGGCCCGACTGAAAAAAAGAGTAGCGACGGGATTTGGATCGGAAGCCCAAAGTCCATTATCCCACTTAACAAAATTTACACCTTCAGACCATATACATCAGCATTTAGACGGAAAAAAAAACTAACAGCAAGAAAAAAGAGTCTCTCTCTTTCTCTCTCCACTGTTCTGTGAGGCTCATGGAAGAATGTTTATTGAAGGGGAAATGAGTGATTAGGGTTTTCACCTTGGTCGATCAGAGGATTTGTCGCTGCCGAAGCGAGGTCGAGGTCGATCATTGCCGGAGAAGGGAGACCATTTTGCCATCATATGAAGTTGAAGTGTTCATGATGCTAAGAGGCCCCTGTGTGGTTAAAAAGATAAAAACAGAAATATCCATTTCCCCGGCAAGTACTGAAGTCACCACATGAGTGCACAACAATTTTCTGCAAACACAATGCTTTCAAACCTTTTTTTTTTTTTCTTTAGCACTTTTACCTTAAACTTGATTTTGTGGGGCTTTCAAATTTTAGGAAGCAAGCCTAATCAATCGATTATAGATCAGTTCTATGGATATTCGTCCACAAATCTTTTCAATAGCTCTCACATCCTCATTGGATATTTTAACCAAAGATTCAATTCATATGGGCAATTTAACCTTAATATGCATGAAAAGATTTCAAATACCAAAAAAAAATTAAAATAGTGAAGAATAAAAAATTGGAGGATCAGACTTGAAACGAATTGGCATCAAGTTGTATTTTGAAATCTTGACATTTTGAAATATGATTTTTAAGAATAAGATTAAAAATGCATTCGAAATCTGATTTTTAAAAATTCTGGTGCTTAAAAAATCAGATTTAAAGCATCATATTGCAAAATGCCTAAATTAGATTTCAAAAAAACTGATTTTTAAGCATAAGATTTAAAAATGAATTAAAATCTGGTGCTTAACATTGCAGCTTGCCTTATTGGAGAGGTTCACATGGCACCTCTTCCCAAACTTCCGAAAACTGCATATAAAAAAACTTGAATGGTTCTAATTTTGGGCTTCATTGGACTTCTCGAGATCAGATAAAAACACATACAATACCTCTTCCATGTCGATCTCCATCGTTTCCTGTAGAAACGTAAAAATCAGTACAGGCAGTATGGGTATCAGAAGTTTGCAAAAATTTGATCCAATACCCGACCAACACGAACAACCTGGGCATTTTTAAATCTGATCCAATACCCGACCAACTCGACCAACATGGGCATCAGATTTTGAAATCCGAGAAAAAGACTGTCGAGAGAACAAAAATCTAAATTTTTAAACAAATTTGTATTTTTAAATTTGATCCAATACCTGACCAACATGGGCATCAGATTTTGAAATCCGATTTGAAATAAGATAAAGATTGTTGAGAGAAAAAAAAATCCGATACCCGACCAACCTGATCAACATGGGCATCAGATTTTGAAATTCGATTTGAAATAAGATAAAGACTGTTGAGGTAAAAAAATCCGAAGAAGTGTGTATATACTGATGATCAGATTCGATGAAAAAAACATGATTTTTGTCAATTTAAAAATCCGATTCAAAATTCAGTTTGCAAAATCGGACAAAAATCCGAAGAAGTGTGCATATGCTGAAGATTAGACTCAACATGGGATCCAATATCCGACCAACCCGACCAACATGGGAATCAGATTTTGAAATCCAATTTCAAATAAGATAAAGACTGTTGAGAGAGTTTTTTTGTAAAATTGTGTATATACTGATGATCAGACTCGATGAAAAAACCTGATTTTTGTCAATTTAAAAATCCGATTCAAAATTCAGTTTGCAAAATCGGACAAAAATCCGAAAATGTATGAATATGCTGATGATCAGACTCAACATGGGATCCAATATCTGACCAACCTGACCAATATGGTCATCAGATTTTGAAATCCGATTTCAAATAAGATAAAGATTGACCGAGGCGGGACGACGTTGCGAAGGTCGGGCGGCACTGATTGGGGCCATGAGGGAGCAAATCGAGGTCGAATAGCAAGCGGGCAGAACCGGCGGCGCTCGGCAATTAAGATCGGGGCTGATGGTGAATTCTGAAATCGTGGCATTTTGAAATATGATTTTTAAGAATAAGATTAAAAATGCATTCGAAATCTGATTCTTAAAAATTCTGGTGCTTAAAAAATCAGATTTAAAGCATCATATTCCAAAATGCCTAAATCAGATTTCAAAAAAACTGATTTTTAAGCATAATATTTAAAAATGAATTCAAATCTGGTGCTTAACATGGCAGCTTCCCTTATTAGAGAGGTTAACATGGCACCTCTTCCCAAACTTCTGAAAACTGCATATAAAAAAGCTTGAATGGTTCTAATTTTGGGTTTCATTGGACTTCTCGAGAGAAGATAAAAACACATACAATACCTCTTCCATGTCGATCTCCATCGTTTCCTGTAGAAACGTAAAAATCAGTACAGGCAGTATGGGTATCAGAAGTTTGCAAAAATTTGATCCAATACCCGACCAACCCGAACAACCTGGGCATTTTAAAATCTGATCCAATACCCGACCAACTCGACCAACATGGGCATCAGATTTTGAAATCCGAGAAAAAGACTGTCGAGAGAACAAAAATCTAAATTTTTAAACAAATTTGTATTTTTAAATTTGATCCAATACCTGACCAACATGGGCATCAGATTTTGAAATCCGATTTGAAATAAGATAAAGACTGTTGAGAGAAAAAAAATCCGAAGAAGTGTGAATATGCTGATGATCAAACTCGATGTAAAAAATTTGATTTTTGTCAATTTAAAAATCCGATTCAAAATTCAGTTTGCAAAATCGGGGAAAAATCCGAAGAAGTGTGCATATGCTGATGATCAGACTCAACATGGGAGCCAATACCCGACCATCCGACCAATATTGGCATCATATTTTGAAATCCGATTTCAAATAAGATAAAGACTGTTGAGAAAAAAGGATATTTTCAACTCCACCTAGAATGGCTGCTACCAGTTTCAAGCATAATAGATTTCACACCCTGAAATAAAAGAGAAAAGGATAATTAAGAAGACAGTGAAAGCGAACCTGGTGCGATCGGTGTTGGAAAGTATTGGCGATCGGGGATATCCAGTGTGGTTTCAGTGGTGGGAGCTGCTACTGAAAAAAAAAATCAGTGAGATATTCGGGTTGGTCTGAAAGAACTGCTGAAAAAAACATAGAAGAAACCTTGGGGGGTTGAGAGAGAGAGAGAGGGAGAGAGAGAGACAATCGGAAAGAAACAATGCTGAAACTGAAAAAGCTGATAGTACTAAAGGGAAATTGTAAAACTGGGAAACATAGAGAAGAAAATGCTAAAACTGTAAAATCACTGAATTTTTTCTAGTTTCCCTTTAGTACTATCAGCTTTTTCAGTTTCCCGGAGTAACCCAATTTTTTTCTGAAACTGGGAAAATTGGGTTAATCCAATCAATTTTCCCTGTTTCAGATTTTTCAATTTTCCCGACTTAACCCAATCAGAGAAAAAGCTGATAGTACTTAAGGGAAATTGTAAAACTGGGAAAAATAGAGAAGAAACAGAGAAAATAATGCTGAAACTGAAAAATCATGTTGATCAGACTTGATTTAATTTATGGTTTCCCGGATTAACCCAAATTTTTTTTCAGTTTCAGCATATTTTTTTTTTCAGTTTCAGCAAAATCATTGATAGTACTAAAGGGAAATTGTAAAACTGGGAAATAAAAACAGAGAAGAAAAATCAGTACTAAAAGCTGAAAATAGAACTGAAAAAAAGAAACTGATTGAGAGAGAGAAAGAGAAAGAGAAAGAGACAATCCTCAGAGCATGTAAGATAGAGACCACTCAACAATCCAACGACCCACTAAATACCAAAAGACCATAAAGATTAAAATTTTCCTACTTTCCTCCTAATTAAGATAGAGACCACATAATACATGGTCGGGTTAATAGAAGAATGTTACTCTCACCAGGTAAAAAAGAAGGTGCAACAAAAAAATAGAGACCACATCATACATTCACCATATTGAATTTCAGCAAGTACCAACCGAAAACAGTTAAAAGATTTTATTGTATAAGAAAAAAAAATGATATCACATGACTTATATCGGCACACTAAAATACTAACAAAGTGAAAAAATGATTGTTATAGATATTTTTGAGAAGACAGTGAAAGAGAACCTGGTGCGATCGGTGTTGGAAAGTATTGGCGATCGGGGATATCCAGTGTCTGAAACTGAAAAAGCTGATAGTACTAAAGGGAAATTGTAAAACTGGGAAACATAGAGAAGAAAATGCTAAAACTGTAAAATCACTGAATTTTTTCTAGTTTCCCTTTAGTATTATCAGTTTTTTCAGTTTCCCGGAGTAACCCAAATTTTTTCTGAAACTGGGAAAATTGGGTTAATCCAATCAATTTTCTCAGTTTCAGCTTTTTCAATTTTCCCGACTTAACCCAATCACTGTAAAATCACTAATTTTCCCGAATTAACCCAATGTTTTTTCTAGTTTCCCTTTAGTACTAAAAGCAAAATCAGTGATAGCAATGCTGAAAATGAAAAAGCTGATAGTACTTAAGGGAAATTGTAAAACTGGGAAAAATAGAGAAGAAACAGAGAAAATAATGCTGAAACTGAAAAATCATTGATAGTACTAACAAAGTGATATCACATGACTTATATCGGCACACTAAAATACTAACAAAGTGAAAAAATGATTTATATAGATATTTTTGAGAAGACAGTGAAAGAGAACCTGGTGCGATCGGTGTTGGAAAGTATTGGCGATCGGGGATATCCAGTGTGGTTTCAGTGGTGGGAGCTACTACTGAAAAAAAAAAATCAGTGAGATATTCGGGTTGGTCTGAAAGAACTGCTGAAAAAAACATAGAAGAAACCTTGGGGGGTTGAGAGAGAGAGAGGGAGAGAGAGAGACAATCGGAAAGAAACAATGCTGAAACTGAAAAAGCTGATAGTACTAAAGGGAAATTGTAAAACTGGGAAACATAGAGAAGAAAATGCTAAAACTGTAAAATCACTGAATTTTTTCTAGTTTCCCTTTAGTACTATCAGCTTTTTCAGTTTCCCGGACTAACCTAATTTTTTTCTGAAAATGGGAAAATTGGGTTAATCCAATCAATTTTCCCAGTTTCAGCTTTTTCAATTTTCCCGACTTAACCCAATCACTGTAAAATCACTAATTTTCCCGAATTAACCCAATGTTTTTTCTAGCGTATGGTTCGTGGGATTCTTCAGTGGGACCGTACCCAGCCGAGAAGATCAGTGATAGCAATGCTGAAAATCATGTTGATCAGACTTGATTTAATTTATGGTTTTCCGGATTAACCCAAATTTTTATTCAGTTTCAGCATTTTTTTTTTCAGTTTCAGCAAAATCATTGATAGTACTAAAGGGAAATTGTAAAACTGGCAAATAAAAACAGAGAAGGAAAATCAGTACTAAAAGCTGAAAATAGAACTGAAAAAGAGAAACTGATTGAGAGAGATAGAGAAAGAGAAAGAGAAAGAGACAACTGAAAAAGAAAAGTCAGTACTAAAACTGATTGTTATCTAGAATCAGTACTAAAAATGAGTAACAATGCAGAAAATACATTGTTAATGCTGGAAATCTGATAGCATTGTTCTCTAAAACTCACTGATAGCATTTCCCAAACTGTAACAGCTGAAAAAGGACAATGCTGAAACTGAAAACAGAAATAGAGAAAATCTGGGAAAAAAGTAGAGAAATTGTGAAACTGGAAAAAAGAAACAGAAAAGAAACTGCTGAACTTGGGAAAAAAAATCAGAGGAAAACCTTGGGGTTTTAGTTGAGAGAGAGAGGGGGGGTTCAGTTGAGAGAGTGAGAGAGAGAGAGCTGAAAAAAAATCATAAAAATAAACCATAAAAAAAGGAACTTGCTAAAACGAAAAAAAAAAAACAGAGAAGTATCTTGGGGGTTTGAGAGAGAGAGAGAGAGGGAGAGAGAGAGGGAGAAAGAGAGAGAGAGAGAGAGAGAGAGAGAGAGAGAGATACAACCGGGAAAAAAAAAACAATGGTGAAAGTGAAAAAAAGAAATTTAGAAAATCTGGGAAAAAATACTGAATCTGAAACAGATAAAGAAAAATCAGTAAACCTTGAAACCATAAAAAAATGAACTTGCTAAAACGGGAAAAAAAAAACAGAGAAGTACATTGGGGGTTTGAGAGAGAGAGAGAGAGAGAGGGAGAGAGAGAGGGAGAAAGAGAGAGAGAGAGAGAGAGAGAGATACAACCGAAAAAAAAAATGCTGAAACCGAAAAAAAGAAAATGAGAAAATCTGGGAAAAAATACTGAAACTGAAACTGAAAAAGAAAAATCAGTAAAACTTGGGGTTTCAGTTGAGGAGAGAGAGAGGGGGGGGGGGGTTCAGTTGTGAGAGAGAGGGAGAGACAACTGAAAAAAAAAATCAGAAAATTAACAAAAAAAAAAGAGAACTTGCTAAAACTGAAAAAAAAAAGAAAAGAGAAAGTACCGTGGGGGTTTGAGAGAGAGAGAGAGAGAGAGAGAGAGAGAGAGAGATACAACAGGTAAAAAAAAAATCTGGAACTGAAAAAAAAATAGAGAAAATATGGGAAAAAATAAAGGGAATTTATGAAAATGGGAAAAAAAACAGAGATGAAACTGATCAGAAATCAGAACTAAAACTGAAAAGAGAAATCAGTACTAAAACCTAAGAGGGAGAGAGAGAAAGAGAAAGAGACAACTGAAAAAGAAAAATCAGTATTAAAAATGAAAAATAACATAGAAGAACCTGGGAGGGTTAAGAGAGAGAGAGAGGGGGGGAGGAACTGAGAGAGAGAGAGAGAGATACAACAGGTAAAAAAAAATGCTGGAACTGAGAAAAAAATCGAGAAAATATGGGAAAAAATAAAGGGAAATTATGAAAATGGGAAAAAAAAACAGAGATGAAACTGATCAGAAATCAGAACTAAAACTGAAAAGAGAAATCAGTACTAAAACCTAAGAGAGAGAGAGAGAGAAAGAGATTAAAACTGAAAAATGAGAGAGGGGGAGGAACCTCAGTGGTACTGACCATGGAGACGTTGAGAAAGAGAGTCGGCGTTGAGAGTCGGCGTGGAGACTGCATGTACGCCTTTCCACAAGCTCGCTAGCACCTCCTGATTCTCAATCTCAAGCGCGACCTCCTGGAATAGAGAGAGAAGGGAAGAAAAAAGAGAGAAAAACACAGGGGGAGGGGTCAGCAATCCTAAAAGAAAGGGGGAAACGATGGAGAGACAGAGAGAGAGAGAGAGATTGGGGAGTCTGAAAGAGGGGCGGCGGGATTACGGGCTGAAAGAGGGGCAGCGCGAGGGAGGGGAGACCGGCGGGTGCTTCAGATCTGGGGAGAGGAGGGAGGGGGCGAGAGACGATCTGGGGAGAGAGAGAGAGAGAGAGAGAGAGAGAGAGAGAGAGAGAGAGAACCTGCGGGTGCTTCAGATCTAGGGAGAGGAGGCAGGGGCTTCATCGTCTGCGGGTGCTTCAGATCTGGGGAGAGGAGGCAGGGGCTTCATCGTGAGGGAGGGCGTAGGCGGGCTTCAGATCTGGGGAGAGGAGGCAGGGGGGGAGACCAGCAGCTTCATCGCGAGGGAGGGGGGCGGGGGATTGAGGTGATCGAGGGCGGAGCGTGGGGTATCGAAGGCGCCCGGCTCGCGGGGGTACCGAGGGGGCTCGCGTGAAACGGACGACTGTGATTTAAGGGAGCGAGGGCTGGGCTGCTGTCACTGATGGCTCGGGAGGGGCTTGAAAATCATATGGCTCAGATCGGATGGGATTTGGATCGGACGGGCTTGGAAGGGCTCGAGACGGGTTAGAGTGATTTAAGAGGGAGATTTATGAGGGTGAGTGGGATTCTTGGTTAGGGCTAGGAAACGGACGACTATGATTTATTCTCCCTGTTTATCCCCTCCTCTGCATAAATCTGAGCCGTTGCTTTGTCTCAGTTCATTTGTCCCCCCCACAACCGTCGTCCCTTATTATATAGATATATATATATATATATATATATATATATATATATATATATATATATATATATATATATATATATATATATATATATATATATATATATATATATATATATCTATATAATAAGCTACAGTTTTGTGGGGGGTACAAAGAACGGTCATTATCTATAGTTTTTTTTTTTTTTTTTTTTTTTTGAGAGGTGTCATTATCTATAGTTGGGAGGAAGGTAAGAGGGGCTAAGATTTAAAGGAGGGTTAGGATGAGTGTGATTAATCTTAGGAGAGGGAAAAAGAACGGTTATGATTCAATTAAGTTAAGATGGAGGGTTGGGATTGAAGAGAAGAAAGAAACAAATGAATGCAAGGACTAAATTGTAAAAGTTAAATAATATATTATATATGTGGGTTTTAATGTTAAAATACCGCTGCCACCTATACATGGTCCCCAATCCCCCAATAAATGCATAGCCCATTCCCCGGTTTTCTCTCTCTCTCATCTATCTCTCTCTTCGGGTTTCTCTCTCTCTCATCTATCTCTCTCTTTGGTTTTCTCTCTCTCATCTCTCTCTCTCATTTCTCTCTTTCCCCTGCGCCCCCCATTTCTCTTGGAAATCTCTCTCTCTCTCTCTCTCCCGATCTCTCCCTCCCCCTTTCTCTCTCTTACTGTTCGCCCCCCTATGGCCCCACACTGTGCGCCTCCCCCCCTCTCTCTCACGCCTATGCACCCCGCCGCCCCTATGCGCCCCACCTCTCTCTCTCTCTCTCTCTCTCTCTCTCTCTCTCTCTCTCTCTCTCTCTCTCTCTCACACACACACACACACACACACACACACACACACACACACACACACGCTGTGTGCCCCCCTCCATTTTCTCTCTCTCATCTCTCTCTCTCTCTCTCTCTCTCTCTCTTCGGTTTTCTCTCTCTCCCCTGCTCATCCCCCCTCTCTCGGAAATCTCTCTCTCCCGATTTCTCTCTGTTCGCCCCCCTATGCGCCCCACCCTGTGCTCCCCCCCCCCTCTCTCTCACTCACGATGTGCGTCCTTCAAAGAAGTCGGTGTGTAATGAACGTGCATGGCTGCAGATATGAAAGAGATATGAACGTGCATTGCTCCTGATGGATAATGAAAGAATAAGGAAAGATAGAGAATTCTCAGAGAAAGAGAGAAGTTAGGATGAGGGATCATGAGAGATCGTTTCGGGAAAATGGACGGCCTTGATCGGACTAGAGAGAGAAATCCGGCTACGATGAGGGGGGCGGCTATGAGAAAGATAGCTGCGGACGGGTTTGACCGGGTAGAGAGAGAAAGTACGAGATGAGATCTTGAGAGATTTAGAGAGAGAAAATAGGAAACGGCGGTGAGGGGATCGTCATGTTTTTAGGGGGTTCGGTTTCTACACAGCTGGGTAGTTAAGGAAAGAGATGGGTTTGAAGAAGGTGTGGGACGTACATGCATGCACATGGGTTGGCTGTGATGGAATTGTTGGGTGCATCCGTGCTTGGCTGATTCATGCATGGGTTAGATTGGATGATAGAGATGGGTTTATTGGGTCTTTGAATGGTTGTGATAGTAGATAAGAGGGGCTTGAGAGATGAGATCATGAATGTATGGATAGAAAAAAGAGAATTAATGAAGAATTAAATATGAAGAGAGAGATAGTGGAATTGCATGATCGGATGCATGGGTTTTGTTTGTACAAGTATTAGAGAGAAAGGGTGACATGCATGGGTTCTGTTTGCATGACCCTAGCTTTAAGAGAGACATAAAGAAGGGAAAGAAGGGAACCAAAAGAGATGAAGAGAAAGTTTAAGGAATTAATAAATAAATAAATCAAAAATTAAGGAGAAAACGTGTCTATGGAAAATGAAAAAGAATCAAAGTTGGGATGATGAAGAAATAAAGGTCGAGAAAAAAGAGAGAAATAGAGGCCATGAGAGAGAAAGATAGATTGGTGCACTAGAGTTTTATCCGTACCACAATTGCAAGCCAACATCACGCTCCATTAAGCTCTTTAGTATGCTCGGGGTTCTCTTCCGGTTCGTATCACAAGTGCGTCCACCCGGTGAAGTCATTTCTATGCCGAATATCACAATTATCATTTTCTTTGTTGTTCTTCAGAAAGACCATCAAACAAGCTGTGCATCCTCCATTGAATCCCCGTGAGAATATCTACCGCTTAATCTTGATGCCCTTGAGTTAGCTGCCCCGAGAACCAGATCAATTTTCTGAAAATTACATATAAAATGATGTGTATTAGGTTCCCATACGATTATCGATAAAAGGATAACTTGGACATCGAGCTTCGTACTTTTCATGCATATATCATATGAGTGTGAACCAATATATCACCGTGTTCATATGGAAGTGTATTATGTAGTGATATAAAGAAAACGATGCGCTTTAGTGTATATGAAAAGTTTTAAGTAGGAAAGCGACGATAATACAGTAGAGAATAGGCAATAAAATGTATTATTTAAGTACTTAACATTCGCGGAGTTCCAGACATGGAATCTGGCGGCTCCCTTCGCTGGTGACGGAGAACGCCGGAGTTTTAACCCCCGTCCGATGGACGACGCCGCCGCGAGTGACACCAGCTCAGACCTGTTCGAGATCTAGAGCCTCTTAACGCAGATGACGTACCGCCGCTGAGACTCAGAGAGGGGATTCGACCCAAGGAGGACCGTGGGGAGCTCCCCCGGGATCCTGCAGTTGCAGCGAAGCCTGGATGAGGCTTCGGCGGCGGCGACACCATCTATCGAGCCGAGCGAGTACTACCCGTCGAGCGAGGTGAGCATGGAATGGAGCGTGACAATATATGGCCGAGGGCTACGACCGGGGGAGCGTGGCCAACTTCTCGAGCGTCGCATCGGAGTACGAGGAGATCCGCTTCATCTAGCAGATCACGATCGATTCGCTGCTGCCGTCACCGGCGGAAGCAGGGGCAAGCGGAGGGGGAGTGGGCTGCTGAGCTGCGTGTGCGAGAAGGATGTGAGTGTCGGGCCGGGACCAAACCAGTGTTTTCAAAACCAGATCTCTCTCTTCTTTACAATCTCTCTCTCCATCAAGGCCTTCTTGGATCTATGCTCAGTGTTTTTGCAAATGTTCATAGTCCATAAGCACCACGTAATTTAGAATCTATGCTCGGCCCTTTTGCAAATGTAATTCAAAATCTATTCTCGATGCTTTTACTACATTAAACTGTGTGAACACCATGTAATTCAGAATCTATGTTCAGTACTTTTGCAAATGTTATTGTTTCTTTTTGGAAAAATCTTGCTACAATGGTGATGGGTTGGTGGCAGAAGGTGGCGGTCAACTAACGACCGATTGAGGCGGTGAGTGATGGATGAACTTAGCTTCTTTTTTTTAACCTCAAAATATTATCACCGCTAACAAAATATTGTTATTACCCTCAAAATATTATTATCTCTCTCGAAATATTGTCGTCATTCTCGAAATGTTTTTTTGCCACCTTTGAAATATTGCCACTTGCCTCGAAATATTGTCCTCGCCTTCGAAATATTTTGCGTGCCGACAGGCACGGGCATTACTAGTATATATATATATATGGGAAATGAGTTCCTATGACATGTCATAGGGAGTACCCTATGACATATGGTGAGTTAGTAACCCTAGAATATTTAGAATGTTCTGAATTTTTATGAGGATGATCACCCTATCTTAGATAGGACCCCCGCAAAAAATCGGCTCATTCTAAAACTTCTAGAGGCATCAAATATGATTTCCTATTTAACGGTTAAAATAGATGGCCGATAAAGCTTCTAGCATTTAATGCCCCAACAAGTTTTAGAATGCTTTAATTTTTTATGGACATTCTATCTAAGGTAAGGTGATCACCCTAAAAAAAATTCAGCACATTCCAAGCATTCTAGCATTACTAATTCACCATATGTCATAGGGTACTCCCTATGACATGTCATAGAAACCCAGCCCTCTATATATATATATATATATATATATATATATATATATATATATATATATATATATATATATATATATATATATATATATATATATATATATATATATATATATATATATATATATATATATAGGGGAGGGATACTCTCACTAATTGGTTTTACAAACAGGTGTTACTAATGATCCCAGCCATCCGTTTGAATCGGATGGATGGTTGGGATCAAAGTGATATCTCTCTCTTTCTCTCTCACCGTGCAGTAACCCAAACACCCCCTCCCGACCCCGACCCCGACCCCGACCTGACCCCTCTGGCTCCGGCTGCCTTCCGACCAAGACCCCGGCAGCCCTGACCCCCTCCCCTCCAGCGTAGCACCCCGGCAGCCCCGACCCCCTCCCGTCCGGCGCAGCACCCCGGCAGCCCTGACCCCCTCCCCTCCGGCACAGCACCCCGGCACAACCCCGACCTGGATCACCCCGGCGCAGCCCCGACCTGGATCACCTCCGGTACAGCCCCGACCGCCTTTCCATTATGGCTCCAGCGACGATCACCGGAGGGGAAGGGGGTTGCCGAATCTGGAGGCCGGAGGGTCAGGGGCTACCGGATCTGGATCGGTCAGCGCTGGAGCATCAGGGAGGGTGATCGGCACCGGAGCCGGAGCCGGAGGGATCGGGGTCTTGGTCGGAGGGGTGAGGTCAGGGTCGGGGTCGGGAGGGGGGGGGTTTGGGTTGCTGCACGGTGAGAGAAAAAGAGAGAGAGATATATCAGTTTAATCCCAGCCATCCATCCGATTCAAACGGATGGTTGGGATCATTAGTAACACCTGTTTGTAAGACCAATTAGTGAGAGTATCCCTCCCCATATATATATATATATATATATATATATATATATATATATATATATATAGATATAGATATATATATATATATATATAGATATATATATATATATATATATATATATATGGACTTGCTATAATGCGTACTGTGCCGCAGTCGTCTGATGCACGCAGCGGTGCATGCGATGCACGCAGCACTTCCATCAGACTGCTGCGACACAGTGCCGCACGTACTGCATGCCGCATTATAGCATGCCCCTATATATATATATATATATATATATATATATATATATATATATATATATATATATATATATATATATATATATATATATATATATATATATATATATATATATATATATATATATATATATATATATATATATATATATATATATATATATATATATATATATATAGGGTCAGGATCGGATGACCAAGCAAATTTTGACCCATTAATAACCCAGCACCCTTTGATGCACTTAGAGGTTATAGAATGGGTTGATTTTTTGTAGACATGTCGTCTATGGTATGTTGATCATCCTTACAAAAAATCAGCCCATTCTAAAACCTCTAGGTGCATCAAATGCGCTTTTCAAATCAACGGTTTTTTATTGTCAATTTTAACCGTTGATTTGAAGAACTCATTTGATGCACCTAAAGGTTTTAGAATGGGCTGATTTTTTGTGAGGATGATCAACATATCATAGACAACATGTCTACAAAAAATCAGCCCATTATAAAACCTCTAGGTGCCTCAAACGGTGCTGGGTTATTTGCTAGGTCAAATTTTGCTGGGTCATCCGATCCTGACCCATATATATATATATATATATATATATATATATATATATATATATATATATATGTGGAGGGATACTCTTACTCATGGCCTCTTACTCATATTGGTACCTATGATCCTGGCCGTCCATTAGATCCTAACGTACGATTCGGATTAGATGGGGAGTTAAATCAATGGTGTCCGGATTAAATGCGTTCTTTTAATATGGGTTTTTAATACGTGCATTTAATGCAGACATTATTGCTTTAACTCCCCATCTAATCCGAACCGTACGTTGGGATTTAATAGACGGTCCGGATCATAGGTAACTATATAAGTACGAGGCCATGAGTAAGAGTATCCCTCCCCTATATATATATATATATATATATATATATATATATATATATATATATATATATATATATATATATATATATATATATATATATATATATATATATATATATATTTATATATATATATAAAATAGGGGACGAGGAGCCTGGACCTTAGGTGCAGGATTCACGCTGCACCCTGTGCCGTGCATGCATGACACGTGGCTCCCTCTCCCGAAATCATATCGCAAAACGCACCTCCGAGACCGCATCAGTTCGGGACAAACCGCAGCCGTCCGATCGACTAAATCGAACGGATGCCATTCCACCCGGCCTCCTTGTTACTGTGGCGGCCACAGTAACAACGATTGGATGGTCCGGGGGAATCCCATCCGTTCGATTCAATTGATCGGGCAGTTAAAAAAAATTCACGATTACTGTAACCGCTACAGTAATCGCGAGAATGATTTCAACCGTCCGATCATCAGGATCCAACGGATTGGATTCATTTGGGATTCAATTGGCCGTTCGGGTGAATCCAATCCGTTGAATCCTGGCGATCGGACGGTTAAAATCATTCTCGTGGTTACTATAGCAGCTACAGTAATCGTGAAATTTTTTTCAACCGCCCGATCAACTGAATCGAACGGATGGGATTCCCCCGGACCATCCGATATGCCGGGTTGAATGGCATCCATTCGATTTAGTCGATCGGACGGCTGATATTCGTCCCGAACGGATGCGGTCTCGAAGGGGCTTTTTGCGATCTGATTTCGGGAGAGGGAGCCACATGTCTTGCATGCAGGGCACGGGTGCAGCGTGAATCTTTCACCTGAGGTCCAGGCTCCCCGTCCCCATATATATATATATATATATATATATATATATATATATATATATATATATATATATATATATATATATATATATATATAGGAAACGGGAAATGAGCTGCCACCGTATTTTGAAAAAATGGGCAGCCACCCAATTGATGCCCTTAGGAGTCTTAGAATGTGCTGATATTTTCTTGGATAGAACACCCACAAAAAATCAGCACATTCTAAAACTCCTTGGGGCATCAAATGTTTGAAGTTTTATCGAGCGTTCGTTGTCACCGTTAATCTGAAATATTACATTTGATGCCCCTAAAAGTTTTAAAATTTGCTGATTTTTTGTGGGTGTTCTATCTAAGATAAGATGCTTACGCTCACAAAAAATCAGCACATTCTAAGACTCCTAGGGGCATCAAATGGGTGGCTGCCCATTTCGTCGAAATAGGCCGCCAGCCTATACCCCGTATTCTCTCTCTCTCTCTCTCTCTCTCTATATATATATATATATATATATATATATATATATATATATATATATATATATATATATATATATATATATATATATATATATATATATATATATATATATATATATATGTATATATATATATATGTATATTTATATAGAGAGGGATGCTAGGGTGCCGCGTATGGTGTGTGCAGCGCCACACCGCAGCCGTCTGATGCACTATTGCGGTGCATTCGATGCACGCAGCGGTGCATCAGACGACTGCGGTGCGATGCCGCACGCACCGCACGTCGTATTTTAGCATTTCTCTCTTTCTCTCTCTCTCTCTCTCTCTCTCTATATATATATATATATATATATATATATATATATATATATATATATATATATATATATATATATATATATATATATATATATATATATATATATATATATATATATATATATATATATATACCGTAGCCGTTTGATGCACCCGCTATGTGCATCGCATGCACGCAGCAGTGCATCAGACGGTTGTAGTGCGGTGCCGCACTTACCGCATGCCACATTATAGCATGCCTATATATATATATATATATATGGGGAGGGATACTCTTACTCATGGCCTCTTACTCATAATTACCTATGATCTGGGCCCTCTATTAGATTCCGATGTACGGTTCGGATTAGATGGGGAGGAAGCAATGGTGTCAACATTAAAAGCCCGCATTTAATGCAGACACCATTGCTTTAACTTTCCATCTAATCCTAACCGTACGTCGGGATCTAATGGAGGGTCCCGGATCATAGGTAACTATATGAGTAAGAGGCCATGAGTAAGAGTATCCCCTATATATATATATATATATATATATATATATATATATATATATATATATATATATATATATATATATATATATATATATATATATATATATATATATATATATATATATATATATATATATATATATTCTTGTCTCATCTGATTTGATTTGTTTTGCTAAGGACTACTAAGTTTTATACTAAGGGGGAGTTTGCTTTGTTTGTTTTTTGCTTCTCTATGTTTCCACTCATAGGTGAAGCGTTTGAGGCTTAGTTGCAGATTCAGTACGAGTAAAAGTAGTAGTTTGTCACAGGAGCTTATGAGGGTAGGAGTGTCAAGTAGAGTTATATTTATGCTTTATTTTAGTTCAATTTCATATGAATGTAATCGGATTGTAAGACATCGAATGGTTATTATTAGTTGACTTGGTCATTAATTACTAATTTAAGTTAATTTTTATTTAGTAATTATTCTATGTGATTCTATTGCCTCGATTTCTAAACATCACCCTCGATTTTTGGACCTTCTTTCCTTAGTTCAGAATTCGAGGAGTGACAATTATGATGATCTAGAACCAATAGCTAAGGGCCAAGACTCTTGAGGCGGGAAAGCCATGATGGATGAGGTGAGGTGTCTAAGTCCATGATTTAGTCCCACATCACATGGAAAGAGAGTTTTTAGGCTATAAACATAACTTCTCACCCTTAACATAAAATGTGCATTTAAAAAAACCAGGAGTCGCTATAGATCCCATTAGAACTCCGTAGTAGCGCACTTGAGTGAGGCAGTTGAAGGATGGGTGACCTTAATAAGTCTGTGTGTGGCACGAGGCAAAGCAAACAATATCTGTGTGCGTGAGGTAGGATGTTACAGAGGCCAAAACCTATGGCTCTGATACCAGGTCACGAATAACCCTAGGGTGGGCGGTAAACATAGAGGCTAGGGTTTTGGGAAAGTGAATATCTTTTGTCTTATTAGGGGAAAGCCCAATATATATACCAGAGGATATGAATAAAGTATGAGTCCTATACATAATAAAAGATGCATAATCCTATATATACAAATATCTCTAACAACCAGCTTCAAGGGTGATCACTGGAGAAGATATGCCTTGGGGCCTTAAGTAGGGCTTCGCCATTGTGTCCTCGATATATGCTTCTTTGCTTTTCAACTAGTGATGGTCCTTGAACTAGACTGTTAAACCGAACATGGAGTAAAACACCTGGGGAGTTCAAAACCAATGTAGATGTACTGAGGGTCCACTCAATATATGAGTATACTAAACCGAGTAATGTTCTTGAACCCAATATGAATACTTAATCAATAGAAATACCTAAACTGGACTACAAACTCTTGTTTGAGGTGCAGTGCTCGAAATGTTTGAAATCGGTTGATACACAAAAGCTGAGAATCTGCCTCTTGATGGCAAAGTTTGAGTCGGAAAAGGTATGAATTTGATGCATATCTGAACTAGATGGTTCAAAGCTTTCCTGAATTATTGCCCGATCCAGACAATTCTCATCTTTCCTAAAGGTCAGAGAGAGAATATAGTGGTTTGTGATAAATAGTGTGTGTAGAGAGAAATAACGGAAAACTATGGTGTGTTGATTGATAGAGTGTGGAGAGAGAACCGTCGAGTGCTAAGACAAATTTTCATTTGAGCATTCACTATCCACCAGCTATAAAAGAATCTTCACTTTTTCAAGCCAAGGACTATCCTTCATCTTTTATCTATTTACAAACTTGACATCGTCAATTTCATTTAAGAGCATCTCCAATCGTGGATGAGTGTCATTTTGTTATTTTACCATATATGGCTCTCCAACGATTGGAGCACTTTGCCCACAAAGACAGCCAAATATGACTAGATGCAAAAATAGCCTCTCCAACAATTGGAGATGCACTTAAAACCACTTTTTTTCATCTTACAACATCTCCAATCGTTGGCTATAGTGTAATATTTGGTATTTATCCCTCTCCAACCATCAACTATAATTCCATATTTGATCGAAATTAAATTAGTGAAATGCTTAGTTGAGCATTCAACTATCACCAGCTATAAATAAACCTTTACTTTTCCAAGCCAATGACTATCTTTTATGCTTTATTTAATTTCAAAGCTTGCCATCTACAGTTTCATTTAACAGCATCTCCAATCGTTGGAGGAGAGTCATTTTGTCATTTTCATATATATAGCTAGCTCTCCAACGATTGAAACACTTTACCCACAAGGAGAGCCAAATATGACAATATGTCAAATAGCCTCTTCAACGAATCGAGATGCTTTTAAAACCACCATTTTGCCCCTCTCCATCCATTAGCTATAATGTCATATTTGACCGAAATTGAAATAGTGGAATGTTCATTTGAACATCCAAATATTCACCCGATAAAAATGAATCTTTATTTTTTCGAGCAAAGGACTATCCTTTATGTTTCATTTAGTTATAAAACTTGCCAACGTCCGTTTTATTTAAGAACATCTCTAATCGTCGGATGAGAGCCATTTTGTCATATATGACTCTCCAACGATTGGAGCACTTTGCCCAAATGGAGAGTCAAATATGACAAGATGCCAAAATAGTCTCTTCGACGATTAGAGATGCTCTTAAAATCATATTTCTCATCTTATAACATCTTTAATCGTTGGCTATAATTCCATATTTGGTATTTATCCCTCTACAATTCAAACATCAACTATAATGTTATATTTGACTGAAATTAAAGTAGTGGAATGCTCATTTTAGCATTCCATGATTCACTTGCTATAAAGGAATATTTAATTTTTCAAGCTAAGGATTATCCTCCATGTTTCATTTAATTACAAATCTTGTCATCATTAGTTTTATTTAAGAACATCTCTAATCGTTGGAGGATAGTCATTTTGTTGTTTTGCCATATATGGCTCTCCAATGATTGGAGTACTTACCTACATAGAGAGCCAAATATGACAAGATGTCAAAATAACATCTCTATCTATTTGAGATGCTTTTAAAACCATATTTATCCTTTTAGAGCATCTCTAATTGTTGGCTATAATACCATATTTATCATTTATCCCTCTCAGACCATTAGCTATAATAACATATTTGACCGAAATTGAAACAATAAAATACTCATTTGAGCATTCCACTATTCACCAGCAATAAAGGAATCTTTACTTTTTCAAACCAAGGGACTATCCTTCATTTTAAATTTAATTACAAAGCTTATAATCGTCAGTTTTATTTAAAAGCTTATCCAATTGTTGGAAGAGAGTTATTGTGCCGACCAAGATCCAATAGGCCAATAACCAAGAGCCAAGACTCCTGAGCTATTTATATAATTTTTCCTCCCAAACATAAAAGATGCGTTTTAAAACCATGCGCCGCAACGGATTTCACAAGAACTCCGTAGTTAAGCGTACTCAGGCGAGAGTAGTACTAGGGTGGGTGACCCCCATGGGAAGTTCTTGTATGGGCATGGGCAAAGCAAACAACATCTTGTGTGTGTTGGGGTGGATGGTACAAAATGGTAATCAGGAGCCGATTCTCCTTGCAATGGGGGGATCTAACCCTACACATGAACGTGTAGCCCTTAAGGGGGGTGGATTGTGACGACCAAGATCCAATGGGCCAATAGCCAAGACTCCTGAGACTATGATGTCAATATGGATGAGGTGAGGTGAGGTGAGGTATACAAGGCCACAAGTTAGCCTCACATCGCCTTGAGAGAAGGAGATCATGAGCTACTTATATAATTTCCTCTCCCAAATATAAAAGACGCGTTATAAAATCGTGCGCCGCAACGGATTTCACAAGAACTCTGTCGTTAAGCGGGATCGGGCGAGAGTAGTACTAGGATAGGTGACCCCCCTGGAAAGTTCTCGTACGGGCCTGGGCAAAGCAGACAATATCATGTGTGCTTGGGGCGGATGGTACAATTATTTGCAACTTTTCCATATATGGCTCTCCAACGATTCAAGCACTTTGCCCACATGGAGAGTCAAATATGACATGATACCAAATTAGCCTCTCCAACAATTGGAGATGCTCTTAAAACCTCATTTCTATTCTTTGAACATCTCTAATCACTGGCTATAATGCCATATTTGGCATTTATCCCTTCCCAACCATCAAATGTAATGTCATATTTGACCGAAATTGAAATGGTGGAATGCTCATTTGAGCATTCCATTATTCACCTACTATAAAGGAATTTTTATTTTATCAAGTCAAGGATTATCCTTCATGTTTCAATTAATTACAAAGCTTGCCAGCGTCAATTTCATTTAAGAGTATCTCCAATCGTTGGAGGGTCATTTTGTCATGTTAAGAACCAGAACCTTGGATATCCGTTGCCTCTCAAAACCGGCTTGTAAAGGGAGGTCCAAAGCAGGTATATAAACAGCTCATCACCCACTCCCATTACCGATGTGGGACTAACCCGTGTGAGGCATGACCATCTCAACACCACCCCCCCCCCCCCCCCCCCCCCCCCCCCACGCAGAACACGCATGGCAAGGGCACTATCGGGATGAGCTCCCAGAGCGAGTCTGGCTCTGATACCATATTAAGAACCTAGACCTTGGATACCCATCGCCTCACAAAACCTGCTTGTAAGGGGAGGTTCAAGGCGGATATATAAATAGCTCATCACCCACTCCCATTACCGATGTGGGACTAACCCGTGTGAGGCATGGCCATCTCAACATGTCACATTACCATATATGACTCTCCAACGATTGGATCTTTTGCTAAATATTGTCATTTTGCCATATATGACTCTCCACACAGAGAGCTAAATATGACCAGATGCAAAAAAAAAAGTCATTCCAACGATTGGAGAAACTCTAAAAACCAACATTTCTCTTCTTAGAGCATCTCCAATTGTTGGTTACAATGTCATATTCGGCATTTATCCCTATTCAACCATTAGATATAATGTTATATTTGACCAAAATTAAAATAGTGGAATACTCAATTGAGCATTCCACTTTTCACATACTATAAAGAAATCTTTAATTTTTCAAGATAAGAATTATCCTTCATATTTTATTTAATTACAAAGTTTGTTATAATTAATTTTATCTAAGAGCATCTTCAATCATATGATCAGACTTGTTTTGTTATCTTACCATAAATGACTCTCCAATGATTGGAGCATTTTGCCCACATGGAGATCCAAATATGAGAAGATTTCAAAATAGCCTCTCCAACGTTAAGAGATGTTCTTTAAATCAACTTTTTTCTCTTAAAGCATATCCAATCATTAGCCTTAATGTCATATTTGGCATTTATTTCTCTTCAACTGTCAGCTATATTGTCATATTTGACCAAAATTGAAACACTGAATGCTCATTTAAGCATTCCACTATTCACCAACTATAAATGAATCCTTACTTTTTCAATGAAAGAACTATCTTTCTTGTTTCATTTAATTACAAAACTTTTCATCGTTAGTTTCATTTAAGTGCATCTTCAATCGTTGAAGGATAGTCATTTTATCATTTTGTCATATATGACTCTCCCATAATTGGAGCACATTGGCCACATAAAGAGCCAAATATGACAAGATATCAAAATAACTTCTCCAACGATTGGAGATGCTTTTAAAACCGCCTTTCTCCTCTACAGCATCTCCAATCGTTGTCTATAATGAGATATGGCATTTTCCCCTCTCCATTCGTCAACTATAATGTCAATTTTGACCAAAATTAAAACAGTAGAATGCTTATTTGAGCATTCCACTATTCACCTGTTACAAAGAAATCTTTATTTTTTCAAGCTAAGAACTATCCTTCAAGATTAATTTTATTACAAAGCTTGTCATTTTTAGTTTCATTTAAGATCTCCAATCATTGGAGGAGGAGCATTTTATCATTTTTCTATATATTCCAACGATTGGAACTCCTTTGCTCATATAGAAAACCAAATATGACAAAATATCAAAATAGTCTCTCCAACGATTTGGAGATGCTCATAAAACCACCTTTCCCCTCTTAGAGCATTTCTAATCATTGGCTATAATGTCATATTTGGCATTTATCCCTTACCAACCGTCAGCTATAATGTCATATTTGATCGAAATTGAAATAGTGAAATGCTCATTTGAGCATTCCATTATTAACCTGCATTAAAGGAATCTTTACTTTTTCAAGTCAAGGCCTATCCTTCATGTTTCATTTAATTACAAAGCCTGCCATTGTCAGTTTCATTTAAGATCATCTCCAATCGTTGGAGGATAGCTATTTTTTTTTATTTTGCCATATATAGCTCTCCAAATATTGCAGCACTTTGCCCATATAAAGAGCCAAATATGACAAGATGTCAAAATAGCCTCTCAGATGATTGGAGATTCTCTTAAAATCACCTTTTTTTTTTCTCTTAGCGCATCTTTAATCGCTGGTTATAATGCCATGTTTGACATTTATTTCTCTCCGACTATCAGTTATAGTGTCATATTTGACGAAATTGAAACAATAAATTAATGCTCATTTAATCATTCTATTATTCACTTGTTATAAAAGAATCTTTTCTTTTTTAAACCAAGGGCTATCCTTCATGTTTCATTTAAGAGCATCTCTAATCATTGGAGGATGCCATTTTGCCATTTTTTCATATATGGCTCTGCAACAATTGGAGCATTTTGTCCACATAGAAAGTCAAATATGACAAGATGACAAAATAACATTTCCAACGATTAAAGATGCTCTTAAAACCATTTTTCTCCTCTTAGAGCATCTCCAATCGTTGGCTATAATACCATATTTGGTATTTAATCCTCTCCAATCGTTAGATATAATGTCATATTTGATCGAAATTGAAACAATGGAATGCTCATTTGACATTCCACTGTTCACATACCATAATGGAATCTTTACTTTTCAAGCAATGGACTATTCTTCATGTTTTATTTAATTACAAATCATATCATCGTCAATTTTATCTAAGAGCATCTCTAATCGTTGGAGGAAAGTCATTTCGTTAGTTTTCCATATATGGCTCTCCAACGATTGGAGCACTTTGTCCATATTTAGAGCCAAATATGACAAGATGTCTAAATAGCCTCTCTAGTGATTATAGATGCTTTTAAAACTATATTTCTCTACTTACTGTATCTCCAATCGTTGGTTATAATGCCCTATTCGACATTTATCCTTCTCCTATCATCAGCTATAATGTTATATTTGACCAAAATTGAAACATGTTGAGGATTCCTCTATTCACTTGCTATAAAAGAAATTTTATTTCTTTCAAGCTAAGGACTATCCTTCATGTTTTATTTAATTATAAAAGTTTGCCATTGTCAGTTTAATTTAAAAGCATCTCTAATCATTGGTGGAGAGACATTTTGTCATTTTGCCAAATATGACATGCACTTTGCCCATATGGAGAGCTAAATATGATAAGATGCCAAAATAACTTCTCTAGCTAACAATTGGAGATGCTCTTAAAGCAATATTTTACCTTTTAGAGTATCTTCAATCTTTGTCTATAATGATATATTTGGTATTTATTTCTCTCCAATCATTAGCTATAATGAAATATTTGACTAAAATTGAAATAGTGGAATGCTTATTTAAGCATTCCACTATTCACCTTCTATAAATGAATCTTTATCTTTTCAAGCCAAGGACTATCCTTCATGTTTCATTTAAATACAAAGCTTATCATCTTGGGTTTCATTTACGAGCATCTCCAATCGTTGGATGGGAGTCATTTTGCCATACATGGCTCTCCAACAAATGGAGCACTTTGCCCATAGAGAGCCAAATAAGACTAGATGCCAAAATAGTCCCTCTGACGATTAGAGATGCTCTTAAAACCACACTTTTCCTCTTAAAACATATCCAATCGTTATAATGCCATATTTGATATTTATCAATTTCCAACCGTCAGCTATAATGCTATATTTGACTAAAATTGAAATAGTCGATTGTTCATTTGAGCATTCCACGATTCACTTGCTATAAAACGAATCTTTAATTTTTTAACTCAAGACTATTTTCATGTTTCATTTAATTATAAATCTTACCATCGTCAGGTTCATTTAAGAGCATCTCTAATTATTGGAGGAGTCATTTTGTTATTTTGCCATATATGGCTCTCCAACGATTGCAGCGCCTGGCCTACATAGAGAGCCAAATATGTCAAGATGTGAAAATAACATCTCTAATGATTTGAGATACTCTTAAAACCATCTTTCTCTTCTTATATTATCTCTAATCGTTGGCTATAATGCCATATTTGATATTTATCCCTCTCCAATCGTCAATTATAATGTCATATTTGACCAGACTTGAAACAGTTGAAAGCTCATTTGCATTCCACTATTCACCTGCTATAAATGAATCTTTACTTTTTCAAGCCAAGGATTATCCTTTATTTTTTATTTAATTGCGAAGCTTGCAATCAATAGTTTTATTTAAGATCATATCCAATCGTTAGAGGAGAGTCATTATGTCGTCTTGCAATATATGACTCTCAACCAATTGGAGTACTTTCCCCACATCGAGCGCCAAATATAACAAGATGTCAAAATAGCCTATCCAACGATTGTAGATGCTCTTAAAATCACTTTTCTCCTCATAGAGCATTTCTAATCATTGACTATAATGCCATATTTGATATTTATCCCTCTCCAATCATAAGCTATAATAACATATTTGACCGAAATAGAAACCATGGATGCTCATTGGAGCATTCCATTATTCACCTGCTATAAAAAAAATCTTAGGACTATCCTTCATGTTTCGTTAATTACAAAACTTGCTATCACCAATTTCATTTAAGTGCATCTCTAATTGTTGAAGGAGAGTCATTCTATCATTTTGCCATATATGACTAACAATTGGAGCACTTTGCCTACATGGAGAGCCAAATATAACAAGTAGAAAATAGACATTCTAACGATTAAAGTTGCTCTAAAAACCATATTTCTCTTCTTAGAGCATCTCCAATTGTTGGTTATAATGACATATTAGGTATTTATCCCTCTTCAACTATCAGATATAATATCATATTTTAACCAAAAATGAAACAGTGGAATGCTCATTTAAGCATTCCACTTTTCACTTGCAATACTAAAATCTTTAATTTTTCAAGATAAGAAATATATTCTTCATGTTTCATTTAATTAAAAAGCTTGCCATCATTAGTTTTATTTAACATCATCTCCAATCGTTGGATGAAAGCCATTTTGTCATTTTTTCATATGTAGCTCTTCAACGATTAGAGCACTTTACCCACATGGAAAGCCAAAATATGACAAGATGCCAAAATAACCTCTCCAATGTTTGGAGATGCTCTCAAAACCACATTTCTCGTCTAAGAACATCTCTAAATATTGGCTATAATGCCATATTTGGCATTTATACCTATCTAACCATCAGCTACAATGCAATATTCGTCCCAAATTGTTATAATGTAATGCTCATGTGAACACTCCACTATTCTCCTGCTATAAATGAATCTTTACTTTTAAAGTCAAAGGATATCCTTCATATTTTATTTAATTACAAAGTTTTCCATCGTCAGCTTCATTTAAGAGCATCTCCAATCATTGGAGGATAGCCATTTTATTATTTTGCCATATATGGTTCTCTAATGATTGAAGAATTTTGCCCATATTATAACATCTGCCCTAAACACATGCATCCTTGTACTATTCTCGCCCAAGCGCACTTAAATACAGAGTTCTTACATGATCCGTAGCGGCGCACGGTTAAAACATGGCTTCGATGTTTGGGAGGGGAAATTATACAAGTTGCTCAAGATCCCTTCTCTCCAGGCGATGTGGGGCTAACTCGTGGCCTTTACCTCACCTCATTCATCTTGGTATCACAGTCTCATGAGTCTTGGTTATTAGCTATTGACTATTGGATCTTGGTTGTCACACACATGGAGAGTCAAATATGACAAGATTCAAAAATAGCTTCTCCAACGATCAAAGATGCTCTTCAAATCACCTTTCTTCTCTTAGAGCATCTCCAATAATTGGTTATAATGCCATATTTAGCATTTTTCCCTCTCCATCTGTCAACTATAATGTCATATTTGACCAAAATTGAAACAGTGGAATGCTCATTTGAGCCTTCTACTATTCACCTCCAATAAAGAAATCTTTATATTTTCAAACCAAGGAATATTCTTCATGTGTTATTTAATTTCAAAGATTGCCATCATCAGTTTCATTTAAGAACATCTTCAATCATTGGAGGAGAGTCATTTTGTTATTTTGCAATATGTGACTCTCCAACGATCGCAACACGTTGCCATATGGAGAGAGCCAAATATGATAAGATATCAAAATAACCTCTCCAATGATTGGAGATGTTATTAAAACTATATTTCTCTTCTTAGAAAACCTCAAATCTTTATCCATAATGCCATATTTGGTATTTATTCCTCTCCAACCATCAACTACAATGTCATATTTGATCGAAATTGAAATAACGGAATACCCGGCCATTTGAGCATTCTACTATTCACCTGCTATAAATGAATTTTTACTTTTCCAAGCCAAAGACGATCCTTCATGTTTCATTTGATTACAAAGCTTGCCATTGTTAGTTTCATTTAAAAGCATCTCCAATGTTGGAGGAGAATCATTTTGATATTTTGCCGCATATGACTCTCCAACAATTGGAGCACTTTGCCCATAGGGAGAGCCAAATATGACAAGATGTCAAAATTGCCTCTCTAATGATTGGAGATGCTCTAAAAACCACCTTTCTCCTCTTAGGGTATAGCTAATCGTTGACTATAATGTCATACTTGACATTTATCCATCTCCAACTATTAGCTATAACATCATATTTGGCCAAAATTTAAATAGTGGGTCATTCACATGCTATGACGAAATCTTTACTTTTTTAAGCCAATGACTATACTTTTAATTTTATTTAATTATAAAAGCTTGTCATTGCCAGTTTCATTTAAGAGCATCTTCAATTATTGGAGAGCCATTTTATTATTTTGCCATATATGGCTCTCCAAAGACTGGAGCACTATAACAATATGTCAAAATAGCCTCTCCAACGATTAGAGATTCTCTTTAAACCACATTTCTCCTCTTTGAGCATCTCCAATTGTTGGCTATAATGCCATGTTTGACATTTATCTCTTTCCAACCGTTAGCTATAATGCCAAATTTGACTAAAGTTGAAACAATGGAATGCTCATTTCAGCATTCCATTATTCACCTGTTATAAAGGAATATTTACCTTTTCAAGTCAATGACTATCTTTCATGTTCCATTTAATTATAAACCTTGCCATTCTCAATTTCATTTAAAATCATCTGCAATTGTTGGAGGAGAGAAATTTTATCATTTTGCCATATATGGGTTTCCAACGATTTGAGCACTTTGCCCACATGGAGAGTCATATATAACAAAATAACAAAATAGTCTCTCCAACGATTGAAGATGATGTTAAAATCACGTTTCTTCTCTTAGAGCATCTCCAATTGTGGGCTATAATATCATATTTAGCATTTATCACTCTCCAACTGTTAGCTATAATGTCATATTTGACCAGAATCGATACAATGGAATGCTCATTTGAGTATTCCATTATTCACCTACTATAAAGAAATCTTATTTTTTTAATACAAGGACTATCTTTCATGTTTCATTTAATTACAAAGTTTGTCATCGTCAGTTTCATTTAAGAAAAACTCCATTCGTTGGATAAGAACCATTTTATCAATTCACTATATATGTCTCTCCAACGATTGAAGCACTTTACCTGCATGGAGAGCAAAAAATGACAAGATGCTCTTAAAATTGCCTTTCTCCTCTAAGATCATCTCCAATCGTTAGCAATAATGCTTTATTTGGCATTTATCCCTCTCCAACCATCAACTATAATGCCAAACATGTTGAACACACTTTTGAACATTCCACTATTCACCAGCTATAAAGGAATCTTTACTTTTTTAAACCAATGACTATTTTTCATGTTTCATTTATTTACAAAGCTTATCATAGTTAATTTTATTTAAGAGCATTTCCAATCGTTGGAAGAGTGTCATTTTGTTATTTTGCCATATATGGCTTTCCTACAATTAGAGTGCGCACTTTGCCCACATGGAGGGCCAAATATAATAATATATCAAAATAGTCTCTCCAACAATTAGAAATGCTCTTCAAACCACCTTTTACCATTTAGAGCATCTTCAATCATTGGTTATAATGCCATATTTGACATTTATTTATCTCCAACCATCAGCTATAATGCTATATTTGACCAAAATTAAAATAGTGAAATGTTCATTTGAGCATTTCACTATTCACCAGCTATAAAGAAATCTTTACTTTATCAAGCCAAGGACTATCCTTCATTTTCATTTAATTGCAAATCTTGCCACTGTTCGTTTCATTTAAGAGCATCTCCAATCGTTAGAGGAGAGTTATTTTGTCATTTTGCCATATATGACTATTTAACAATTGAAACACTTTGTCCACATGGAGAGCCAAATATGACAAGATGTAAAAATAGTATTTTCCAACAATTGGAGATACTTTTAAAACCATCTTTATCTTCTTAGAGCATCTCCAATAAAAAATTGAAATAGTGGAATGCTCATTTGAGCATTCCACTATTCACCTATTATAAATGAATTTTTACTTTTTCAAGCCAATGACTACTTTTCATGTTACATTTAATTTTAAATATTGTCATCGTTAGTTCCATTTAAGAGCATCTCAAATCATTGGAGGAGAGCTATTTTGCCATTTTGCTCTATGTCTCTCCAACGATTGGAGCACTTTACCTACATAAAAAGCCAAATATGACAAGATACCAAAATTGTTTTATCAATGATTGGAGATACTCTTAAAACCATTTTTCTTCTTTTAGAGCATCTCTAATCGTTATCTATAATGCGATATTTGACATTTATCCCTCTCCAACCGTCAACTAAAATGCCATATTTGATCAAAATTAAAACAATGGAGTGCTCATTTGAGCATTCCACTATTCAACTGTTATAAATGAATCTTTATTCTGTCAAGACAAGGACTATCCTTCATGTTTCATTTAATTACAAAGCTTATCGTTGTTAGTTTCATTTAAGAGCATCTCCAATTATTGGAGGAGATCTATTTAGTCATTTTGTCATATATGGCTCTTCAACAATTGAAGTATTTTTTCACACAGAGAGTCAAAATATGATAAGATGCCAAAATAGGTTCTCCAAAGATTGGAGATGATATTAAAACCACCTTTATCCTCTTAGAGCATCTCTAATCGTTGGCTATAATACCATATTCGGCATTTATCCCTCTTCAACCGTCTGCTAAAATACCATATTTAATCAAAATTAAAACAGTGGAATGCTCATTTGAGCATTACATGATTTACCTGCTATAAAAAGGAATCTTTACTTTTCCAAGCCAAGAACTATCCTTCATGTTTTATTTAATTATAAATCTTGCAATCGTCAGTTTTATTTAAAAGCATCTCCAATCGTTGAAGAAGACACATTTTGTTATTTTGTCATATTTGACTCCCAATGATTGGAGCGCTTTGCCCACATAGACAGCTAAATATGACAAGATACCAAAACAACATCCCCAACGATTGAAGATCATCTTAAAACAACATTTCTCCTCTTAAGACAACCATATGATGTGTCCAACTTATAGCTCTATTCATAAGGCATATGCAATTGGTGGACTTGGTGAAGTGTTTGAATAAATACAACCGACGTTTTCTCCCGCTATGTAGTGGCAAGCCTCGCTCTCGCTTTAGTGGCGAGTCATCCAGCCTATGTGGTTATTAAAATCCAGTGCATGTCTCTTATTCTTGTGGCGAGTTTCGATCGATCCTTTGTCTATCTTGTGGTGGCACAGTAAGTACTGACCTCTTGGTCCCTTCCCACCAACAAGAAAAAGAAAGACCATCATACTATAGGTCTAGTGTGTTCATTTTTTCACCACATATTCTTTGAGGACCACACTCGGCAAAAAAAAAAAAAAATTTGCATGTGTCCTCTGACCATTCTCAAAATACCATCGTATAGGGGGGGGGGGGGGGGGGGGGGGGGTGGTCTTATTTGCAGGTTGTAATTGACGCACGACTTCGTCGACAACCCATCGCAACCACGACCTCCACCTTCCTCCTCCTCCGACTTTTTCCTCCTTTCTTCTCGTCATCCCTGTTGTGCAGTAGTAAAATGACCATGACAGACAAGCGGTAACTTGTTATTTATAACTAGTGCATGCCAGTGCCTGTCGGCACTCAAGCATGAACGTGGTTTTTTTTTTTTTTTTTTTTTTTGGGGGGGGGGGGAGGGGATCTTATCGGCTCGAGAGGGGGGCATGAAGGGAGGGGATCACAGTTTCCTGATTTGGGGTTGGGGCATGAACATGTTTTTTTTTTAGATGAGTTGGATTTTAAAAAAAAAAGTTGTATTACCGATTCTTTCTATATTTCTTTGTTAGTCTTTGTGAGTTTGATTGTTTTGCCTAGTCAGCCACATCTTAGTTATAGTGCATACCCGTGCCTGTCGGCACTCAGGCATAAACATGGTTTTGTTTTGTTTTTTTGTTTATTTATTTATTTAATTTTTTTTTTTTGAGGGGGGGCGATCTTTTCGGCGTGAGAGAAGGGCATGAAGGGAGGGGATCACAGTTTTCGGATTTGGGATTGAGGCATGAACATATATATATATATATATATATATATATATATATATATATATATATATATATATATATATATATATATATATATATATATATATATATATATATATATATATATATATATATATATATATATATATATATATATATATATTAGATGAACTAGGTTTTTTAAAAAATTTGTATTACCGATTTTCTATATGTTTCTTTGTTAGTCTTTATCAATTTGAATGTTTTGTCTAGTTAGCATGCGTGTTTTTATCTAGTCAGCGTTCCATTTTGTCTAGTCAGCACAATACTATTGTGCCATGTTATATAGACTTGTAATGCCCATGCCTGTCGGCATGCAAAAAATTTTAAGATCGAGGACAATATTTTGAGAAAGGTGATAATATTTCAAAGGTGGCAACAAAATATTTGGAGAGCGGCGACAATATTTCGACTTTCGAGGGTGTAAACAATATTTCGAAGGTGATAACAATATTTCATGAGCGATGATAATATATTTAGGAACATGATAATATTTTGTGAGTGGTGATAATACTCGTGTCTGTCAGCACTCTAACGGGGTGCCAAAATTTATTCGACGACGCCCACAATCGGTTGGATCATCCACAGTTGACTGGAGAGCCCAAACTTGGCAAAAACAATCTAATTCGTCGACGATGCTCACATTCAAGAAAAGTGCCCATATTCAGAACTGCAATTTCCGCATACAATGACAAAACACTATACATTCAGTTTGGGCAGCAAAAAATCAATTGTGGTGTCAATATTTCCACCCATACCCATCCATATTCGGTAAGAGCGTCCAAATTCGTCGAGGGCATCTATAATAGGTGAGAGCCCCTACATATAGTGGTGACGACAGACTTCGGTACAGTAAAACATTGTCAGTAGCACCGACATTCAGTGTTGGGGCAATGGTGCCCACATTCAATGGGGGTGCTTACATGTAATGGGGACGACAAAATTTGGTACGGCAAAACATAGTCGGCCACCTTCGACGACCGCTACAGTGCCGACAGTATGGAAAAATTTTAGGAGACGTAGAAATTATATGTTGGAGCCTATATTTGGCGTTGGCACTTAAAAATAAATTTTTGTGTTTATCTTCCTCGCTAAAAAAATATAACAAAATTTTTTTTCTCAAAAAATTCATGTTGGATTTCGATGTTTTTTCTATGTAATATTGGGCTACTATGACAAAATCAAGTCGGTTTCAGAGATTTCCCCGCCCAGGAGGTGCTCGGAGGAAGGCCTGAATGAGGGAAGGGGGTGGGTTGAGGGAATGGGGTCGGGGGAATGGGCAAAAGGGTACTCTTCAGGCCGAGGTGGGGATCGACGTGTCCGATTCTGACAATCGGGACTGAGTGGGGGAGTGGTAGGAGGTGCAAGATTGAGGGCAATGAGGAGGAGGTTGAGGTGATGGGAGTAACAATGGTCGTCCGCCGCCTGTCACCACCGCCATCTACTAGTAATGGTCATATGCTGTCCACTCATCGTTTTATAGATGAGTGGTAGGGGTTTGGTTTTTTTTTTTGAGAATCTGTCTCTGGGAATGAGGTAGGGGTTTGGTTTTGAAAAGAGAGAAACCAAACTATTACAATCATTTTTATCTAAAAACTTGCCTCTCAAAAGCCAATAATAATAAGGACACTAAATAGATACTATAGAGAGAAAAGGGACCTTATTTGCCTCTTACTTGTCATTCAAAATAGAAGAAAGGAACCTTAATTACAGCCATTGATAGCTCTCAAGGAGGAAAATCGGGTAAAGGAATAAAAATTGTGCTGATTCTAAGAAAAATTAGGAGAAGGAATGAAGACAGGGTTTAAATGGCCTTTTACTTGCCACTCAAAAGAGAATAAGCCAAGGGACCTTTATTACAGATAGCTCTTCATGAGGGAAATCAGGTGAAGAGAAGAGGGAGATCGGGTGGGATTGACTTCCAATTTGGAGCTGATAGCGTCAATTCCGCTCGCTGAAGAGTATAAGAGAAGAGGAGAGGACAATCTGGAAGTGGAGGCGTTGATTTCACTCGCTGTGGAGTAAAAGGGAAGAGGAAAGGGAAATCCGGTGGTGATCAGTTATCTCTCTCTCTCCACCCAAAAATGGATACCCCTCTCTCTCTAATAACCGATTGTGGCCATCCACACCAACAGATAAAATCGATCATGAATAGCTGAGATCGGGAAATCGAGAGAGAGGGATATAGAGAGAGATAATTGGGGAGATCAAGATTTAAGATGGCTGGTCATACTGGATGCATTGGATATCTAAGATTGGAATATGTTAATTTGTTGGATGCATTGGACAATTGAGATTGGAATAGGTTAGAGACATTGTCTTGCTGATCCAATGATCGTTTTCTTTTTGAGAGATCCGGAGATCAGGATTTAATATTGTTGGATGCAATGGACGGCTGAAATCGGGTGGTTTATTCCTTGGGATGAATATTCATATGGGTTTAAATCATAGCTTTTTATTTTAAATGAATCATGGCTGTTGTTTGTACCCCCATAAAACTGTCCCCTATTATATAGTCTAGTAATACCCATGCCTGTCGGCACACGAAAGATTTTGAGGGCGGCAAAAAAAATTTCGAGGGCGTGACAAAATTTTGAGGGAGGAGGTAATCTTTTAAGGGTGTCAATAATAATTTAAAAGTGATGATAATATTTTGAGGGATGTGATAATATTTCGAGGACGACAACAATCTGTGCAGGTGCCCACGTTCGACGGGGGAGCCTACATTCGACGTAGATATCCACATTTGTTAGGGGCATGCTCGTAAGAGCAACATGCTAAGATGGATGGCAGCCGAAATAAATACATCATATTGTTTTTTATCTAAACCTGAACTCAGAGAGTAACAAATCCAAGATACCAATAAAAAAGACCCATCCACTGGGCCCCACAATCTTTAAAGTATCAGAGATTATAACTCAAAAGAACATGGGCAGCTGATTCATTGTATTTTGTTAATGAGTTGGGACAATAAAAATAGAAGTGAGCTACTATGCTGAAGTTCTGAATAGGATACCAAACATACATGAAAATTCAACACCAAACAGGAAGAGGATTTAATTGAAATATGGAATACCAATTCTCTCTCTCTCTCTCTCTCTCTCTCTCTCTCTCTCTCTCTCTCTCTCTCTCTCTCTCCCCCCATGGAGGCGGATGTTTTCAATGGTGCCTCCGTGCAACCTCGGCAACCTGGCCGTAGTGGCAACTTTCCTTAGCTTACAATTGTGTTGCTTCTGCAAACAGTAATCTATCAGCCTCGATAGCTTCTCATTGTTGTCATCTCGTTGTAGCCTGCAATCGTACTCTTTCTAAATACTGTTGTCGGGTTATCACGACCCTCTTCCCTGTAAAAATTACTATCAGTACACGAAATTTATACTAATTAATAACTTTAAAAAAAAATGTATAAATTTACACATACGCTCGGTTTTGATGCGATTTAATGTTCTTGGTATGTATCGAAATATTCTAAATATGTGAATTCATATACTCCAAAAAACACCGTTGGTATCGCCGCTGAGCTACAATATCCTTCTAAAGACGTAACATGGGTGTGAGACGACGGGCCACTGTCTCCACACGTCAGTTTCTACCTCAGAAATATATTGTACATACGTATCCCAAGACTGAAAATTGAATGAGTTATATTATAAGTCGAATTATTTAGGGGTGGCAATGGGTCGGGTCGGGTCGGGTTGAGACATAGGTATAAGGGGAAAACATCAAACATGAACCCGACCCATTTAATAAACTGGTCAAAAACATAAACCCAAACTTGACCCACCAAATAAACGGGTTGACCCGACACGACCTGTTTAACCCTTTTAATAAACGGGTCAGGTTGGGTCAAGTAATATCAAGCCGGGTTAGGTCGAAACGAGTCAAGTTTGGTTGGGCACTGCACGCACAGCCGCAGGATCTCCAGGCTTTTGGTTGTTAGCGATGTGAAGTACAACACATTAAGGCTTTTTATGTATTGATTTTGAATAGTCAAACAACAAATAGTGAATCTTTGATGTTATGAGTTGTTAAGTTGTTCCACACTTCCACTATAGACTCTTACTAGTAAGAAACCCGGGCAATGCCCGGATGAACTTAATGCGAGCCACTTGGCACAAATGACATCACAGTAGTCCGAAAAAGTATAAGTGAGTGTGATTCACCTGTCGGGGTTTGATTCACTTGTTAGAAAGAGATAGATAGTATTAATGATTTTACTAATTAACATCAAATGATCATTAAATAAAATGAATAGGTATTTATCATCTTAATAATATATTTTTAATAGGATTTATGAGAGAGAACCGCGTTCACACATGAGAGAAGAATTTTGGCTCTTCAAAAGAAGTCCACATGTCACAACACGGGAGAGAGGCTTCCATTTTAGTATTATACTTCAGATTTTAAACTTGCCAAAAGTCAAACGTTGGTCTCAATGTCTCATGTAGGTTAGACTCAGAAGGGTTTTGCTGGTCAATCACGTCAAGCAGGTTCTGGGTGACCCGACTCGTTAATTAAATGGGTCAAGTCGGGTCAGATGTATGAACTCGGACCCGACCTAATAAATAATCAGGTCATTCGGGTCAACCTGTTTATGACCCAAACCCGTTTAGGCCAAACCCAAACCCCCTAACTTTGGGTTGGGTTGGCGGGTCGGGTCAAGGATTGCCACCCCTAGATTTATTAACAAAATGGAATAGTTTGAACTAAGAAAAAAAATAGAATACTTAACGATGTATATATTATGTATGCGTAATACGTATCATACTAATGTTATAAAATATTCCATAACAAAACATGCAACATTTGAGGTGGTGCTTTCATCTTAACATAAAATAGAAAACATTCAATAAGAAAAATATTTTTGATAGCATGATAATGCCAGTATTGCTGCGGTGCTAAAACCTCGGTGGTTATGACATCCTCCTCCTCTATGTTGATGTCCCTCACAATCTGCTAAAACGTGGAGCAAGGAAAGTTAATGTCATCGAATACTTAGAAGTTTTATTTTCTTCGAATAAGAAAGTCACCCTTTAAAGCAACAGATTTTGATATCGGAAGTCAATATCTGATCCGAGAAGTATCAGGTTTTGAACATTAAGTAAAGTTTTGACATCCGAGAAGCATCAAGTTTTGACATCCGAGAAGCATCATAATTTTTAAAATCTGATATTAAAATCGGATCCCTTTTTTTATTTGAAGATTCACTAAAATGAAATCCAAACCTGATCCGAGAAGTATCATATTTTGATATCGGATGTCAAAATCTGATCCGAGAAGCATCAGATTTTGATATCGGATGTCAAAATCTGATCCAAGAAATATCCGGTTTTGACATCCGAGAATCATCATGTTTTGACATCCGAGAAGCATTAGATTTTTTAAAATTTGATATCAAAATTAGATATCTTTTCTTATTTGAAGATTCTTATCAAAATCCGAGAAGCTAAGATAATAATACCTTTTAAACATAGGCAGTGCTTTTAAATATCGAATTTCGAGAAATAAAGAAAATGCCAACAACTGATTCAACAAATAAAGAAATATTAAAATCTGATCCGAGAAGAATCAGGTTTTGATCAGATTTTGATATCAGATCCAAGACACGGACAATGATTTCCAACAAATAAAGATACATTAAAACATGGACATGCTGTTTTGAACATTAAGTAAGGTTTTGACATCTGAGAAGCATCAGATCCAAAACACGGACAACGCTTTCTTTTAAAAATTTGATCCATTGAAATAAGAGAAGTCCACTGAAATGAAACTGAGAAGTATCAGGTTTTGAAAAGGCATTAGGTATGAGATTTTGATTTTTTGTATTGAAGCTCTTCTGTTTATATTTTGGTGATGCTTAGGTAATCCCTCACCTGTTGTTGAGAGATGATCTGATCCTTCTCGACGTTGATGGTTGCCATTCTCGATAACTCTCTTCTCTCTCTCTCTCTCTACGACCAACCTTAAGGCCAGAGTTTAGGTGGGGAAAATTGAGATGTTGGCTGTGTTTTTTGGAAGGGATATTAGAGGGAGATATTAAAGGATATTTCAAAGGGATTGACATGATCAGGTAGAATGGCAGGGAAGAGGGATTTGGGAAATTTGGGAGGTTTTTTTAGTGGGATTGAGGGGAAGTGGAGAGGGGTGCGGAGTGGGGTGATGACTGAATTGGTGCGGAAGGGGGCGATCAACGCAGATCAATAATTTCGGAGTGGAATTCGGAGGGGGGAGATTTGATGCCATGAAGAGGAGAGGGAGATCGTGGTAAAGAGGGAGGGGAGGAGGAGCATGGGCTCGGAGGGTAAGGGTTGATTTGGGCGCAGAGATCGGGGGTCATGAGAGATCAGAGGGTGGGGGGAGAGTGAGAGAGAGGGCGGGATCGGGGGTTTTGCCATGAAGAGGAGGGGAGGAGGAGCGTGGAGTCGGAGGGGTGGGGGTTGATTTGGGCGTGGCGATCGGGGGTCACGAGAGAGAGAGAGAGAGAGAGAGAGAGAGAGAGAGAGAGAGAGAGAGAGAGAGAGAGAGAGAGAGAGAGAGAGAGAGAGAGAGAGAGAGAGAGAGAGGGCGGGATTGGGGGTTGCGTGGAAGAGGAGGAGCGGGGTCTGGAGAGCGAAGAGAGAGAGAAGACGTGAGATCGGGGAGAGAGAGAGAGAGAGAGAGAGAGAGAGAGAGAGAGAGAGAGAGAGAGATCGTATTTGGGCGTGGGGATTGCGGGTTCGAGGGATCGAAGGGTGGGGGTTGATTTGGGAAAGGGTATCGGGGGTCGCGAGAGATCGGATGATGGGGCGTGATTTTGGAGAGGGGTTTTGGCAGGTTGGAGAGGGGGCGAGTATTTACACGGATGAGATCATGGGATATGAAAATCCGAAGAGAGATCCTTATCGTTGTTTTCACACACACACACACAACCCCCCCCCCCCCCCAAACACACACACACACACACACACAATCCTCCCCTATTATATACATAATATAAGTGGTGGTACTGAGAAAATGTTGCGGTGCAAATATCAACACCGCAGTTCTAACATCAATGAGATGCGGCCCCACCCACCCATCGTAAACGGGTCCAAAGATTACCAGAAATCGCGCCCTAATCAAAACTTGGGCACAGAGCGGCCCGGATGCGAAAAAGGCCACCAAAAGAAAACCCTCGCCCCTCCATGCTCCAGCTCCGCCGGAGTGAAAGAAAGAACAGGGGGAAGCATATAGATCGATCGATCTCTTTGGCTACGGTGGTCTACGGGCTTTTCTTCAACATCTCTCCCCGCCGGAGCATCGCCATCGCTCTCGTAGACGGAAAAAGACTCGCTCTCTCTCTCTCTCTCTCTCTCTCTCTAGGGCGCTCGCCCACTCCTCCGATTCGAGACGGATCTCGGAGGTGAATCCTGCCCTCTCCCTCTCTCTCTCTCTCTCTAGCTGTCGTGCAGGAAATTATGCGGTAGCAGCTGATCCGTCCCCTTTCCCCATCGTGCCCTAGGTTTTCGGAGCTCCTTCAACGAGCTCTCTGACTGAAGGGAAGGAACGGAAAGCAAGGTAACATGTCTGCTCGGCCCCAGGTCACCATTACACTGGGCCGCAGCGGTCAGGTACCCACCTCTCTCTCTCTCTCTCTCTCTCTCTCTCTCTCTCTCCTTTTGCTTCTTCAATCTTGTTCATGTATGAAACCCTTTTCACAATTTATTGCATTTTGGGCCTGATGCTAATTAACCATGACTTTCTGCACTGGATGTTGTTTGAATCCCTTGCTCTTAATTCTCAAGTCGCAATTTTGTTTTTCTTCTGACTGTTCTAGTAGGGATGTGAGAAAAGGTACATTTTTTCTTCCAACTTCTAGTAGGAGCCTTGAAATCTGCGGTAGTGTTGGGTTCTGGTAGATAATCTCTCAATCGCCAGGGAATTTGAATGCCGCTAGCAGGTCCGATTTGATTGTGTAGGTTGGTGCAAGGAACTACTAGTATGACGAATCAAACTTTTGGGATTGAATCGACACCTCTCTTTGAGGGCTAGGGGAGCATGTCTTTCACTGAAACTGTGTCGGGTCCGATTGGAATACATAGCAAGAGTTTTAGAAGCCGAGAGTCTTAGAGATTCTCAACAAATTATTTGAAATGGTTGAAATGGAGGCAAAAATTAAAATGTTGATGGAAGAGAGACCAATAGCTAGAGACAATCTAGTGGAGGCCAAAAGAGAAGAGGTTCCGGGAACGTAGGGAGAACACACTAACTTTTGGTCGGATCAGTATCAAAGAGGTGCGCATGGGAACGACGAGTTCGTGGGCGGAAGTTCTTTGCGCTTAACTGCAATATGTTAAGATTCGGGACAATTTGCTCTCCTCTCCAAATGAAAACCAAGTGAACACTTACGGGTTTTAAGTAATTCAAATCATACAATGTTCTCTCGGCTCTCAAGATTTTTCAACTTCCAGAATGAGGCATGCAAGGTGTGCTAACTTGGACAAATCATGCAAGGCCCTAAAGATGCATGAAGTTAAGTACAGCACACGGAGAATTTTTTTACGTGGAAATCCCATGGAGCCCTCCTTGAAGGTGCATGCAATCCACTATAGGCAATCGAAAATATACAAGGTCCAGAATTTACATGGGATGCCAGTGAATACCGATCTAATCCGCGCAAGTATTCAGCTGATTCCACTCACCTTTGCCTCTGCTCGACAATTTCCTTTGCTTTGAACGTTGTAACTTCTTCCTTGTTCGATTTCTCAAACGTACTTGGAGCATGTTCCAGATTCCACCGAGAACTTGATATCCATGTGGCATCGCCAGCCACTCGATTCCACTCGCAGACCTAGAAGGGATCCACCCCCTCAATATTCATGGGAGGACCTTGTAGGATTTTCTCTCTCAATTCCACAAGGGGATCCTTAGTGAGAATTTCTTCTGCCGATGTCACGGGAAGCAACCTATTCAGTGGATAGACTTAGTAGGGATTTAGGTCTCAATTCCACAAGACAACCTTAGTATGATTTCGTCTTCGGTTTGGGGGAAAACGAGGAAAAAGGAAAGAAAAGGCTTTTCCTAAAAAAAATAAACATGGAAAATGTTATTTTTTCTTTGATTGTAGGAGTAATTAGAGATTCATCAACAAGAAGAAAGCAAAGATGGTTGATGAAGATTCGAGGTGCCAACAAGAGGGAAGAACTAGGGTTCAAGGATGAACCAAGAGGCTAAAATCCTAATCTCTGTGATGTCCCTTCTATTTTTAATGATTAAGGAGGTTGTTTATATATAGGGTTACATCCCCCATCAAAGCTATTGATTTTTGGGCTTCAGCGATCAAGATTAGCACACTAAAGGACCAAACTTGTCGGATTTGGACGATGTGGTGCACACTAGTACCAATACAATTTGCACCACTTCACCAAGGTGGTATCCCAACTTCCCGAGAACTCCGAGGGGATGTGCACTGCGGTCCGCACTCCAGAATCAAGCCACATGGGGAAAATTGATGCAATGTGCACCGTAGTCCGCACCCCATGTGTAAAACCCTCATAATATAATCCATATTTGTGTCCAAGTGGTCCGCACCTAGGTGTGAACCATTAATTGGGACCTGATCAGTGCCCACTTTGGGATGAAGTGTTAGGGCATCCCGATGCCGGAAAAAACATGAGTTCTTGCTCTAGGTGAAATTTTTGGTTTTGAAATGTGCATATTTTCAAGACAACACTAGAGTATTTTTGGTATTTTCATTATGTTCAGATTTTTGGATCAGGTTGAAACTTGGTGGGTAGTTAGGTCTAGATATTGGGAGCTATGGTAAAATTTGGGGTTAGTCAGTCCGTTGAGGGTTTGATCATATTTGGACTGAAGATTCTGTATCAGAATTTGGGATGACTTGGGCTCCAAGCCTCCAACCCACGAATAAAAATTGCAGCCTTTGTGATTAAGGTATATGGTAAGGTTGGAGGGATGTATGGTTAAAGTTTCATGCACTTTGGTGGCTTATATGATGAGATCTAATGGGTTTAAGTTTAGTTGTTGAAACTTATGTAGATTTCTAGTGTGAACGCAACATCTACAGGGCTACGATGAAGTTGTGGCAAATAAGATGATTATTTAATGTGTTTTTTCAATGATTTACATTCAACAGTGATTGGAGTCGTGAAATTAATCCCAAAGAAGATAATAAGGTTAGAAAGATAGTACACAATGCGGAGGATAAATACCAGACTACTCCGGCTCAAAGACTTCCACCTCAGCGGTTCTCTAGTCCGCAAGATGAAGACGATGGAAGCAATTCCAGTAGCAGACATTTATTATTATTATTTCAATATATAATATCATGACAATGACGGTTACTAGGGGCTTATATAATATCACCTAGTAACCCTAATGACTCAAATATTCAAACAAAAACTAAAACACCCTCATATAATGAGTTGACATGTGTGCAAAAATTTACATAATAAAAAGGACAAAAATAACAAAATAAAGTCCAAAATAATGGTAGTAAAAAGGGCAAGATTGAATATTTTTTAGGCAGAAGATTTAAAATATTACCCCCTTTTAGTGAAAGGAAAATTATTTTATAGTTTTTCTTGTGTGGGGGACAAGGTTCCATAATTAACTCTGGGATTGAAATTGCAGTAGGTCAACCATGGTGGTCTTTGAAGCAATGTTTAAGAATTCAAGTTCAGGTTCGGGTTTGGATCGAACTAAAAGTGAACCAACTCGGTTGGTTTGGGCTGGTTCGGGTTGGTCAGTTTGGCCTTTTCGAAAATATTTAAAAATAAAAAAATATCAGAAACTTACATCTGATCTGGGTTTGATGCTATTGATTCAGATTTGATTCGACTTGATTGAGGATTGATCCGGCCTATTCAGGCTGATTATGCTAGATTTGGTATGTTTCAACCTATTTCGGAATTCGGATTCGATCAAGTCAATTGGCCTGACCATATCTCAGTCATGGCATATTTCATGTATGGGGAGGTGTTTAGGTTCAGGTCGACCAAAATCCGAATTGGTTTGGATTTGGGTAGGTGTTTTGGGTCTGATCGGCCAAAACCCAAACTAACTCGGGTGAACCGGTTTGGGTTTGAACGAACCCTCAAGTCATGCTTTTGGAACTCGAAACACCTGACATTGTGCATGTGGTGAGAGATTATAGTGGGCTCACCTTAATGATGATGTTTATTCCTTTTGGATTGATGTTCTTTAAATAAGTTGCGGTAGATCTCTCACTGAAATATAGAGTACATTAGTGGTATTGAATGACAACCAACTCGTGGAAGGTAAGTCTTGCCATTTTTTTTTATCTTGGGGCAATGGTGGAAGACCTTTGGAAGCTAGAATCCAATCTAGATGAGTTTAGGGACTTCATTGTGGGGGCATTTTCAATGTGGTAAAATGCTTTATATTATTGCAACACTTTACCATAGAGTTTTCTTTCATAAATCATAGCTTCCTCTTGTAAAATTTCTTCATTCTTTGCAGTAAGGTTTTACAGAAAGTTGATATCGCAAATTAATGAAACAAAGGGTATTGGTCAATGTTGAGACAAGCTAAAAATGTTTCTTATGCGGACAATGATATTAATATGTTTCATGTTTAGTAACTTATTCTAGCCCTACATAAAAGGGCTATGACGAGTGGATTGTGGCCAGATCCGAATCTGACCTTAGCTCTGTATCACCCAACTAGCCCAACCTAATCATGGTTGAGATTTCCACAATATATACATACTTAGGTACTTAAGTATAAACTATGTTATAGTAATTTTTGAGTTTGGTTATATTAGGATGGTTTTGTGTAGTCTTTGAGCTTAACCCGTATGGTCAGGTTTAGATTTTTGAGCCTGAGCCCAACACACTCTGTAAACTGGAACTCATCAGGTTGGTTGGTGGGGTTTGGATTGAGCCATCCTAGTTGCATTCGACCGCAAACCAACTTGTGTCAGTACCACATAGGACTGTATGGCTGTGTTAGTTGTTGCCTAACCAAATTTGATGCTGTTCTGCATTCCTTGTCCAGTTGTCCCATATACTATGAACGCATAACTGGTGTATGGGATAGAAGGAAGGTGATCAAATTATGTGTACTAGTAATTGTAAATATTATTTTATAAAATTGTTTTGAAGGATGTCTTAAGTTCTTTTCTCCTTGTTCTATAATTGTAGGTTGTCAAGAGAGCAGGGCCTATAATTGTCGGTTGTCTTAAACTCTTTTCTCCTTGTTCTAAAATTGTAGGTTGTCAAGAGAGCAGGGCCTACAAATGATGTTAGTCATTCTGAGTACCTACCTTCCTCAGAGGGTAAACGTCCAATCAGAGAGAGGTTGGGAAGCAACATGGACAATTCCAGTCAGGCCAAGAGCAAACGGTATGCTCCTTTTGTTTCTATTGATTTGCAGCATCGATTAGCTTTACCACTGGATCTATATATTTCTGAATAGGTATATGTTGCTTCTACAAATCTGAATGTTTGGCATTTCTTCCGTAGAGGATGTTTGACATTTTACTTATATCACGATTGTAATAAAATTACCGGAAAACAAATTGCAATTATTCCATTCTGTTAGACCACATCAGATTGGTAATTATGGCTCGAGATTGATGTGAAAATATATATATATATATATATATATATATATATATATATATATATATATATATATATATATATATATATATATATTTTGAGAATACATCAGCGTTGGGGGCGGGGGCGGCGGCTAGACCGTATGAATATGTGGAAGGCCCAAATGTTTAGTTGCTGAGTTATAAACTATATGTTATGATGAAGTCATAAAGTCCTTTGAGCATCCATCTCCCATATTGTTTAGATTCAATGGCACCTCATAGTCTTTTATTGTTTAAAAAATTATGATGATTTACGACATGGGGGTTCTTTGGTATTGATTTCCAAGTATTAGCAAAAGCTATAACTTCATAACCGTTGCTTATCGAAAGGCTGTGGAAACGTCTCTTTGGAACAGGAGCATACAATATTAGAGAGGAATGAACTAAGGATATGAGTGCACCCCAAAACGATTTCCTCTCAGCTGACCGTGGACGCGTCGCTTTTGAACAGGCACATACAATATTAGAGAAGAATCAACTAAAGATATGAATGTACCCCCAAAGGATTTCCTCTCAGATGTTTGGGATTGTGTTGCTGGAAGTTTTTGGGGTTTAGATTTTAGAAAGCGTTGTTGAAATTATCTTTTGTTTTGTTTAAGTACCTTTTCATGTGGTCTTTTTTTTTTCTTCATAATTGTGTGTGATTTTATTTATATTTTAATGTGTCATGTAGCTTCATTTTGTGATTCATGTGCAAGTCATGCATGACTTCCTTAGGAAGTTATGTGTTAGAAATATGAAATCATGCATGATTTCATTAAGAAGTTATGTGCTAGAAATATGAAGTTATGCATGACTTCATTTAGAAGTTATGTGAATATGATAGTGGTTTCTTATTTAGGGAGTATTGAGCAATGATGTTGTCATGTTGGGGGTAAATTATATGCACATATCGGGTCATGTAGTTATGAAAACCAAGAAACTATTGTAGTGGTACTCCATAGCTAGCGGCTTTCTACATTTTTCATCTAGTGATGTATAACATGCTGCATTCCTCAGATAGTGTCGTTATTTGGAACTAAATAATAGCTTATGGTTATTTGAGAAATTCTTTGTCACATGATGCGGAGCTGATTTCCATGCACGACTTTCGAGGCTCAAGCTTGATCCAGATGCAACGTTTCATCTCAGACGGGGCCCAATTATCTTTTTTGTTATTAATTCCCTATTTAAGTTGTAATTTTCGCCACAATTATTTAGGCAATTTTTAGATTTGGGTAACAAGTTACCTTTTAAGTGTTTTTAGTCTTATATTACTTGGTGACATTAGCTGATGTATGCCACTCTATTATATAAAGACCCAACTTCTCTTATTTTAGATCAATGAATGATGAAATAAAAATTATGTTTGCAAATGTTGTCCTTTTGATAGGATGCATCTTCTTCCTCCTCGTTGGTGCCGACTCAAACAAAACATAGGTTCCGACCCTTAGGTTTCTTCCTTCCCCTTTCCTTTTGTTATCCTGGTAGTTCTATCTCTATCACTTTCTCTTATTCATCATCATAATCCTTTTAGATCCATCGAAACCCTCGCCGAAAAACAAAAAAATCGTCATCCTGAAATAACCTGACAATAAATATGTTAAAACCCATCAAAATTCTAATTTTCATCACGAAAACGATCACAAAGTATTACTGTTAGGGTTGCAAAAGGGTTCAGGACGGGTCAACACTAGACCAGGTCTGATCCGAAATTTTCAATGGTTACCAAACCCGGTTCGGGCCTAAGTAAGATGTTCTAGGCTTGGCCCGAGTCCGACCCGAAACTTTCTTGTGAATCCCTAGCCCAAACTTAGCCCATGTCGAACCGAACTTTTAGAACGATCTAGGCCTAAGCCTATTTTTTTTTTCTCTTGATCAAATGAAAAAATGGGGTAGGGCATTTATTGTGTTAGGTAACTTAGGTTATAAATTACGTTAGGTTCTTTGTACAAAAACGAAAATGATTCAGGATTCGGGTTTGGCTTTGGGCCGTGTTTTTGAATAGCTTTTTCGAATCTGTCTTGTTTTTCTTTTTCCTCTTTCCTTCACACACACACACACACATCTTATTTTTTTTTCTTTTAGGCGATTAAAAATTCATGGCAAAATGAAGGATTTAAGGGAGAGTTTTAATCGCCGGGAGGCATTTGAAGATCATAAGAAATTTAAGTAGTGATGGGAGTGAGAATAGGATCTGAATATTTATATTGATTCTGATTAGGTGGATATTTTAGGGGGATTAGATTTGTACGGATGTTTTTGGATAACTTTTAGCAATTGTCTGAGTTTTAGTTTTTTCAATGTTTAGTACTCAAATAATAGGATGTCTGCCTCCATAACCAGGCCGTATCACATAGACATGAACACGCTTATTGACATATCTGGATATCAGAGTTTGGATATTCACTTTGCATGAAATGCTATATTAAAATGCTATATTCACTTTGCATGAAATGCTATATTAAAATCCCACGTACTACTTCTTTAATGATATTAATATATGGTGCATTGGACAAAGTATGCATTTTTGTATTTAGTTGCATGCTCTAAAAAGTAAAAGCTTGTACTCCTTGCATGAGGTCTATGCAAACTCTTTATTAACTGGCTACTGGGAAGAGGCATTGCCTCCAAAGTCCAAACCAAGGTTGCTAAAAGAAATCATCCAAGAGACCCAGCCTGTGGTATCACGATAAATTGAGATCCTTGACCTTATCGGCCTATACTAGAGCAAAATCTAATGATTAAGGTGGCTTATGAATCTGTAGACATTGAAATTCTGGCATAAAGGCCTGGTAAAGAACTCTTGGATCCATGAATGAAAGATCACCCCAAGAAAAAGCCCAATCTCTATAAATCTTAGGGGCTGCAGATTAAATAAGGTACGCAAAGAATATCAAAGGTCAGAGGTAGTGACTACAATATAAGTACAAGTGGATGTTGATCTAAGTGGAAATTGAGTAAAGCAAAGTGAGATTTATCCAAATCTTGCAAAACCATAGTCTTAGCAAAGGAGGAGGGCAAGTGATCAAGGACATTGAACAGCTAGTAAAGGTGGCCAATTCAATGTGATGACAGACTCCTCTGCTGAAAATATCAATAAGTTTGAACATATGTTAAATAATCTTTATGGAAAAAGTCAGCACGTATGAACTGCTTTTAAATAAACTATATGTTCCTTTACAGCCAAAGTTTCTGGCATAAAGCTTTTGCTCCGGTGTCTGCGAGTAGGATAATGTCTGCATTTTTCATACTTTAATTACAGGTGTCACCTCTCACTTCTTTCTTGCTAAAGTAAATTAGATAATGTAGGCCTGAAAGGTGCAGTCGGTATGCTTTCTTTAACACAATCACCCCACATGCAAGGGAACTATCCTTCAGAATAAAAATAACAGTCAGTGTCCTTTCTTCCTCATTAGTTATTCATCCTATCATCTTACCTCATTAAATATTTGCCCAAACAACGATTGGTTTTGACAATCTTGTTGTATGTAATCTTCACTTCATCTATTGGAATTTAGTACACCGACAAAACATGGCATACTGCTGAAGTCTAACAGTGGTCCAAAGAACTAACATAATTTTGGCTTGAGGACTACAAGTTTAAATTGGGGAAAATATCTAACAAATGCAGAGTCAGTTCTCTAATCCTTGTAGCCCGCATGTGCCATTGTGAAACTGTACATGAATGTACACCAATGACAGGAAAATTGTTGTCTTGATATGTTCCTGTTTCCATTTGTACCCTTCTCCTGGTCTTCTCCCCGTGGGAAGGTTTTACACTTTTACTTATTTCTTTTCTTGGTTGCTAGGTTTATTTTAGAAGTTGAGGACGAGTATAGATTGTGATACTATACCATTTTCATGATTTTACAATATAATTTGATGTTTAGTATCCAAACTGCGACCTTAACCTTTGGCATTAATGATCTGACCCTCCCACTCGAAGCATATTAAGAAATTATTGAGAAAGCGAACTTCCTGTGTCACAATCTTGGGCTCTTGACAGCAATTTTCAAAACTCGTAACGATTTATTGTTTGATGAAATCCGGATGGTTTGGATGATACATAATAGTAATCACGATTAATCTTTCTTAGGTGCATTAATCTTAAGATGAATGTTCTGTTTTATTCTGCAGCCAACGAACAGAGAATCCTAATTGGAGATCACGCGATGATCATTTTAATGATGACAAGCAATCTGCGTCCAGTATCCATTTCAAACCTTTCTAAATTATTATACTTTTGTTACACAATTGCTCTCCCATATTGTTTCCTTAATTGTATGAAGATCGTCCGGTTGGTCGAAATGATCTTAGATATAAACTTAACAAAAATTTACCCAGGAGAAATAGTAAAGTTTCGCAAGAACAAAATGAAGTTGATCTTCGTGAAAAGCTTTCTCGAAACACGCAGGTTTCTATGAGATTTAATGCACGAGAACATGTCCTAGAACCAAGGACCTCTGGCCTTGTAAGGCAAATTCCTCCTCCAAGAAGTGCAGATGATTCATTAAAGTTGGATTCATTAAGAAAATCTTACTCTTCGTGGACTTTGGATGGGCTAAGGCGTAGGTCTCCTGATAGACTTTTAAGCACTTCTAGGATTATGTCCCCTCCAAGGAATTACGATGAACTGCGGCATGTTCCATCAATAAGGTCTCTTGATGCTTCAAGACCCACAAGTTTCATAACAAATGGCATTGTGGATGCGTCAAGACCTATAACTTTTATGAGCAAAGCCACTGTTCCTGCTGAAGCTGCAAAGCCTCTTTCACGAGCTCCTCCACCTGGGGCCATCATACAAAAGACCTCTTATATGGTATGTTTTTGTATCTTACTGTTGTCTTCTTGCTGCACTAACTGTTGTATGTAATCAGCACCCACCTACATGAGAGCCTCGATAACTTGGATATACCGGTATATCATCTTGCATCGATTGTCATGTGATAATGTTTTTGCCCCTTTGTTTCCTAAATTACTACTGTTTATGTTCATTGATATTTCATTTATGTGGTGGCCTGTGTTGGAATATCAAAAGTTTTGTATATATATTATGGTTAGTGAGCATTTATGACAATTCTCGTAAGTATTCCTTTATTAGTGATGACAGGAAATACATATACCTTAAAATGTTTCTGTTACAGCCTCACTTTTGTATTGATCTTATTAGGTTTTGTTAAATTATTTAGTCCTGAGAAAAGCAATGTGTTCATGCTGTTAAATGTAATGTGGATTTAGGAGAAAGGGCTTAAAAAAAACCCTAATATACTCTTGTCTTGGAGCTAGTTGTGTCATACATCTTCGACGGAAGCCTGTTATGGGTGCATATGGCAACATTGAGATATATGTATTTCTAATCTGTATGTGTCGCTCATTGTAACAAACATATCTCTCTGTTTGGTGGTGTTATGTTAAAAAAATATTGTCGACTTTGGAGTCAATGCTACATTGGATTTGGAGTGTTTCGATTAAAGATTGCAACTTCTTTATTTTGAATGCAAACAAGGTATAGAGGTATAAGAAGAAGGAGATGAGAAAATATGCAATCCGTGCTCTCATAAGTTGAACATGACCAAATAGGTTTAGTAAGCATATGAAGCATGGATAAGGATACATGATGCAGATACACTACGATACAGATAAGTCGATACAATAGTTTCTAAAGAAGTAGGATACGATATGGCAAGATCCATTATATATGCTATATATACTATAGATTTTTTATGTAAAACATAAATCACAAACATCAAAAGTATAAAACCAATCATAATGCAAGAATAAATAACTATAAAGCATCCACAAAACAAAATCAAGATTGCAAGTTAACCATCTTGTATGTCCATTCATTAAAAATACCTTCCAACAATAACAAAAGAAGTTTATCTTCAATTTTCCCCAACTCCAACTCCAACTCCAACTCCGACATCATCTTCATCACCATCGCCTTCATCGATGAAAAGCTTGGCTTCTATGTCTTGTTCATTAAGTGATAATTGCAATCACAATTACCCAGTCACCCTCAAATGTATCACGCATTGCTTTATCCTATGCATATATTGTTCATTCTTCATTGATAAAATACGAAGATTAGTGTGTAAAAATACTAAATCTTTGGCATAGTGCGTTTATATCTTATTCTTCTTCATTGAATAGATAAAGGAATATGTACATCAATTCCTCTCACACCATGACGACGAACAAGGTTGCCTACATAAGCATTGTCGTAGGTGCTCCATGGTCCAACCGCTAAGGCTTTGGGTACAAGTTTCCTCTACCTTGTAAGGAATAAACAATAATGAACACAACAAGAGCTCTTGAAAATCTACTATCTAGCATACCCAAGACATCATCCTTTGCTCCTCATTTCCCCAATAAACATATCCTCCACTATATATTAGGAAAGTATCTTTTATGACACTTTTTATCTTTTGTAATTTTCAAATTCTTATATATTAGGAAAGTATATTTTAGGACACTTATTTTTCTCTTTTGTAATTTCCAAATCCTTGTGTAGGATCATAATTTGGAGCCTCATTAAGCCATTCCATACTATAATACCTAAAAATTATAAAATAAGAAGTAAATTTGTTTATAACTATAAGAACTCAAACTATAGTCATGTATCCCTGTCATATCCCCACGTATCCATCTATAGGGCTTATTCATTTTAATTTATAATGCATATAAAATGTATCAAACACATCAATTCGTATCTGACGCAGATACGATACAGATACAGTGGGGCCTAAAAGTGTCTATGCTTCAAATTAATCAGCTAAGGGCGTGAATGCCACACAATTCCATTTAAAGAATAATAGAATAAGCTATATAATGTTGAGACAATATAAATCCACAATGACATATTTACAATCTAACAACCCTCCCTCTCAAATGATGGTGCATACAGAGAGTCTGTCAAGGAGGAAGGCAAAGCTGTGTTGAGTGTGGGATTTTTGTGAAGAACGTAATTCACTGATGAGTAGAAAACCTACTGCAACAAAAGTATTCTAGAAAGGCGATGATAACGAAATGTAGTCATTACCATATGCTTGTTACACTCATTTAACCCTAGATTGTAGACAACCTGAGGAACTCATGTAGTCACACAATAGCAGAGTAGGTGTATCAATGGGAGCACCTGTATCAAATAGATGAAACCAGACCATCTACTAAACCACCTTCGCAAATGTATTTGTTATGAATGGTCTCAACTTTTAACAGTTGAACGAGATATCATGTCCCACTTTCTTTCTTTCCAAGAGACTAGGGAATCTCTAGGAAGGCACAATAGGTAATTAAGCGTCTATTCCTGAGGTCTAATAAACATCTGGGTTTGAATTTATTTTTGAGATGAGGGTGAAAGAAAATCTATTAGAATGTGTTGTGAAGATAAGAGTATGAGGAACGTCATGTGATCAGTCCAACGAGCTACCACAAACTGACTCACAAAATAACATCTGCAATGCCAAGGGAATGTAATAATGCGATGTGAAGGCTCCCAACAAGCTGACAATAGCATATTGAATTGGAAAGCGGCTCACTAGAACCTGGTCAAAGCTTCAAAAGCCTACTAGGTGGAATTGTAGTAAATGAAACATGAGATATGGTATTGGCTGTGTGGTTTTACTGGCATTGGAGATAATCATGTAAACAGTAAGGCCCCGTTAGTCTGTGTTTTACCTTTTAGACACGTTGGAAAGTTATATAACGTAGAAAATGGATTCGATCAAATGCACTAGAAGTTTTGAAGTACATGTTAGACAAGAACATGCAAAGGAGAAAAAATATATGTTTGTTGGTGCATTTTCCCTCCTTAATGTTCTCTTTTGGTCAACATTTTCGGGCTCTCTCCTGCTCCAGTCTATAACCCATGTCGACTAATTTCAGGGTCTCTAGCATTAGGCTGTAATCCCAATGACCTCATGTATTAGTTGATTCCAACAACTCTTGACCTCCTGCTGCCTTTAATGCAAACACATTGGAACCATCTCTTGCCCTCTATTTTCTCTAGGTCTTACATGGAACCATCTCCTGCATTTAGATTATCTATGATTGTGCATCTCTAGACGAAGATACAATGGAGCTGACTATCTTTATGATGTCGTCCTTTTGATATGGCTTTGAAAGTTGTGTCCAGAACCCGAGCCATATCTTGAGCATGTGTAGGAATTGTTGAACATGGCTTAATGCACCCGTTAAAATACAAAATGGTATTTAAAGAACGACGCTCGTCCATGGAATGTGAAAGCAATTCCATTTATAGAACATGGTGTGGACCATCTAATGCAATAGGTGGGAGTTGCTACTCTCCATATAAAGAAAAATTATTTGAACAACTAATTAGTAATGCAAGATGTCTCTTTCACACAAACAATATATAATAATTAATTAGTCAAATGTGTAAAAAATTATTTGAAAACTTGTTATTTAACATTTTAATTGATAGTTAATTTTAAAAAATTAACTTTGAGCTCGAAAGCCGAACTTGGTAAGGATTCTACAAATTGACGCACATGTGACAACATTCAAATTCTCATACCAAACATGTGATATCCATCTATTATAATAAGGGACTAGGCGTGGGGCCTAGATATATAACTTTTGACTAAAGATATATCTGGGTTGTCGAACAATATGCACAAAGACGAGTGCAATTCACCCTAACTGTCTTTTAAGGATTTAATTTGAAATTTGAATCTCCCTCTGTCAATTGAGGAAGGGATTTAACTCCCTCCCACCCTCTTATATATGTCAGTGTAGGCAAGGCGATGCCTAGGTGATTTGGCTTGCCCAGGCGAAGCCTAGGCGATAAAAATTAAATAAATATAAGTCATATATATACATAAGTAATTTGTGGTTTTAAGCGTAATAAAATTTAATTTCTAGATATAGATATGGTCGAAATAATAATATTTGATAATGAGTATGGTCCAAGGCGTATGGTAAGCTACAAGACCATTATTATTGCAGCAAATAGGAATCACGTGTCAACCACAATGATTATACATTGTAAATATTAATCACATATCAGTAAGATGAACATAACCCTATTATAGCCATAAATTCAAGCAAATATCATAAGCATAAATATACCCATATTAGGTAATCTATAATTTTTTGGAACATTTCACAACCACGTATCAAAAAAAAAAAAAAAAACTCATCTAAATCACATAGTCATCTACATCATCATCACTCTTATATGAATAATCCTTATATGTCTCTTTCGACCTTTTCCTCTTCAAACTCTGAGAACATGGACACAATAGTTTTTTTTTTCTTCTATTAATGATGGCATGGTATTGGCCATCTATAAAGCAACATGGACCTATAAAACCAAACGGGATCCAAGAAAACTCAATTTGAACATGATTAATTTAAAAAAAACAAAAAAAAAATCAATTACAAAAGTAGGCGCCTAGGTGGGGCCTATAGCTAGGCGCGTAGGCGCCCAGGCGGTGGCCTAGACGACCGTCTAGACTCCATCGCCCGCCTAGCCACTGCCTAGGCGGTCGGAGCCCCTAAACGCGTAGGCGATGACCTAGGCGGTCGGAGCCCCTAAACGCGTAGGCCACTGCCTAGGCGGTCGGAGCCCCTAAACGCGTAGGCGATGACCTAGGCGGTGCCTAGACGACGACTTGACTACATTGATATACACATGTCAATTAAGTCTCTCTGACGCATATATGCACAATAACTAACTTCCTTTCTCAAATATATGCACGGTAATTAACTTCTTCTGACCAATATATGCACGGTAATTAACTCCCTCCCTCACATATATGCACGATAATCAACTCTTTCCTACTCACATATGCACTGTAATTAATAAGAAAGACCGCTTGTATGACTGCAATTCACCTATAGTGTAGAGAGGAAGGAAATGACAAATGAAAAAATGTCTTCTAGACCTCCGATCTACTGGTTTGATAAGTACGATTCACCTGGTGAAGAGATCCAGGGTCCCATCAAATATTCACGGAGGAGTAGAAAGGGTAGCATATTCTGAGAGAGAATCTCATTTTTGTAGCCGTCTCTCTGTTCCTGTAAATAAACCCTCGTTTCTAAAAGAAACATTAAATACCCAAAGATAAGTACGTATCACATGACTGTGGCGGGGGAGTGCTGCCGAATGCGGCCGTGCGTGCCAGATGCGGCGGTGTGGCGACAGGCACACGAGTATTACTAGTAGCTAGTGGGATGATTCTCATACCAAAAATGTGAGATCAATAGCTAATAGGGTGTTGTTAAACTTGAAGGACAGCCTATTTGCCCTCCAAATCATGGACCTATGCCTGAAAACATGGCCTATGCATGTGTTCTTGTTCTGCACTAATTTCATAAAACATTTTCCAATATTTTAAAGCCGGATCATAGCTGTAACAGAATATCACAGTAAATTTTCCATTTGTTTCTTCAATTCTGATACTGGCTCCTATTTCTTTTAATGCCATGGAATACCAAGAGTTCATGTCCAAATGTTTCCTTTTTCATGTAAACCTGAACGTACACCCATACACTCAGTCTCACACTTATATGGGAGTATGCACTTTTTTCCGTTAAAATCTTTACCTATTCTTTCCTAAATTTCCTTCAATAATATGTAGTTACACTGCACACTAATTGTCAATCATGGCACAACTTCTGTACATGTATCTGTGTGAAGAAGACGATGCAATCGTTACATTGCTCCATTAATCTTGTACATACGAATGGCTAAAAGCTTTTTGACCTCTTGTTCAGTGTATGTCCATTACTCTTGTACATACGAATGACTAAGAACTTTTTGACCCTGACTAAAAATCTAATAATATATGTGGAAAATATTTTGATTAGTATATGAGCAAAAGCATATTAAATTTCATCTTACTCTTTCTTTTGTGTGGCTTTCTTGCAGTCTGAAGAGCCTCTTACAGTTTCTAGCTTGTTGAGTTCATTGGGTTTAGGGAAATATGCCATTCTCTTTCAGGCGGAAGAGGTACTTTTATGCGAACCTTTTGTTAATGTTTATACCCAATAAGGTTTTTTCAAGGCTTCAAGCAAAGATTAGATGCTGCACCCTGTTATTTTGACAGCACTTTTGAACTTGCAATTGCTTAAACTAGTTGCTGGAACAATGCATGCATGCTTTATGGACCTTCAACACATCACTCTTCTCTGCTAGCAGTTCTTTTTAATTGTGGTTAAAATTTCATTATGGCCCAGTGTAGTCAAGGCGGCTAGGCAGTACCTAGGCATTTTGACCTGTGACCTGTCTAAACGAAGCGATGTCTAGGCGTTGCTTAGGCGGCGAGTTATTATTAAATATTTCTAGATATAGTATAAATATGTATATACAAGATTTTAATAATCTAGTAGCATGTTGATTATTATTTTCACCACCTAAAAGTCAAATTATCTAAAAAGTATACGGATACCGTACCCATAAACTAAATCAGAAAATAAAAATAAAAAACTAAAGAAAAAAATAAAAAAAATTATATATTTTTTTTTAAAATCAAGAAAAAATAATAAAATATTAGGGTTTAGGGTTTAAGTTTAGATTTAATTCAACTCAATTTGGAAAACTCCTAAATTCTTATCAACCCGTCATAAGAATTTGAGTTAATTCTACTCAATTTTGAGTTAATCCAACTCAATTTTGAAAAAACCCCCCAAATTTTTATGAACTCATCATAAGAATTTGAGTTAATTTAACTCAATTTTGAAACCCCCCCCCCCCCCCCCCCCCCCCCCCCGCCCCCCCCCAAATTCTTATGAACCAATTATAAGAATCAGTGGCAAACTTATGATTTTTTTCTCAGGGAGGGCATAATTATTAAAAAGTAATTACAGTAGTTGTCTCACAGTCGAAGGTTTCTGCAGGCTGTGTAACGCCCCTGCCCTTCATTCGATCACGCAGCAAAAGGTCTATTAGGACTTTGCCTCGAGTGGAGGAGAATTTTGATCCTCGGAGTCGTTCGAAAATTTGGAGGTATAACTGGCAGACTCGATCGGGTTGTAAATAATAGACCAATTTTTTTTTTTTGCGAGGGGGGATTTTATGCATACCCCCAAAAAACTGTTAATAGGCCTCGATTCCCACTCGTTTCTCATTCATTAAGGTCCATGTGATGAACTCTACGGGGATGCCATATGCGTGGGTGGTGACAGACGATGGTGGATGTCGGCTGGACAGTAGTGGGCGTGGGTGGCCAGAAACAGGTGATGGCCGGCAGACGGTGAGGCTGGTCGTGGTTCGCTAATAGGGCGGCGATGGCAGGTGGTGGCCGGCGCCGATGAGTGGCCCATGTGGCGGTGGGGTGGTGGTCAGTGGCATGACGGTGGATATTGACTGGCGGGGGGTGGTGGTCGGTGGCGGTTAGTGGTGGCCACCTCCATGTGAAGTGGCAACCAAAAGTTGACAAACAAGCTGGCTAGAATTGTTTTTTTTTTTTTTTGGTAAATTACACTTTGCTCCCCCCCCTCTCTGAAGTTTAGCTCAAAAACATTTTAACCTCCCTATAGTTAAAAAACAACATTTTGCCCCCCTTCAATTCAGCTTTGATCATATAAAAATGACACAATGAGGAAATCAAGTAGTTGACTGAAGGGGTATTGTGCTAACATTTCAAACTTTAGGGAGTGATTTGGAACAAAATAAACTATAGGGGGGTTAAGTGTTTTTAAGCTAAACTTTAAGGGGGTAAGTGTAACTTATCTTTGTTTTTTCCCAAAGTGACTCCCCTAGGCCTAATGTAGGTCCGCTCCTGATAAGAATATGAGTTAATTAAACTCAATTTTGAGTTTATTCAACTCAATTCGAGTTAATGCAACTCAAATTTGATTTAATTCAAGTCAATTTTGAACACCCCCCAATTTCTTATGAACTCATCAAAAGAACTTGAGTTAATTCAACTCAATTTTGAGTTGATTCAACTCAAATTTGAAAACCTCCAAATTCTTATGAGTTATGAACAATCATATATCTAACCATCTGTGCTTTCGATCTTACATTTGACTCATGAATCCATGTTAATTTTATTAAGGTATGGCCTTGCTTTCGATCTTCTTGAACTATCTTTGGCTATTTTGGTGCATGACTAAACCATGCCACTTTTCTTCCTCTTTCTATATCCTTTGGGTCACTTGTTGATTCCTCATGTGAAATGATGACTTTGCAAATTTGTATAGCATATACATGTAGCTTCTACTGTCAAATGCTCTAATGTACAATATACTTGCACTTTTTATAGACATTTAAACTTTTTCAAGTGTTTTACTTGAATGCACTGTCGACATTCCTTCTGCAATTCTCCATTTCATCATGCCTGCAATAACTCTAACGAAAGTTCTACACTAATAATTGCACCAAGTCATGTGATAACCATCATCATTATTTGGAAGCTCGTCTCCATTTGTATTCCCTTTAGCATTTCCTTATGCATTCTATAACTCATTCAATTTGTGAGGCTTTTAACGTTCCAGAAGTCTTCCATGACCATATATCAAAAAGTAAACCTGAGTGACCAAAAAGTAATGAGAATAATATTTAGAAAATCTTATGAACATTATCATAGTTTAGTTGCTATAGTTGCTTACGATGCAATTTTGGCTTAATTTTCAGGTAGACATGACCGCATTGAAGCAGATGGGCGACAGTGATCTCAAAGAGTTGGGAATACCAATGGTATTTTTATGTTCTCAATATGTTCCTCTAGAAATATTTTCTGCCTTTCGGATGTGTTGTTCTGCAGATAGAACTGCATGCAACCTTTTGAGTTAATTCCTGTTTGTAAATACAAGGAAAGTTTCTCCCTTTTTGATACAGTTGAACAAATAGTAGCACTTTTTGTTAATTTTCAAATTATAATCTTGAAGCAGCTAATTGTATTGTAACCTAAGACTAACGAGCTTATCACCACTCATGAGAAATTTAGTTATATAAGGGCACCATGTCTAGAAAGAATGATGCAGAGGCTCAATTTATTCATTCCCACCACTACGTTCGAATTATGTTATTATCCTTTAACCATAGTTAATTCCACCTTCTACAAATGCATTTTCTGCTGCTTGATCCATTGTCAACTTGATGTCTGAAAACATGCTACTTGTTCCAATCTAAAAGGTATTCTTACCTTTTTCTGAACATCTGTGGCCATTCCGCCAACTTACTATGTAGAACATTTATTAGTGATCATTGATCAATATGACCAGTTATTTTTTAAAAGATTTTCTGACACTTCACGTATAACACTTGGATAAGGCTCTTATCTTGTATTGTTGTTCGCCTTACCTTGGATAAGGCTCTTATCTTCTATATGTTCACCCTTGAATTATCTTGGTTTTTTTTCCCAACTAGTGTAAGGTACTTGACAATGCTCCAACTTATGCATATGACTTGGAAACCAGGAAAAATAGCAACCTTTTTTCCCTTGGTAGGCCCAACTGTACCTATCATTGCACACGTTCACAGATATCCTGACGGCTCACCTTTTTAGGCCAATTTCTTAAGCTGCAAAAGATTGTTGCTCCAAAGTTATGAACGCTAAATCGCTTTTTCTATCATCTAATTTTTGGATAGAGAACGCCGAATGTTTATTATTCTTCCCTTGGAATTGTGTGGAGTAAGTCACCGGAATTCCTCGTCTTTTCGGGAGTGGCCAGGAGTTTCACACATAGTGAGAAGCAGACACCAGTCCTTATATGATCCTGCAATTGTCTTGATGGTTAACAGTTTCTTCCTCCTACTACGCTTAAGGGCATATACTTGGGACAATCAAACCCCCTTCTGTAAAGATTAGCATATATATGGATCCTTAGCTGTGCCGATCGCTTGTACTTGAGAACATGGTTTTAAACTTTGGTTTCGTGTGTAGTTTCGGTACAGGTCGAAACCGAACATGGTTTTAAACTTCGGTTTCGTGTCTAGTTTCGGTACAGGCCGAAACCAAAATTTCGACCGAAATGGTGGAAAATTTTTGAAATTGTCAAAAAAAGGTATTTTACTGAATTTTTTTTTAACTTTTAAATTTAAGTCTTTCATAGTTGTGCATACACATTTAGATGAATTGTTTGAAGAAAACACACACCAAAGTACCACACTTCTAAGGAATCATATATTTTGTGCCCACTTCATCCTTGTCTCTAATATCTTTAGTATCTGGTTTGTGGTCCAGATGTTTTTATCGTTATTTACATACTTGTAATACGCCGTGTATATTGTAATTGGACCCATACACATCCACAATTTTGGGTTTACTAGTTCTACAAATGAACCTTCATACTGGACTTTTTTTGTAGGAGACTATGACACCCCCCCCCTAGACCCATACACATCCACAATTTTGGGTTTACTAGTTCTACAAATGAACCTTCATACTGGACTTTTTTTGTAGGAGACTATGACACCCCCCCAGTAGTACCATATTTCAAAGATTAGTTTGTCCCATTGTGCACATAAAGGCATCATTCTTATAAAAAATAAAATTCCCCTAGGGGAGTATGGGTTTTGTACATGAATATCATGAATGCTATAGGGTTTTGTATAGAGAGTATGGATTCCTTATTATTATTATTATTATTATTTTGTTGTTTGTCCAGTTATTCTAACTGAGTTGCACGGCGGTTGCAGGGACCTAGGAAGAAGATCATGCTTGCTGTGTCCTCGCATTCGAAGCACCGACATCGATGAGGGGGATGGTTTTGGGTTAGCTATGCAGCGCAAAATTGTTATGACTTGTAAGAATTATCGCACCCGGGGGATCTTGTATATTTTTTCCAAAACCATGCACCTTCAAAGCTACTAACCCCTTTTGGATCCAAAGTAGAATGGTTTGCAAATATTCTTTGATCAAGTGGGAAGCCATGCCACACAGTAGTGTTATTGTACATGGTGGTTTGTTGAAATATCACAAGTTCCTCCCTTTTATTTGGTGAAAGATACAATCTATATATAGAACAATATGTCAACTGGCTTTAATGGGTGGTGGATTTGTCGGCATCCGGGGCCTCCTCTTGTCTCCGCAGTCCGTGCCGTTCCTCGTCGGCCAGCTAACCGGGGACTTGGCCGCGGTCGGGAGCCGGGGGCTGCAGTCATGGTCCGACGGGAACCTGTGCTTCAAGCAGACCTTGTGGGTGCACATCTTGCAGGTGGTGCTGTTGGAGAAAGTGAGCACCTCTTTGCAGCGCCCGACGGGGCACCGGGGCCTCTTCTTCCTGGCGGGGTGGCAGTCCCCGGACCGCACGTGTCGCTGCAGGATGGCCTTTTCGTCGCCATCGTCCTCTGCCCCTGCCTGCTTCTCGATCGACGCGGAGCAGGCCTCGCACACCACCACGGTTCTGCTGTGTTGCTCAGCGTGCGGGCAGCCGTGGGATTTGTAGGTCCTGTGATCCAGGCAGAACACCTTTTGACAGCCTGCGCAGGTGAAGGGCAGGAAATCGAGCTGATTGCAGTCTTCATGCTGGCAGTGCTGCCCCAGATCTGGGAACGCTTCTGTGCCTCTCTCCATTCTCTCTCTCTCTCTCTCTCTCTCTCTCTCTCTCTCTCTCTCTAAAAGGATTTCTTTCTGTGGGGCAAGTTATGAGCGGAGCCCGAAATTGTTATGCTTGGCCCGGAAGTAGGAGTCTTGCAGTGCAAGAAAGAAAGTCTGAACGGTTTGCGCCTTCCCAGTGTAATTTTTTATAATTATATGCCTTTCTAGAAACTTCTGGTGCCTGGATTCTAGCGCGATAGAGCTGCAGCTTGGGTGGGGCCGACCCAAGACCAACCCCAATTTTGGCGGGCCTGGGTTGGGATTTTACTTGTATGGGTTAGGCTTGGGTTGGGAAATCTTAATCATACCTCAATTTGGGTTGGGTTTGGGCAGACTTTGGTCAACCTGACATAACCCAAAAGTCAACCATTTAGTTAATAAATATTTAATATAATATATATTAAATAGGTCTGGTTATAATTTATCTATCGGATCGTCTGTTGAATGCGAGTTGAGGTCGCACTGTGGTGGAACTTTGATGTGTATTTATCCCACTTTTAATGACCACCGTTGGATGGAAATTTATCCATCCAACGATGGATCATCACCCATATAAGAATACAAAGAGATGCTTTATGTGTTGTATTATCGCAAAAGAACTGCTATACTATATGTTGATTATTTCTCCTCTACCATATTAAAACCGGCAAATCAGTCTCGCACAATCCGATCAACCCGACCAATCCCAACGGGTTAGGCTTGGGTTAGAAAAGTTCAACCCGACCTTGGGTTGGGTTGGGCTTGGGCAGCGATTCAACCCCGTCCAAATCATTACATCAGGTCAAGTTTAAATCGTCTCTCACGGGGCCCGCCGCCTCCCGGAGACACCCGACCTGTGCATACCCGGTAAGCCTCTCCGGTGACCCGCACACGATACCATCTCCTCCTCCCTCTGGCCTTTCCCGACCTCCAATGGCCGTGGCCATGTTAAGTATGCCGCACGTGTGCCTGAATATCATTGCTTGAGAATAGAAGTACTCCTAAAAATAACTAGTCTAAAGATCCGTTAGGCTGTGTTCTTTTCCTGGGAGTTGAAACTCCCAAAAAAAAAAAATGGGTCCATTATCATGTAAACCTTTTAGCGAAGACTTCTCATTGAAAATATAAACAATGATAATTACAAATTAAGCCTCTACTATGAAAATTAAAGGCATGATTCTGAGACGAAACCTCATTATTGAAAAATAAGAAATAAAACTTGACATTTATTGCGAATCCAAACATAAAATTCTCTATGATTACAAATCTATATAATATGGTACGGCGGTCTTCATGCTGACCAGACAAAAAGGCACCAAAAGCTGACTAGACAAAACTCTCTCGCGATCACAGCCGTTCGTTAGTCTCTCTCTCCGATCTCTTTTCCTCTCTCTCTCCATCTCTCTCTCTCTCTCTCTCTCTCTCTCTCTCTCTCTCTCTCTCTCTCTCTCTCTCTCTCTCTCTCTCTCTCTCTCCACAGATGGAAACCATTAAACCCGGGATCAATACAAGGCCGGTCACGCGGTCCATTTAAACCCGCGACCCATGACCCTCTCTCTCTCTATATCCCTCATCGCGATCGATCCCCCCCGTCCACATCTTTCTCTCTCACGTGCGCTCATCACCCCAAATCCTTCCTCCCGCCCGAGCTCGCCCCAAATCCTGCCCCTCATCGTGATCAATACTTACCAAATCCTCCCCTCCCCCCCGAAATCCCGTCAGTGCCCTCTCCAAATCTCCGTATCTCTGCCCGAGCCTGCCAACCTCCGCTCCAAATCTCACACTCACTCTCTCATCACCCCAAATCCTGTGCCCCACCCGAGCCTGCCAACCTTTGCCCTAAATCCCGCCCCCTCTCCAGCCTGCCAAATCCCCCCTTCCATAATCCGGTCTCCATCTCTCTCTCTCTCTCTCTCTCTCTCTCTCTCTCTCTCTCTCTCTCTCTCTCTCTCTCTCTCTCTCTCTCTCTCTCTCTCTCTCTCTGCGGTGGTGGCGCGGGCATCCGGTCGGAGCCAGGAGCGGAGGGCACCGATTCCAGACCAATAGGAGAGGAGTCGGCAGCTGTAACTGAGGACCCCACCCCACCACCCAAGTCAGATCCCGTTTTCCCCTTCTTCCCTTTCTCTATGGTTTGACGACCAACCCGCCCCTGTGTGCCCTTTCTTTTGCCGCGGCCATGGGGGGATTGTAGCAGCAGGAGTTGATATTGGGTTCATGAAAATTTTTCATTACTAGATGTCAATTTACGGTTTCGCGAGAGGTTTCACGAGAGAGGATGATGGAGAACGGTTGCTCTTGCACTCAGAATCTTCATCACTGAATAGTGATCATACCCCTTTTTTTTTTAATGGGATCATCGATTCTTTTGTTTTCTTTTTGGTTTTAAACTCAAGCATTATGTTTTTTTTTAATGGGATCACTGATTTTTGGGTGTTAAACTCATAGTTTTATTTATTGTATCTCATCTTCACTACTTCTGATGCAGAAGTCGCCACTGAAACATGTTGATCTCCCTCTCTATCTATCTGTTCCTGGGTTCTTTAGTTCTTGATTGTACTCATTGAGTAATATCTGTTCTTGAGTTCTTAAGTTTCAATATTTGTTTTTGTTTCATATATGTTTTTTTTTTCAGGCCGCCCTCGACGCCGACCTCTTGCTCGGTGCCGATGCCTAGGAGGCCGACCGGCAGCATGGTTGCCCACCTCTCGCCTGCAGTCGATGTACCATCTCTTACTCTCTCTTAGATTCCGATTTTTAGTAGTTCTTGAGCAATGCTATTCAATCATATTTTTAGGATATGTTGTTTTTATGCTTTGCAGTGCACTAATTTTAGGAGTTCTTTAGCCATGCTTTTTTCTGTTTTTTTTTTCCAGACCGCCCTCCACGTCGACCTCTCACCCACCGCCGATCTACCATCCCCCTTCTCTCCAATTCCACTATTCTAGTACAAAAAAGTGCACTCAGACGGCCACCTTTGACATGTGTATGAAACCGATATTACATTCCAAACTTGGTATCTCTGTTTTATTAAAAAATTTGGTATCTCTATTTTTTTAAAAAATCGTACATCACATGTCGATGTGGAATGCATCGAGTCGGGACCGGTGCAGAGAAGTGCTGACCCGGCCTGGGTGATGCTAAAAATATGATTGAATAGCATTACTGAAGAACTACTAAAAATCGGAATCGAAGAGAGAGTGAGAGATGGTATCTCGAAGGCGAGGACAATATTTCTCCTTTACATTTCTATCCCAGTAAATTTGTCATGCAGAAGATTTCGAGTAAGCTGATTTAAAATATTCTCCTCCTTTACATTTCTATTCCACTAAAATTTTTATTATTATTATAGGCATCACTTTTTTTTTGTTTGATTTGGTTTTAGAGTTGGTTTCCATTTCAAAAGGGTGTTTCAAGATCTCCTAAAGGAGGACCAAGGAAGGCTGTTTGTACTTCTCTAGATTTGAAAAAACAGATTTCATCACTGATCTGAAAATATTTTAAATCACTGGGGATTCGATGTTTTGTTTTCCAAATAGGAAAAAGCTATGAAAAAAAGGAGGGTTAAGTGTTTTTTAGCTAAACTTCAGGGGGCAAAGTGTAATTTACCCTTTTTTTCAGGGGAGAAAGAGTACTATGAAAGACAGTTTGCAACTTTGAGATCCTTCGAGGAAGTGGACTCTCTAATCATTGGCAATGCAATTGATGAAGATCAAGAAAATGCAGAGCAAGCCCAAACTGAATTTACAATGAAAATCTCTAATTATGCAAATATTGTTCTCTTGGGATTAAAGGTAAATGTTCTTTGAGTTCTCTATTCAAAATTTCTAAACAAAAGACAAATGAAATTATGAAATAAAAGTTGACCAAAGATTTGTAGTATTTAGGCATCTTTTAATAGACCAAAGATGTTACAAGTGCAGGTCTATGCTGCTATATGGAGTGGGTCCATTACGATTGCCGCTTCGACACTGAATTCTTTATTGGACCTTATGGATGGTGGAATTTTGTGGTTCACACACGTGTCGATGAAGAATATCAATATCTATAGATACCCTATTGGAAAATTAGATGTTCATATTTGTTGTTGTCATCGCTACTCTAGGTAAGCATTTTTCTTCTATGGATATTTTGTGATCACTAGACTCTGATATCAACTTATTCATGTGCACCACATTCACTGTGAAAACAAAGAGTGTTTCAATGCATTTGAACCTACAACAAGTTTTAAAAGCTTTTCCTTTTTTTGTTTTAAAATCTTTTCATTTGTAGAGTAAGAATGGGTGACATACACATGAGCATAGATGATTTATGAGGATTCAAATTAGCAAACTCTCGATGACAAATTATTGTGAATGGTGTGATACTTATGCATCTCCTGCAGTGTTCAAAACTTTTAAATTCAGCCATCTAATTTGTTGTTAGATGCACAGAGGTGTGATACTTATTTTTGTTTTGTTTTAGGAAGTGAATTGGTGGGAATGGCTGAGAAGAGGGAGGCTAGGGTCCATGATTATAATATGTAGAATCAATCATGGCAAGAAAATCAAAGAAAAGCCAAAAAAAAAAGAGCTCAAAGGTAAGACAATAATGTTTTCTTCATACTTTTTCGTACTTTTTTGCTATTATTATTCGTTACATTGATCACTCCCCTTATAACTTGACACCCCATCTCTCTCTCTCTCAAGACCGCTACCCGTCGCTCAGGCACTTCCACAAGTTGGTAAGTCTTCGATCTCGAAGTGGGTCCATTGCCCGAAATACTAATTTTGCTAATTTTTTCTTCTTTTTTTTTTTTTTTCCTTTTGCTAATTTTGCCTATGTTTGCCCTCTTTTTCGTGATTATTTCGTGATTTTGCTGATTTTTTATCATCTAGGAGTGTGGTGTGGGAAATGCAAAGTGGGTTGGGATTCACACTCGGAGGGATTAGTCCGGGCCCAAAGTGCGTTCATTGCCCGAAAGGCGAATTTTGCTGATTTTTTAATTATCTAGGAGTGTGGTGTGGGAAATGCAAAGTGGGTCGGGCTTCACTACCGGAGGGATTAGTCCGAGCCCAAAGTGCATCCATTGCCCAAAAGGCTAATTTTGCAGATTTTTCATATATTTGCCCTATTTTTCGTGATTTTTTTCCGTCGATTTAAAAACATTGAAAGAAATATTAAGGCGGGCGGTTAAATCTTTAAAGACTGATTTTTGCCTATGTTTGATCTTTAAAGGCTGATTTTTCCCCCTCCTCCCCAATTTTCCAAATTCTTACTTTCCAATTTCTTTCCAAACAATAATTTCAAAAGAATTAGAATGGATTAGAATGGATCGTACGAATGAATTAAAATGGATCTATTCGTACAAATGAATTAGAATGGATCATACGAATGAATTAAAATGGATCGTACGAATGAATTAAAATGGATCGTACGAATGAATTAGAATGGATCAGGCGAATGAATTAGAATGGATCGTACGAATGAATTAGAATGGATATATTCGTGCGAATGAATTAGAATGGATCGTACGAATGAATTAAAATGGATCGTATGACTGAATTAGAATAGATCGTATGAATGAATTAGAAAGGATCGTACGAATGAATTAGAATTGATCGTGCGAATGAACTAGAATGGATCGTACGAATGAATTAGAATGGATACATTCGTGCGAATGAATTAGAATGGATCGTACGAATGAATTAGAATGGATCGTACGAATGAATTAGAATGGACTGTACGAATGAATTAGAATGGTTCGGGCGAATGAATTAGAATTGATCATACAAATGAATTAGAATGGAACATGCGAATGAATTAGAATGGATCATACAAATGAATTAGAATGGATCGTACGAATGAATTAGAATGGATACATTCGTGTGAATGAATTAGAATGGATCGTACGAATGAATTAGAATGGATCATGCGAATGAATTATAATGGATCATATGAATGAATTAGAATGGATACATTCGTGCGAATGAATTAGAATGGATCGTACGAATGAATTAGAATGGATCGTGCGAATGAATTAGAATGGATCGTACGAATGAATTAGAAAGGATACATTCGTGCGAATGAATTAGAATGGATCGTACGAATGAATTAGAAAGGATCGTACGAATGAATTGGAATGGATCGTACGAATGAATTAGAATGGATACATTCGTGCGAATGAATTAGAATGGATACATTCGACCGAATAAATTAGAATGGATCGTACGAATGAATTAGAATGGATCGAGTGAATGAATTAGAATGGCTCGTACGAATGAATTGGAATGGATACATTCGTGTGAATGAATTAGAATGGATCATACGAATGAATTAGAATGGATCGTACGAATGAATTAGAATGGATACATTCGTGCGAATTAATTAGAATAGATCGTACGAATGAATTAGAATGGATCGTACGAATGAATTAGAATCGATACATTGGACCGAATGAATTAGAATGGATCATACGAATGAATTAGAATGGATCGAACGAATGAATTAGAATGGATCGTACGAATGAATTGAAATGGATACATTCGTGCGAATGAATTAGAATGGATTGTACGAATGAATTAGAATGGATATTACGAATGATTTAGAATGAATCGTGCGAATGAATTAGAATAGATCATACGAATGAATTAGAATGGATACATTCGTGCAAATAAATTAGAATGGATACATTCGTGCAAATAAATTAGAATGGATCGTACGAATGAATTAGAATGGGTTGTATGACTGGATTAGAATGGATCGTACGAATGAATTAGAATCGATCGTATGACTAAATTAGAATGGATCGTACGAATGAATTAGAATTGATCATACGAATGAATTAGAATTGATCGTGCGAATGAATTAGAATGGATCGTACGAATGAATTAGAATGGATACATTCGTGTGAATAAATTAGAATAGATCGTACGAATGAATTAGATTGGATGGTACAAATGAATTAGAATGGATCGTGCGAATGAATTAGAATGGATCGTACGAATGATTTATAATGGATACATTCGTGCGAATGAATTAGAATGGATTGTACAAATGAATTAGAATGGATCGTATGAATGAATTAGAATGGATCGTACGAATGAATTAGAATGGATCGTACGAATGAATTAGAATGGATACATTCGTGCGAATAAATTAGAGTGGATCATACGAATGAATTAGAATGGATCGTACGAATCAATTAGAATTGATCGTGCGAATGAATTAGAATGGATCGTGCGAATGAATTAGAATGGATTGTACGAATGAATTAGAATGGATACATTCGTGCGAATGAATTAGAATGGATCGTACGAATGAATTAGAAAGGATCGTACGAATGAATTTAAATGGATCGTACGAATGAATTAGAATGGTTCGTACGAATGAACTAGAATGGATACATTCATTGGAATGATTTAGAATGGATCAAACGAATGATTTAGAATGGATCGTGCGAATGAATTAGAATGGATCGTGCGAATGAAGTAGAATGGATCGTATGAATGAATTAGAATGGATACAATCGTGTGAATGAATTAGAATGGATCGTACGAATGAATTAGAATGGATCGTGCAAATGAATTAGAATGGTTCATGCGAATGAATTAGAATGAATCGTGCGAATGAATTAGAATAGATCGTATGAATAAATTTGAATGGATACATTCGTGTGAATGAATTTGAATGGATCGTACGAATGAATTAGAATGGATCGTACGAATGAATTATAATGGATCGTGCGAATGAATTAGAATGGATCATATGGATGAATTAGAACGGATAAATTCGTGCGAATGAATTAAAGTGGATCGTACGAATGAATTAGAATGGATCGCGCGAATGAATTAGAATAGATCGTGCAAATGAATTAGAATGGATCGTGCGAATGAATTAGAATGGATCGTAAAAATGAATTAGAATGGATACATTCGTGCGAATGAATTAGAATGGATCGTACGAATGAATAAGAACGGATCGTGCGAATGAATTAGTATGGATCGTACAAATAAATTTGAATGGATATATTCGTACGAATGAATTATAATGGATCATATGAATGAATTAGAATGGATCGTACGAATGAATTAGAATGGTTACATTCGTGCGAATGAATTAGAATGGATCATACGAATGAGTTAGAATGGATCATGGGAATGAATTAGAATGGATCGTACGAATGAATTGTAATGGATACATTTGTGCGAATGAATTAGAATGGATCGTACGAATAAATTATAACGGATCGATTCATGCAAATGAATTAGAATGGATCGTACGAATGAATTAGAATGGATCGTACGAATGAATTAGAATGCATCGTACGAATGAATTGGAATGGATACATTTGTGCGAATGAATTAGAATTGATCGTACGGATGAATTAGAATGGATCGTACGAATAAATTAGAATGGATCGTACGAATGAATTAGAATTGATACATTCGTGCGAATGAATTAGAATGGATCATACAAATGAATTCGAATTGATCGTACGAATGAATTAGAATAGATCGTTCTAATGAAATAGAATGGATCGTACGAATGAATTAGAATGGATACATTCGTGCGAATAAATTAGAATGGATCATACGAATGAGTTAGAATGGATCGTGCGAATGAATTAGAATGGATCATGCGAATGAATTAGAATGGATACATTCGTGCGAATGAATTAGAATGGGTCGTATGAATGAATTAGAATGGGTCGTACGAATGAATTAGAATGGATCGTGCAAATGAATTAGAATGGATCGTACGAATGAATTAAAATGGATATATGTGTGCGAATGAATTAGAATGGATCATACAAATAAATTAGAATGGATCACACGACTGAATTAAAATGGATCGTACGAATGAATTAGAATGGATCGTGCGAATGAATTAGAATTGATCATACGAATGAATTAGAATGGATCATACGAATGAATTAGAATGGATATATTCGTGCGAATGAATAAGAATGGATCGTACGAATGAATTAGAATGGATCGTACGATTGAATTAGAATGGATCGTACGAATGAATTAGAATGGATCGTGCGAATAAATTTGAATGGATCGTACAAATGAATTAGAATGGATCGTGCGAATGAATTAGAATGGATCGTACAAATGAATTAGAATGGATCGTATGAATGAATTAGAATGGATCGTACGAATGAATTAGAATGGATACATTCGTGTGAATGAATTAGAATGAATCGTATGAATGAATTAGAATGGATCGTACGAATGAATTAGAAGGGATACATTTGTGCGTATGAATTAGAATGAACCGTACGAATGAATTAGAAAGGATCGTACAAATGAATTAGAATGGATTGTACGAATTAATTAGAATGGATCGTATGAATGAAGTAGAATGGATACATTCGTGCGAATGATTTAGAATGGATCAAACGAATGAATTAGAGTGGATCGTACGAATTAATTAGAATGGATCGTGCAAAAGAATTAAAATGGATACATTCGTGCGAATGAATTAGTATGGATCGAACGAATGAATTAGAATAGATCTTACGAATGAATTAGAATAAATTAGAATGGATCGTACGAATGAATTAGAATAAATTAGAATGGATCGTTCGAATGAATTAGAATAGATCATACGAATAAATTAGAATGGATCGTACGAATGAATTAGAATGGAGCGTACGAATGAATTAGAATGGATACATTCATGCGAATGAATTAGAATGGATCGTACAAACGAATTAGAATGGATACATTCGTGCGAATGAATTAGAATAGATCGTACGAATGAATTAGAATGGATCATACGAATGAATTAGAATGGATACATTCGAGCGAATGAATTAGAATGGATCGTACGAATGAATTAGAAAGGATCGAGTGAATGAATTAGAATGGATCGTACGAATGAATTGGAATGGATAGATTCGTGCGAATGAATTAGAATGGATCGTACGAATTTATTAGAATGGATCGTATGACTGAATTAGAATAGATCGTACGAATGAATTAGAAAGGATCGTACGTATGAATTAGAATTGATCGTGCGAATGTACTAGAATGGATCGTACGAATGAATTAGAATGGATACATTCGTACGAATGAATTAGAATGGATTGTATGAATGAATTTGAATGAATCGTACGAATGAATTAAAATGGACTGTACGAATGAATTAGAATGGATCGTACGAATGAATTAGAATGGATCGTGCGAATGAATTAGAATGGATCGTGCGAATGAATTAGAATGGATACATTCATGCGAATGAATTAGAATGGGTCGTATGAATGAATTAGAATGGGTTGTACAAATGAATTTGAATGTATCGTGCAAATGAATTAGAATGGATCGTACAAATGAATTAAAATGGATATATTCGTGCGAATGAATTAGAATGGATCATACAAATGAATTAGAATGAATCGTGCGAATGAATTAAAATGGATCATATGAATGAATTAGAATGGATCAGGCGAATGAATTAGAATGGATCGTACGAATGAATTAGAATAGATACATTCGTGCGAATGAATTAGAATGGATCGTACGAATGAATTAGAATGGATCATACGTCTGAATTAAAATGGATCGTACGAATGAATTAGAATGGATCGTACGAATGAATTAGATTTGATCGTGCGAATGAATTAGAATGGATTGTACAAATGAATTAGAATGGATACATTCGTGCGAATGAATAAGAATAGATCGTACGAATGAATTATAATGTATCGTACGATTGAATTAGAATGGATCGTACGAATGAATTAGAATGGATCGTGCGAATGAATTAGAATGGATCATACCAATGAATTAGAATGGATCGTGCGAATGAATTAGAATGGATCGTACAAATGAATTAGAATGGATCGTATGAATGAATTAGAATGGATCGTATGAATGAATTAGAATGGATATATTCGTGTGAATGAATTAGAATGAATCGTACGAATGAATTAGAATGGATCGTACGAATGTGTTAGAATTGATCGTGCGAATGAATTAGAAGGGATCGTACGAATGAATTAGAAGGGATCGTACGAATGAATTAGAATGGATACATTCGTGCGAATGAATTAGAATGGATCGTACGAATGAAATAGAAAGGATCGTACGAATGAATTAGAATGGATCGTATGAATTAAATAGAATGGATCGTATGAATGAAGTAGAATGGATACATTCGTGCGAATGATTTAGAATAGATCAAACGAATGAATTAGAATGGATCATACGAATTAATTAGAATGGATCGTGCAAATGAATTAGAATGGATACATTCGTGCGAATGACTTAGAATGGATCGAACGAATGAATTAGAATGGATCTTACGAATGAATTAGAATAAATTAGAATGGATCGTACGAATGAATTAGAATAAATTAGAATGTATCGTTCGAATGAATTAGAATAGATCATATGAATAAATTAGAATAGATCATACGAATGAATTAGAATGGAGCGTACGAATGAATTAGAATGGATACATTCATGCGAATGAATTAGAATGGATCGTACAAACGAATTAGAATGGATACATTCGTGCGAATGAATTAGAATAGATCGTACGAATGAATTAGAATGTATCATACGAATGAATTATAATGGATACATTCGAGCGAATGAATTAGAATGGATCGCACGAATGAATTAGAATGGGTTGAGCGAATGAATTAGAATGGATCGTAAGAATGAATTGGAATGGATAGATTCGTGCGAATGAATTAGAATGGATCGTATGAATGAATTAGAATGGATCGTACGAATGAATTAGAATGGATATTGCGAATGAATTATGCGAATGAATTAGAATGGATCATACGAATGAATTAGAATGGATACATTCGTGCGAATGAATTATAATGGATACATTCGTGCGAATAAATTAGAATGGATCGTACGAATGAATTAGAATGGAAATTGCGAATGAATTAGAATGGATTCATTCGTGGAATGAATTAGAATGGATCGTACAAATGAATTAGAATGGATTGTACGAATGAATTAGAATGGATACATTCGTGCGAATGAATTAGAATAGATCGTACGAATGAATTAGAATGGATACATTTGAGCGAATGAATTAAAACGGATTGTACAAAGAAATTATAATGGATCGTACGAATGAATTAGAATGGATACATTCGTGCGAATGAATTAGAATGGATCGTACGAATGAATTAAAATGTATCATACAAATGAATTAGAATGGCTATATTCGTTTATACGAATGAATTAGAATGGGTCGTACGAATGAATAAGAATGGATACATTCGTGCGAATGAATTAGAATGGATCGTACGAAGAATTTGAATGGATCGTACGAATGAATTAGAATGGATCGTATGAATGAATTAGAATGGATCGTACGAATGAAATAGAATGGATCGAACGAATGAATTAGAATGGATACATTCGTGCGAATGAATTAGAATGGATCATACGAATGAATTAGAATGGATCATATGAATGAATTAGAATGGATTGTACGAATAAATTAGAATAGATACATTCGTGCGAATGAATTAGAATGGATCATACGAATGAATTAGAATGGATCGTACGAATGAATTAGAATGGATACATTCATGTGAATGAATTAGAATGGATCGTACGAATGAATTGGAATGGTTATATTCGTGCGAATGAATTAGTATGGATCGTACGAATGAATTAGAATGGATCATATGAATGAATTAGGATGGATCGTACGAATGAATTAGAATGGATCGTACGAATGTATTAGAATGGATACATTCGTGTGAATAAATTAGAATGGATTGTGCGAATGAATTAGAATAGATCTTCTGAATGAATTAGAATAAATCGTATGAATGAATTAGAATCGATCATGTGAATGAATTTGAATGGATACATTCGTACGATCCATTCTAATTCATTCGTACGACCCATTCTAATTCATTCCTATGATCCATTCTAATTCATTCGTTTAATCAATTCTAATTCATTCGCACAAATGTATCGATTTTAATTCATTCGTACGACCCATTCTAATTCATCCGTTCGAACGAATGTAGCCATTCTAATTCATTCGTATGATCCATTCAAATTCATTCGTACAATCCATTTTAATTCACTTACACGAATATATCCATTCTAATTCATCCGTACGATCCATTCTAATTCATTTGTACGATCCATTTAATTCATTCGCACGAATGTATCCATTCTAATTCATTCGTATAATCCATTCTAATTAATTCGCACGAATGTATCCATTCTAATTCATTCGTACGATCCATTCTAATTCATTCGCATGAATGTATCAATCTAATTCATTTGTACGATCCATTCAAATTCATTCATACGATCCATTCTAATTCATTCACATGAATGTATCCATTCTAATTCATTTGTACGATCCATTTTAATTCATTCGTATGATCCATTTAAATTCATTCGCACGAATGCATCTATTCTAATTCATTCGTTCGATCCATTCTAATTCTTTCGTACGATCCATTCTAATTCATTCGCACGAATGTACCCATTCTAATTCACTCGTACGATCCATTTCAATTCATTCGTACGATCCATTCTAATTCATTCGCATGAATGTATCCATTCTAATTCATTTGTATGATCCATTCTAATTCACTCGTAAAATCCATTCTAATCCATTCGTACGATCCATTTAAATTCATTTGCACGAATGTATCTATTCTAATTCATTCGTACGATCTATTCTAATTCATTCGTAAGATCCATTATAATTCATTCATACGATCCATTCTAATTCATTCGTAAGATCCATTCTAATTCGTCTGAATGAATTAGAATGGATACATTCCTGCGAATGAATTAGAATGGATCGTACGAATGAATTAGAATGGATACATTCGTGTGAGTGAATTAGAAATGATACATTCGTGCGAATGAATTAGAATGGATTTTATGAATGAATTAGAATGGTTCGTACGAATGAATTAGAATCAATACATTCGTGTGAATGAATTAGAATGGATCGTACGAATGAATTAGAATGGATCTTATGAATGAATTAGAATGGCTACATTCGTTCGTACGAATGAATTAGAATGGCCACATTTGTGCGAATGAATTAGAATCGTCGTACGAATGAATTAGAATTGATCGTACGAATGAATTAGAATGGATCGTATGAATGAATTAGAATCATTCATACGAATGAATTAGAATAGCTCCTACGAATGAGTTAGAATAGATCATACGAATGAATTAGAATATTTACATTCGTATGAATGAATTAGAATGGATCGTACGAATGAATTAGAATGGATCATACGAATGAATTAGAATGGATACATTCGTGTGAATGAATTAAAATGGATGGTACAAATGAATTAGAATGACTACATTTGTTCGTGCGAATGAATTAAAATAAATCGTATGAATGAATTAGAATGGATACATTCGTGCGAATGAAGTAGAATAGATCGTACGAATGAATTAGAATGGATCGTACTTAAAAATTAGAATGGATCGTGCGAATGAATTAGAATGGATACATTCGTGCGAATGAATTAGAATGGATCGTACGAATGAATTAGAATAGCTCTTACGAATGAATTAGAATGGATCGTACGAATGAATTAGAATGGATACATTCGTACGAATGAATCAGAATGGATCATACGAATGAATCAGAATGGATCATATGAATGAGTCAAAATGGATACATTCGTGCGAATGAATTTCAATGGATCGTACAAATGAACTATAATTGGTCATACGAATGAATTAGAATGGATCGTACGAAAGAATTAGAATGGATACATTCATGCGAATGAATTAGAATGGATCTTATGAATGAATTAGAATGGATACATTCGTGCGAATGAATTAGAATGGATCGTATGAATGAATTAAAATGGATACATTCGTACGAATGAATCAGAATGGATCGTATGAATAAATTAGAATGAATCGTGCGAATGAATTAGAATGGATCGTACGAAATAATTAAAATGGATCGTACGAATGAATTAGAATTGATTATACGAATGATTTAGAATAGATACATTCCTGTGAATGAATTAGAAAGGATCGTACGAATGAATTAGAATGGATCGTACGAATGAATTAGAGTGGATCGTACGAATGAATTAGCTTTGATACATTCATACGAATGAATTAGAATGGATCGTACGAATAAATTAGAATGGATACATTCGTGCGAATGAATTAGAACTGATCGTACAAATGAATTAGAATGGATCGTACAAATAAATTAGAATGGATACATTCATGCGAATGAATTTGAATGGATTGTACAAATGAATTAAAATTGATACATTCATACAAATGAATTAGAATGGATACATTCATGCGAATGAATTTGAATGGATCAAACGAATGAATTAGAATAGATACATTCATTCGAATGTATTAGAATGGATCGTATGAATGAATTAGAATGGATATATTCATGCGAATGAATTTGAATGGATCGTATGAATGAATTAGAATAGAGTACGATTGTTTCCATTCTAATTCATTCATACGATCCATTCTAATTCATTCGTATGATCCATTATAATTCATTCGTACGAATGAATTAGAATGAATTATAATGGATCGTACGAATGAATTTGAATGGATCGTACGAATGAATTAGAATGGATACATTTGTACGAATGAATTAGAGTAGATCGTACAAATGAATTAGAATGGATCATACGAATGAATTAGAATTGATCGTACGAATGATTTGGAATGAATAGATTCGTGCGACTGAATTAGAATGGATCGTACGAATAAATTGGAATAAATCATACGAATGAAGTAGAATGGATACATTCGTGCGAATGAATTAGAATGGATCATACGAATGAATTAGGATGGATCGTACGAATGAATGAGAATGGATCGTACGAATGAATTGGAATGAATACATTTGTGCAAATGAATTAGAATGGATCGTACGGTCCATTCTAATTCATTCGTACGATCCATTCTAATTCTTTCATAGATTGTATGAATAAATTAGAATGGATCGTACGAATGAATTAGAAAGGAAACATTCGTGCGAATGAATTAGAATGGATCATATGAATGAATTAGAATGGATACATTCGTACGATCCATTCTAATTCAGTCGTACGATCCATTCAAATTCATTCGCACGAATGTATCGATCCATTCTTATACATTCGTACGAATGAATTACAATGGATCGTACAAATGAATCAGAATGGATCGTACGAATGAATTATTAGAATGGATACATTCGTGCGAATGAATTAGAATGGATCGTACGAATGAATTAGAATGGATAGTGCGAATGAATTAGAATGGAAACGTTTGTGCGAATGAATTAGAATGGATCGTATGAATGAATTAGAATGAATCGTACGAATGTATAAGAAAAGCACTTACGAATGAATTATAATGGATCATACGAATGAATTAGAAAGGATACATTCGTGTGAATGAATTAGAATGGATCGTACAAATGAATTGAATGGATCGTACGAATGAATCATAATCGATACATTCGTGCGAATGAATTTCAATGGATCACACGAATGAACTAGAATTGATCGTATGAATGAATTATAATAGATTGTACAAATGAATTAGAATGAATACATTCGTGTGAATGAATTAGAATGGATCATACGAATGAATTAGAATGTCTATATTCGTGCGAATGAATTAGAATGGATTATACGAATGAATAAGAATAGGTACATTTATACGAATGAATTAGAATGTATACATTCGTGCGAATGAATTTGAACGGATCAAATGGATGAATTAGAATGGATCGTACGAATGAATTAGAATGCATACATTCGTGCGAATGAATTAGAATGGATCGTACGAATGAATTAGAATAGATCGTATGAATGAATTAAAATTGATACATTCGTACGAAGGAATTAGAATGGATCGTACGAATGAATTAGAATGAGTCGTGCGAATGAATTAGAATGGATCGTAAAAAAGAATTAGAATGGATCGTACAAATGAATTATAATTGATCATACAAATGATTTAGAATGGATACATTCGTGCGAATGAATTAGAAAGGATCGTACGCATGAATTAGAATAGATCGTACGAATGAATTAGAATGGATCGTACGAATGAATTAGAATAGATACATTCGTGCGATTGAATTAGAATGGATCGAACGAATGAATTAGAATGGATCGTACGTATGAATTAGAATAGATCGTACGAATGAATTAGAATGGATCGTACGAATGAATTAGAAGGGATATATTCGTGCGACTGAATTAGAATGGATCATATGGTCCATTCTTATTCATTCGTATGATCCATTCTAATTCATTCGTACGATCCATTCTAATTCATTCATAGATCGTACGAATGAATTAGAATGGATTGTAAGAATGAATTCGAATAGATCGTACGAATGAATTAGAAAGGATCGTATGAATGAATTAGAATGGATACATTCGTGCGAATGAATTAGAATGGATCGTATGAATGAATTAGAATGGATACATTCGTACGACCTATTCTAATTTATTCATACGATCTATTCAAATTCATTCGCACGATCCATTCTATAATACATTCGTACGAATGAAGTTGAATGGATCGTACGAGTGAATTAGAATGGATATTACGAATGAATTATTAGAATGGATACATTCGTGCGAATGAATTAGAATGGATCGTATGAATGAATTAGAATAAATCGTACGAATAAATTAGAATAGATCGTGTGAATGAATTAGAATGGATACATTCATACGAATGAATTAGAATGGATCATACAAATGAATTAGAATGGATCGTATGAATGAATTAGAATGGTTCATATGAATGAATTAGAATGGATTCATTCATGCGAATGAATCAGAATGGATCGTACAAATGAATTAGAATGGATACATTCAAGCGAATGAATTTGAATGGATCGTACGAATGAACTAGAATTGATCGTATGAATGAATTAGAATGGATCTTATGAATGAATTAGAATGGATACATTTGTGCGAATGAATTAGAATGGATCGTACGAATGAATTAGAATGGCTACATTCGTTCGTGCGAATGAATTAGAATGGATTGTACGAATGAATTAGAATGGATCTTACGAATGAATTAGCATCGATACATTCGTGCGAATGAGTTAGAATAGATCGTACAAATGAATTAGAATGGATACATTCGTGCAAATGAATTAGAATGGATCATACGAATAAACTAGAATGGATCGTATGAATTAATTTGACTGGATACATTTGTGCGAATGAATTAGAATAGATCGTACGAATGAATTAGAATGGATACATTCGTGCGAATGAATTAGAATGGATCGTACGAATGAATTAGAATTAATCGTACAAATGAATTAGAATGGAGACATTCCTGCAAATGAATTATAATGGATCGTACGAATGAATTAGAATGGAAACATTCATTCGAATGAATTAGAATGGAACGTACGAATGAATTAGAATGGATACATTTGTGTGAATGAATTAGAATGGATCTTATGAATGAATTAGAATGGAGTACGATTGTTTCCATTATAATTCATTCGTAAGATCCATTCTAATTCATTCGTATGATCCATTCTAATTCATTCATAGATCGTACGAATGAATTAGAATGGATCGTACGAATGAATTAGAAAGGATACATTCATGCGAATGAATTAGAATGGATTGTATGAATGAATTAGAATGATACATTCGTACGATCCATTCTAATTCAGTCGTACGATCCATTCAAATTCATTCGCACGAATGTATCGATCCATTCTTAAACATTTGTACGAATGAATTAGAATGGATCGTGCGAATGAATAAGAATGGATCGTACGAATGAATTATTAGAATGGATACTTTCGTGCGAATGAATTAGAATGGATCATACGAATGAATTAGAATGGATCGTACGAATGAATTAGAATGGATCATACAAATGAATTAGAATGGATACATTCGTGCGAATAAATTAGAATAGATCGTACGAATGAATTAGAATGGATCGTACGAATGTATTAGAATAGCTCTTATGAATGAATTAGAATGGATCTTACGAATGAATTTGAATGGATCGTACAAATAAATTAGAATGGATACATTCGTGTGAATGAATTAGAATGGATCATTCGAATGAATTAGAATGGATCGTACGAATGAATCAGAATGGATACATTCATGTTAATAAATTTGAATGGATCGTACGAATGAACTAGAATTGATCGTACGAATGAATTAGAATGGATTGTACGAATGAATTAGAATGAATACATTCGTGCGAATGAATTAGAATGGATCGTATGAATGAATTAGAATGGATACATTCGTGCGAATGAATTAGAATGGATCGAACGAATGAATTAAAATGGATCGTACGAATGAATTAGAATGGATATATTCGTGCGAATGAATTAGAATGGATCATACGGTCCATTCTTATTCATTCGTACGATCCATTCTAATTCATTCGTACGATCCATTCTAATTCATTCGTAGATCGTACGAATGAATTAGAATGGATTGTACTAATGAATTCGAATGGATCGTACGAATGAATTAAAATGGATCATATGAATGAATTAGAATGGATACATTCGTGCAAATGAATTAGAATGGATCGTATTAATGAATCAGAATGGATACATTCATACGATCCATTCTAATTCATTCGTACGATCCATTCAAATTTATTCACATGAATGTATCGATCCATTCAAATACTTTCGTACGAATGAATTAGAATGGATCATTCGAGTGAATTAGAATGGATTGTACGAATGAATTATTAGAATAAATACATTCGTGCGAATGAATTAGAATGGATCGTACGAATGAATTAGAATGGATCATACAAATGAATTAGACTGGATCGTGTGAATGAATTTGAATGGATACATTCATGCGAATGAATTAGAATGGATCGTACGAATAAATTAGAATGGATCGTACGAATGAATTAGAATAGCTCTTACAGATGAATTAGAATGGATCATACGAATGAATTAGAATGGATACATTCTTTCAAATGAATCAGAATGGATCGTACGAATGAATCAGAATGGATCATATGAATGAATTAGAATGGATACATTCTTGCGAATGAATTTGAATGGATCGTACGAATGAACTAGAATTGATCGTACAAATGATTTAGAATGGATCGTACAAATGAGTTAGAATGGATACATTCGTGCGAATGAATTAGAATAGATCGTACGAATGAATTAGAAAGGCTACATTCGTTCGTGCGAATAAATTTGAATGGATCGTACGAATGAATTAGAATGGATCATACGAATGAATTAGAATGGATACATTCATGCGAATGAATCAGAATGGATCGTACGAATGAATCAGAATGGATCGTACGAATGAATTAGAATGGATACATTCATGCGAATAAATTTGAATGGATCGGACGAATGAACTAGAATTGATCGTACGAATGAATTAGAATGGATCGTATGAATGACTTAGAATGGATATATTTGTGCGAATGAATTAGAATGGATTGTACGAATGAATTAGAATGGCTACATTCGTTCGTGTGAAAGAATTAGAATGGATCGTACGAATGAATTAAAATGGATCGTAAGAATAAATTAACAAGGATACATTCGCGTGAATGAATTAGAATGGATCGTACGAATGAATTAGAATGGATACATTCGTGCGAATAAATTTGAATGGATCATACGAATGAACTAGAATGGATCGTACGAATGAATTAGAATGGATAAATTTGTGCGAATGAATTAGAATGGATCGTACAAATGAATTAGAATGGATCTTACAAATGAATTAGAATGGATACATTCAGGCAAATGAATTAGTATGGATCGTATGAATGAATTAAAATTGATATATTGATACAAATGAATTAGAATGGATACATTCTTGCGAATGAATTTGAATGGATCATACGAATGAATTAGAATGAATATATTCGTTCAAATGAATTAGAATGGATCGTACGAATGAATTAGGATGGATACATTCGTGCTAATGAATTAGAATGGATTGTATGAATGAATTGGAACGGAGTACGATTGTTTCCATTCTAATTCATTCGTACCATCATTCTAATTCATTCGTATGATCCATTCTAATTCATTCGCACGAATGGATTAGAATGAATTATAATGGATCGTACGAATGAATTAGAATAGATCCTATAAATGAATTAGAATGGATACATTCGTACGAATAAATTAGAATTGATCATACGAAAAAAGTAGAATGGATCGTATGAATGAATTAGAATGGAGACATTCATACGAATGAATTAGAATGGATCATACGAATAAATTAGAATGGATCGTGCGAATGAATTCGAATGGATTGTATGAAAGAATTAGAATGGATCGTACGAATGAATTAGAATTGATCGTATGAATGATTTAGAATGGATAGATTCGTGCGACTGAATTAGAATGGATCGTACGAATGAATTAGAGTGGATACATTCCTGCGAATGAATTAGAATGGATCATACGAATGAATTAGAGTGGATCCTATAAATAAATTAGAATGGATACATTCGTGCAAATGAATTAGAATGGATCGTACGGTCCATTCTAATTTATTCGTATGATCCATTCTAATTCATCCGTAGATCGTACGAATGAATTAAAATGGATCGTATGAATGAATTAGAAAGGATACATTCATACGAATTAATTAGAATGGATCGTATGAATGAATTAGAATGGATACATTCGTATGATCCATTCTAATTCAGTCGTACGATCTATTCAAATTCATTCGCACGAATGTATCGATCCATTCTAATACATTCGTGCGAATGAATTAGAATGGATCATACGAATGAATCATTAGAATGGATACATTCGTGCGAATGAATTAGAATGGATCACACGAATGAATTAGGATGGATCGTACGAATGAATTAGAATGGATCATGTTAATGAATTAGAATGGATATATTCGTGTGAATGAATTAGAATGGATCGCACAAATAAATTAGAATGGATCGTACGAATGTATTGGAATAGCTCTTCTGAATGAATTAGAATGGATTGTACGAATGAATTAAAATGGGTCGTACGAATGAATTAGAATGGATATATTCGTGTGAATGAATTAGAATGGATCGTACGAATGAATCAGAATGGATCATATGAATGAATCAGAATGGATACATTCATGCGAATGAATTTGAATAGATCGTACGAATAAACTAGAACTGATCGTACGAATGAACTTGAATTGATCATACGAATGAATTAGAATGAATACATTCCTGCGAATGAATTAGAATGGATCATACGAATGAATTAGAATAGCTACATTTGTTCATGCGAATGAATTAGAATGGATCGTATGAATGAATTAGAATGGATCATATAAATTAATTAGCGTGGATACATTTGTGCGAATGAATTAGAATAGATCGTACGAATAAATTAGAATGGATACATTTGTGCGAATGAGTTTTAATGGAACGTACGAATGAACTAGAATGGATCGTACGAATGAATTAGAATGGATACATTCGTGCGAATGAATTAGAATGGATCGTGCGAATGAATTAGAATGGATCGTATGAATGAATTTGAATGGATACATTCGTGCGAATGAATTAGAATGGATCGTAAGAATGAATTAGAATGGATCGTTCGAATGAATTAGAATGGATATATTCGTGCGAATGAATTAGAATGGATCGTACAAATGAATTAGAATAGATATATTCGCACGAATGAATTAGAATGGATACATTCGTGCGAATGAGTTTAAATGGATCGTACGAATGAATTAGAATGGATCGTACTAATGAATTAGAATGAATACATTCGCACGAATGAATTTGAATGGATCGTACGAATAAATTAGAATTGATACATTCGTGTTAATGAATTAGAATGGATCGAATGATTGAATTAGAATGGAGTACGAATGTATTCATTCTAATTCATTCGTACGAATGAACAAGAATAGATCGTACGAATTAGAATAGCTCCTACGAATGAACTAGAATGGATCGTACGAACGAATTAGAATGGATACATTCGAGCGAATGAATTAGAATGGATCGTATGAATGAATTAGAATGGATACATTCGTACGAATGAATTAGAATGGATCGTATGAATGAATTAGAATGGAATGTACCAATGAATTAGAATGGATACATTCATGCGAATGAGATAGAATGGATCATATGAATTAGAATGGATCGTACGAATAAATTAGAATTGATCGTACGAATGAATTAGAATGGATACATTCGTGCGAATGAATTAGAATGGATCGTACGAATGAATTAGAATGTATCGTACGAATGAATTAGAATGGATGTATTCGTTCGAATGAGTTAGAATGGATCGTATGAATTAGAATGGATCGTAAGAATTAGAATGGATCGTATGAATGAATTAGAATGGATCATATGAATTAGAATGGATCGTGCGAATGAATTAGAATGGATCGTACGAATGAATTAGAATGGATCGTACGAATGAATTTGAATGGATCGTATGAATGAATTAGAATGGATACATTCGTGCGAATTAGAATGGATCGTATGAATGAATTAGAGTGGATCGTAAGAATGAATTAGAATAGATACATTCGTGTGAATGAATTAGAATGGATCGTATGAATGAATTAGGAAGGGTACATTCGTGCGAATGAATTAGAATGGATCGTAAGAATGAACTAGGATGGATTGTACGAATAAATTAGAATAGTTCGTACGAATGAATTAGAATCGATCGTACGAATGAATTAGAATGGATACTTTCTTGCGAATGATTTAAAATGGATCGTACGAATGAATTGGAATGGATCGTACGAATGAATTAGAATGGATCGTACAAATGAAGTAGAATGGATACATTCGTGCGAATGAATTAGAATAGATCGTACAAATGAAGTAGAATGGATACATTCATGCGAATCAATTAGAATGGATCACACAAATAAATTAGATTGGATCGTAGGAATGAATTAGAATGGATCGTGCGAATTATTTATAATGGATCGTACGAATGAATTAGAATGGATATATTCGTGTGAACGAATTAAAATGGATCATATGAATGAATTAGAATGGATCGTACGTATGAATTCAAATGAATCGTGCGAATGAATTAGAATGGATACATTCGTGCGAATGAGTTAGAATCGTTCGTACGAATGAACTAGAATGGATCGTGAGAGTGAATTAGAATGGATCGTATGAATAAATTATAATGGATACATTCGTGCGAATGAATTAGAATGGATCATACGAATGAATTAAAATGGATCGTAAGAATGAATTAGAATGGATCGTACGAATGAATTAGAATGGATCGTACGAATGAACTAGAATGGATTGTATGAATGAATTAGAATAGCTCGTACGAATGAATTAGAATGTATCGTACGAATGAATTAGAATGGATACCTTCATCCGAATGATTTAGAATGGATCGTACGAATGAATTAGAATAGATCGTATGAATGAATTAGAATGGATCGAACAAATGAAGTAGAATGGATATATTCGTGCGAATGAATTAGAATGGATCGTACGAATGAATTAGAATGGATCGTAAGAATGAATTATAATGGATCAAACGAATGAATTAAAATGGATACATTTATGGGAATGAATTAGAATAGATCGTACGAATAAATTAGAATGGATCGTATGAATGAATTAGAATGGATCGTACGAATGAATTAGAATCAATCCATTCTAATTCATTCATACGAACCATTCTAATTTATTCGTACGATCCATTTTAAATCATTCGCACAAATGTATCCATTCTAATTCATTCGTACGATCCATTCTAATTCATTCGTACGATCCAATCTAATTCATACGACCCATTCTAACTCATTCACGAATGGATCGTACGAATAAATTAGAATGGATCGTACGAATGAATTAGAATGGATACATTCGTGCGAATGAATTAGAATCGATCGTACAAATGAATTATAATAGATCATATGAATGAATTAGAATGGATCTAACGAATGAATTAGAATGGATCATATGAATGAATTAGAATGGAAACATTCATACAAATGAATTAGAACATTCGTGGGAATGAATTAGAATGGATCGTACGAATGAATTAGAAATGATCGTATGAATGAATTAGAATGGATACATTCGTGCGAATGAATTATAATAGATCGTACGAATAAATTAGAATAGATCGTACGAATGAATTAGAATGGATCGCACGAATAAATAGAATGGATCATACGAATGAATTAGAATGGATACATTTGTGTGAATAAATTGGAATGGATCGTACGAATGAAGTAGAATGAATCTTATGAATGAATTAGAATGGATCGTACGAATGAATTAGAATGGATACATTCGTGCGAATGAATTAGAATGGATCATACGAATGAAATAGAATGGATCGCACAAATGAATAGAATGGATCATATGAATGAATTAGAATGGATCGTACGAATGAATTGGAATGGATAGATCATACGAATGAATTAGAAGTAATACATTCATGCGAATAAATTAAAATGGATCGTACGAATGAATTAGAATGGATCGTACGAATGAATTTGAATGGATACAATTGTGAGAATGAATTAGAATGAATCGTACGAATGAATTAGAATTGATCGTATGAATAAATTAGAATGGATCCTGCGAATGAATTAGAATGGATCGTATTAATGAATTAGAATGGATCGTAGGAATGAATTAGAATGGATACTTTTGTGCGAATGAATTAGAATGGATACATTCTTGCGAATGAATTAGAATGGATCGTACGAATGAATTAGAATGGATCATGTGAATGAATTAGAATGGATACATTCGTTCGAATAAATTAAAATAGACCGTACGAATAAATTAGAATGGATCGTACGAATGAATTGGAATGGATACATTTGTGCGAATAAATTAGAATGGATCGTACAAATGTATTGGAATGGATCGTGCGAATCAATTAGAATGGATCGTGCAAATGAATTAGAATGGATCGTACGAATGAATTAGAATAGATCGTATGAATCAATTAGAATGGATCGTGTGAATGAATTAGAATGGATATATTTGTTCGAATTAATTAGAATGGATATATTTGTTCGAATTAATTAGAATGGATCGTACGAATGAATTGGAATGGATCGTACGAAAGAATTAGAATAGATACATTTGTGCGAATGAATTTGAATGGATCGTACGAATGAATTAGAACGGATCGTACGAATGAATTAGAATGGATCGTACGAATGAATTAGAATCGATCCATTCGTACGAATAAATTAGAATGGATCGTACGAATAAATTAGAATGGATTGTACGAATGAATTAGAATGGATATATTCGTATGAATGAATTAGAATGGATCGTACGAATGAATTAGAATGGATGTATTCATATCAATGAATTAGAATGGATACATTCGTACGAATAAAACCATTCTAATTCATTCGCACGAATGTATCCATTCTAATTCATTCATATGATCCATTTTAATTCATTCGTACGATCCATTCTAATTCACTCGTACGATCCATTCTAATTCATTCGCACGAATGTATCCATTTTAATTAATTCAAGCGAATGAATTAGAATGGATCGTACCAATGAATTAGAATAGATCGTGCGAATGAATTAGAATAGATCGTACGAATGAATTAGAATGGATACATTCGTGCGAATGAATTAGAATGGATCGTTCGAATGAATTAGAATGGATCGTGCGAATGAATTAGAATGGATCCAATGAATGAATTAGAATGGATACATTTGTGCGAATGAATTAGAATGGATCGTACGAATGAATTAGAATGGATCATACGAATGAATTAGAATGGATCCTGTAAATGAATTAGAATGGATTATATGAATAAATTAGAATGGACATATTTGTGCGAATGAATTAGAATGGATCGTACGAATGAATTAGAATGGATCGTACGAATGAATTAGAATGGATCGAACGAATGAATTTGAATGGATAAATTCGTGCGACTGAATTAGAATGGATCGTACGAATGAATTAGAATGAATCGTACGAATGAATAAGAATGGATCGTACAAATGAATTAGAATCGATTATGCGAATGAATTAGAATGGATCGTACGAATGAATTAGAATAGACACATTCATACGAATCAATTAGAATGGGTCGTATGAATGAATTAGAATAGACACATGCATGTAAGGGGTAGTGTCGCAACACAAACTCCCAAACTCGTTAAATGAACCGTGACTTGAAGGTTGCTTTGCATGACAACCCGAAACCGTTTAATATTTGTATGTAAAGGACTGAGTCGCAACTCAAGCACCCGAACATGTTAAACGACCTGGTAATTTGAATGTAGATAATTTTGAACTTGAAACTGCTTGAGAGCTTGAATAGACGAGGTAGACATTTGAAAGCAATCTTCATTCAGCCTGGAATTTACATCAAGGATAAAGCATTTTGAGATGTCTAGAGCTTTCCAAGCTCGTGGCAATCGATAGGATCCTTGGTTCCCCCGGATTTGACTATGTACTGACTTTCCCAGTTGGGAGCTAGTTTCCTTTGCGTTCTCTGGTGTTCTCTGGCAACGCGAATGGTTGCTTGAAAATTGACCATCTCCATCCCCTAGATCTTTTAATCTCGATGAAGATCTTCACAGTCGATGCTTAACACAGTCGATGCTTAACGGAATGATTTTGCCCGCCTTTGACAAATTCTTGGAGATATCCTACACGTAGCAGATCTTCCAAATGATACTTTAGCCAGTGGCATTGATCGGTAGAATGTCCATGACTGCGATGGAAATCACAGTAGACTGTTTTATCTGCAGTGAACTTGGTGTCGGGCTGCAGTGGATTAGGCCATCGGAGGAACTCTTCATATTGAATTCGGTCGAGGATCTGTTCGACTGGTAAATTCCACTCGGTGAAAGTGGTCTTCGTAGGAGATCGTCTTCTATCGTTCTTCGATCGTTTATTGGCAGGGGGGACTGCTGCCTCAGTATTGTGAGCTTTGGCAGCATACTTCGGAGCTTCTCTTTCCGCTGGCCTTCGCTTTGACTCTCGCCCCTTTCGGGCCACTTGATCATCTTCAACTTCAATCTCCTTCTGAATTCGATCAAACATTGAACCCAGGGAAGGAGGGGGATTGCGAATGAAGTCGTTGTAGATGTGTAGATCGAAGCGGAGAGCGTTCTGGAAAGCCAACATGATGGCTTCATCATCCAGATGTCTCCCGGAGAGGGCAGCGTGCTCGTTGCGGAATCTCCTTGTGAAGCTGCGGAGACTCTCGTCAGCACCCATTCTTAGACGATAGAGGGAGTCGAGCTTCTTCTCGGGCTTCAGATTGAGCTGATAATGCTGCACAAAGAGTTTTGCCAAAACACCGAACTGGGTGATGGATCCAGCTCGAAGATTGTGATACCAGTCGAGTGACGGCTCATCGAGACTTCCTGCAAAGGTGCGGCAGAGCACGTTGGTTTCTTCTTCGTGCGGCGTTAGGGCTTGCTTGAAGGCAAGTATATGGAGAGTGGGATCTCCTCTGATGCAGTTGAATTTGGGGAGGATAGGAGTTCTCCATCCCCTTGGAAATATTGTCTCGAAGAGACTTCGATGTAGAAGCCCGGCAGAGGAGTAACCATCCCTACGACCGTGTCCTCGACCTAGAGGTGGGTCAAGAGGCAAGATCGCAAGGTCTTGCTCTGGCATTGAAGTATTTGCCGGTTGAAGTCGATGTCTGAGGTCCGATCCAAGCCCTTGTTGAAGTGGGATGGAAGGGGAGGCTCTACTCTTTGAAGGAGCGCCTTTCATTTGGTGCTTCCTCGGTATATTGAGCTTTGAAGGTGCCCTCTTGTCGCAGTTGCGACCAGAAGACGATTGGGAAGACTCGTCATCAAGACGATCCCAAACACTCTGCTTCCAGGGGGCAGTAGAGGGAGTTGGGTCGCGTCGGATCCTCTCGAGGGCAGCAGTGCCCATTGACCTCCGTTGCTCGGAGTGAATTGAATGTCGCGGCAGATCGGCCCTCTCACTTATAGAGGGAATAGGTAGAGCGATCCCAGCCTCAGAAGCTGCTTTCTTCAGAGCATCCCTTTCAGCGGTGAGGGTGGCGTTTTGCTTCGCCAATTGGAGCAGTTGGAAGTCGACCGCAGAGATTTGGTAGGTCGATGGAGGGTCTTCAGCAGGGGTGGGTGCAGTTTGCCCAACCGATTATCGCGCAGGATGGGCAATAGGTCGATCGACAGATCTCCCACTCCCTGAGCGAACCCCCATCTCAGGAACAGCAAGGGGCTGTCCAAAGTTGAGCCTTTGACTCATTGAACGAGTCTCGGGACGAGCTTGTTGTTGAGTGTTACTTCCTTCTGGTTGACCCTGGTGCTTCGGCCTCGCCATTCAGAGAGCGAAGGGTGCAACGAGAGTGCCGACGTCTGATCAGTTGTCTGATCAACCGAGGAGGCGAGGAAGTTTGGCTATCAAGATCAGTTGTATGCTCAACCGATCAAGTAGTAGTGGAGAGAGCTCGACTTTTTGCTCGGATCCCACAGACGGCGCCAAACTGTGGGGGAAAATCTTCGTGCCGACCCGAAGACTTTCGCAGCACCAGTCAATTGAAGGTTCGAGTTGAAGATCGTTGATCGATCTGTCAATTGGAGTTGAAATTGATGTCGGAGATCGTTGGTCGATCTGTTGATTGAAGTTGAAGCTTTTTGATATGTCAATAGAAAGAGATGCAATCAGAGAGTAGACACGAGAGGTGATCTCGGAGTTCAGCCGAAGCCTACGTCTCCGTGCTATAGGGAGCAACCCGAATTCACTAACACTTATGTCGAAGTGATCTCGACAGGACGAGTATCACTAGAAACACTCTGATCTCTTCGAAGGAGAGAAGAAGATCAAAGAGAGATGGTAGATGGGAAGTTGGAAATCCCAGAGCTCTGGTTTTAGAACTGAGAGTTCGATCCTTTTACATTCGAAGGCTCTGCTATTTATAGGATTCTCTGGGAAGAATTCCAGGGTAAATGGCGGTTTCTGCTGTCGTATCTGGGGATCCTCCAGGTAAAGCTGGTGGGCCCCGCCGCCGTCTTCTGGGGGATTCCACAGGCTCGTGGTCCCACCAGGCAAGGCCGGTGGGTCCCGCGGTGGTCCTCGTGGGCCCACCAGGCAGGGCCGGTGGGTCCCATGGTAGTCCTCGTGGGCCCACCAGGCAGGGCCGGTGGGTCCCGCGGTGGTCCTCGTGGGCCCACCAGGCAGGGCCGGTGGGTCCCGCGGTGGTCCTCGTGGGCCCACCAGGCAGGGCCGGTGGGTCCCGCGGTGGTCCTCATGGGCCCACCAGGCAGGGCCGGTGGGTCCCGCGGTGGTCCTCGTGGGCCCACCAGGCAGGGCCGGTGGGTCCCGCGGTGGTCCTCGTGGGCCCACCAGGCAGGGCCGGTGGGTCCCGTGGTAGTTTGGTAAACTTCTGCCAAAATTTGCACCCACACGAATGAATTAGAATGGATCGTACGATTGAATTAGAATGGATCGTACGAATGAATTAGAATGAATACATTCATGCGAATGAATTAGAATGGATCATACGAATGAATTAGAATGGATCGTACGAATGAATTAGAATGGATCGTACGAATGAATTAGAATGGAAACATTCGTGCAAATGAATTAGAAAGGATCGTACGAATGAATTAGAATGGATCGTACGAATGAATTAGAATGGATCTTATGAATGAATTAGAATGGATCATGCGAATAAATTAGAATGGATCGTACGAATGAATTAGAATTGATCCATTCGTATAAATTAATTAGAATGGATCATATTAATGAGTTAGAATGGATCGTACGAACGAATTAGAATGGATCGTACGAATGAAATAGAATAGATATATTCGTGCGAATGAATTCGAATGGATCGTACGAAAGAATTACAATAGATCATACGAATGAATTAGAATGGATTGTGCGAATGAATTAGAATGGATTATATGAATGAATTAGAATGGATACATTCGTGCGAATGAATTAGAATGGATCGTACGAATGAGTTAGAATGGATATACGAATGAATTCAAATGGATCGTACGAATGAATTGGAATGGATCCTGCTAATGAATTAGAATGGATCGTACGAATGAATTAGAATGGATACATTCGAGCGAATGAATTAGAATAGATCGTACGAATAAATTAGAATGGATCTTACGTATGAATTAGAATGGATCGTGCGAATGAATTATAATGGATCATACGAATGACTTAAAATGGATACATTCGTGCGAATGAAGTTGAATGGATCGTACGAATGAATTAGAATGGATCGTTCGAATGAACTGGAATGGATCGTGCGAATGGATTAGAATGGATCGTACGAATGAACTAGAATGTATATATTCGTGCGAATGAATTAGAATAGATCGTATGAATGAATTAGAATGGATAATATGAATGAATTACAATGGATCATAAGAATAAATTAGAATGGATCATGTGAATGAATTAGAATGGATCATACGAATGAATTAGAATATATACATTCATGCGAATGAATAAGAATGGATCGTACGAATGAATTAGAATGGGTCGTACAGATGAATTAGAATGGATCGTACGAATGAATTAGATTGAATCGTGCGAATGAATTAGAATGGATCCTATGAATGAATTAGAATGGATACATTCATGCGAATGAGTTAGAATGCATCATATGAACGAATTAGAATGGATTGTACGAATGAATTAGAATGGATCGTGCGAATGAATTAGAATGGATCGAACAAATGAATTAGAATGGATACGTTTGTGCGAATGAATTAGAATGGATCGTACGAATGAATTAGAATGGATCGTACGAATGAAATAGAATTGATCGTGCGAATGAATTAGAATGGATCATACGAATGAATTAGAATGGATACAATCGTGCGAATGAATTAGAATGGATCATACGAATGAATTAGAATGGATCATACGAATGAATTAGAATGGACATATTTGTGCGAATGAATTAGAATGGGTCGTACGAATGAATTAGAATGGATCATACGAATGAATTACAATGGATATATTCATGGAAATGAATTAGAATAGATCGTTCGAATGAGTGAGAATGGATCGTACGAATAAATTAGAATGGATCGTACGTATGAATTAGAATGGATACATTCGTGCGAATGAATTAGAATGGATCGTACGAATGAATTAGAATGGATACATTAGTGCGAATGAATTAAAATGGATTGTGTGAATGAATTAGAATGGATTGTGTGAATGAATTAGAATGGATCGTACGAACGAATTAGAATAGATCGTACAAATAAATTAGAATGGATACATTTATGCGAATGAATTAGAATGGATCGTGCGAATGAATTAGAATGGATCGTACGAATGAATTAGAATGGATCGTATGAATGAATTAGAATGGTTGTATGAATGAATTAGAATGGATCGTACGAATGAATTAGAATGGATACATTCGTGCGAATGAATTAAAATGGATTGTATGAATTAATTAGAATGGATCGTACGAATGAATTGGAATGGATCGTACGAGTGAATTAGAATCGCTCCTTCGATTGAACTAGAATGGATCGTATGAATGAATTAGAATGGATATATTCGTGCGAATGAATTAGAATGGATCATACGAATGAATTAGAATGGATCGTGCGAATGAATTGGAATGGATATATTTGTGCGAATAAATTAGAATGGATCGTACGAATGAATTAGAATGGATCGTACGAATGAATTAGAATGGATACATTCGTTCGAATATATTAGAATGGATCGTACGAATGAATTAGAATGGATACATTCGTGCGAATGAATTATAATGGATACATTCATGTGAATGAATTAGAATTGATCGTACGATTGAATTAGAATGGATCGTATGAATGAATTAGAATAGATCGTATGAATGAATTAGAATAGATCGTACCAATGAATTAGAATGGATACATTCATGCGAATAAGTTATAATGGATCGTATGAATTAGGATGGATCGTACGAATGAATTAATTAGAATGGATCGAACGAAAGAATTAAAATGGATCGTATGAATAAATTAGAATGGATTGTGCGAATGAATTAGAATGTATCGTGCGAATGAATTAGAATGAATAGTATGAATGAATTAGGATGGATCGTATGAATGAACTCTAATGGATTGTACAACTGAATTAGTATGGATACATTCATGCGAATGAATTAGAAGGGACCGTACGAATGAATTACAATGTATCGTACGAATGAATTAGAATGGATACATTCGTGCGAATGAGTTAGAATGGACCGTATGAATTAGAATGGATCGTATGAATGAATTAGAAAGGGTCGTACGAATAAATTAGAATGGATCATACGAATGAATTTGAATGGATCGTATGAATGAACTAGAATGTATCGTATGAATTAATTAGAATGGATACATTCGTGCTAATGAATTAGAATGGATCGTACGAATGAATTAGAATGGATCGTACGAATGAATTAGAATGGATCGTGAGAATGAATTAGAATGGATCGTACAAATGAACTAGAATGGATCGTACGAATGAATTAGAATAGTTCGTACGAATAAATTAGAATTGATCGTACGAATAAATTAGAATGGATACTTTCATGCGAATGATTTAGAATGGATCATACGAATAAATTAGAATGGATCATATGAATGAATTAGAATTGATCGTATGAATGAAGTAGAATAGATACATTCGTGCGAATGAATTAGAATGGATCGTACGAATGAATTAGAATGGATCGAAAGACTGAATTAGAATGGATCGTACGAATGAATTAAAATGGATACATTCATGGGAAAGAATTAGAATGGATCACACGAAAGAATTAGAATGGATCGTATGAATGAATTAGAATGGATCGTACGAATGAATTAGAATCGATCCATTCTAATTCATTCGTACAATCCATTCTAATTCATTCGTGTGATTCATTCTAACTCATTCACACGATTGTATCCATTCTAATTCATTCGTACGATCAAATCTAATTCATATGATCCATTATAACTCATTCGTGAATGGATCGTGCGAATAAATTAGAATGGATCGTACGAATGAATTAGAATGGATACATTCGTGCGAATGAATTAGAATGGATCATACGAATGAATTCAAATAGATCATATGAATGAATTAGAATGGATCGAACTAATAAATTCGAATGGATCATACGAATGAATTAGAATGGATATATTCGTACGAATGAATTAGAACATTCATAGAAATGAATTAGAATGGATCGTACCAATGAATTAGAAAGGATCGTATGAATGAATTAGAATGGATACATTCATGCGAATGAATTAGAATGGATCGTACGAATAAAGTAGAATGGATCGTATGAATGAATTAGAATAGATCGTACGAATGAATTAGAATGGATTGCACGAATGAATAGAATGGATCATACGAATGAATTAGAATGGATACATTCGTGGGAATGAATTAGAATGGATCGTACGAATGAATTAGAATGGATCTTACGAATGAATTAGAATGGATCGTACAAATGAATTAGAATGGATACATTCGTGCGAATGAATTAGAATGGTTCGTACGAGTGAATTAGAATGGATCGTATGAATAAATTAGAATGGATCATACAAATGAATTAGAATAGATCGTATGAATGAAGTAGAATGGATACATTCATGCGAATGAATTAGAATGGATCATACGAATGAATTAGAATGGATTGTACGAATGAATTAGAATGGATACATTCATGGGAATGAATTAGAATGGATCGTACGAATGAATTAGTGCGGATCGTACGAATGAATTAGAATCGATCCATTCTAATTCATTCCTATGATCCATTCTAATTCATTGGTACGATCCATTCTAACTCATTCGCACGAATATATCCATTTAATTCTTTCATATGATCCATTCTAATTCATTCTTATGATCCATTTTAATTCATACGATCCATTCTAACTCATTCGTGAATGGATCGTACGAATGAATTAAAATAGATCGTACGAATGAATTAGAATGTATATATTCATGCGAATGAGTTAGAATGGATCGTACGAATGAATTAGAATGGACCATATGAATGAATTAGAATGGATTGTACGAATGAATTAGAATGGATCGTACGAATGAATTAGAATGGATACATTCGTGCGAATGAATTAGAATTGATCGTACGAATGAATTAAAATGTATCGTACGAATGAATTAGAGTTGATCGTACGAATGAATTAGAATTGATCGTACGAATGAATTAGAATGGATCGTATAAATGATTTAGAATGGATACATTCGTGCGAATGAATTAGTATGGATCTTACAAATGAATTAGAATGTATCGTACGAATTAATTGGAATGGATCGCACGAATGAATAGAATGGAACGTACGAATGAATTAGAATGGATCGTGCAAATGAATTAGAATGGATACATTCGTGCGAATGAATTAGAATGGATCATACGAATAAATTAGAATGTAGTTTACAAATATATTAGAATGGATCATACGAATGAATTATAATGGATACATTCGTGCGAATGAATTAGAATGGATCATGCGAATGAATTAGAATGGGTCGTACGAATGAATTAGAATGGATCGCACGAATGAATAGAATCGATCGTATGAATGAATTATAAAGGATCGAACGAATGAATTGGAATGGATACATCGTACGAATGAATTAGAAGTGATACAATCATACGAATGAATTAGAATGGATCGTACGAATGAATTAGAATGGATCGTACGAGTGAATCAGAATGAATACATTCGTGCGAATAAATTAGAATGGATCGTATTTATGAATTAGAATGGATCGTAAGAAAGAATTAGAATGGATCGTGCGAATGAATTAGAAACGATCGTACGATTGAATTTAAATGGATCGTACGAATGAATCAGAATGGATACATTCAAGCGAATGAATTAGAATGGATCATACGAATGAATTAGAATGCATCATACGAAAGAATTAGAATGGATACATTCGTGCGAATAAATTAGAATGGATCATACGAATGAATTAGAATGGATCGTACGAATGAATTAGACTAGATCGTGCGAATGAATTAGAATGTATCGTGCGAAAGAATTAGAATGGATCGTATGAATGAATTAGAATGGATCATACGAATGAATTAGAATGGATAGATTCATACGAATGAATTAGAATCGATACATTTGTGTGAATGAATTAGAATAGATACATTCATTCGAATAAATTAGAATGGATCGTACGAATAAATTAGAATGGATTGTACAAATGAATTAGAATGAATACATTCATGCGAATGAATTAGAATGGATCGCACGAGTGAATTAGAATGGATCGTACGAATGAATTAGAATGGATGCATTCGTGCGAATGAATAAGAATGGATCCTACAAATAAATTAGAACGGATCGTACGAATGAATTAGAATGGATACATTTGTACGAATGAGTTAGAATGTATTGTATGAATGAATTAGAATGGATACATTCATGCGAATGAATTAGCAAGGATCGTACGAATAAATTAGAATGGATATATTCATGCGAATGAATTGGAATGGATCGTATGAATGAATTAGAATGGATACATTCGTGTGAATGAATTAGAAGGGATCGTACGAATGAATTAGAATGGATCGTACGAAAGAATTAGAATGGATCGTATGAATGAATTAAAATGGATACATTCGTACGAATGTATCCATTCTAATTTATTCGCACGAATGTATCCATTCTAATTCATTCGTACGAATGTCTCCATTCTAATTCATTCGTATGATCCATTCTAATTCATTCATATGATCCATTCTAATTCATTCGCACGAATGTATCCATTTTAATTCATTCGTGCGATTGAGTTAGAATGGAACGTACAAATGAATTAGAATGGATCGTACAAATGAATTAGAATGGATCGTGCGAATGAATTAGAATGGATCGTACGAATGAATTAGAATGGATACATTTGTGCGAATGAATTGGAATGGATCGTACGAATGAATTAGAATGGATCATACGAATGAATAAGAATGGATTGTACAAATGAAATTGAATGGATCGTGTGAATGAATTAGAATGGATCATACGAATGAATTAGAATGGACATATTCGTGCGAATCAATTAGAATGGGTCGTACGAATGAATTAGAATGGATCGTACAAATGAATTATAATGGATCATGCGAATGAATTAGAATGGATCTTACGAATGAATTAGAATGGATACATTCGTGCGAATGAATTACAATAGATTGTATGAATGAATTAGAATGGATCGTATGAATGAATTAGAATGTATTATATGAATGAATTAGAATGGATCTTACGAATGAATTAGAATGGATCATGCGAATGAATTAGAATGGATCGTACGAATGAATTAGAATGGATACATTCGTGCGAATGAATTAGAATGGATCTTACGAATGAATTAGAATGGATTGTATGAATGAATTAGAATGGATCGTGCGAATAAATTAGAATAGATCGTAAAAGTGAATTAGAATGGATACATTCGTGCGAATGAATTAGAAAGGATCGGATGAATGAATTAGAATGTATCGTACGAATGAATTAGAATGGATCGTGCGAATGAATTAGAATGGATATATTCGTGCGAATGAATTAGAATGGATCGTACGAATAAATTAGAATGAATCGTACGAATGAATTAGAATGGATCGTACGAATGCATTAGAATCGAAACATTCATGCGAATGAACTAGAATGGATAATATGAATGAATTAGAATGGATCGTACGAACGAATTAGAATGGATCGTATGAATGAATTATAATGGATTGTACGAATGAATTAGAATGCATACATTCGTGCGAATGAATTAGAATTGATCGTACGAATGAATTAGAATGGATCGTACGAAGGAATTAGAATGGATTGTACGAATGAATTAGAATGGATACATTAATGCAAATGAATAAGAATGGATATTTTGAATGAATTAAATTGGATCGTACGAATGAATTAGAATTGATCGTGCGAATGAATTAGAATGGATCGTACGAATGAATTTGAATGGATACATTAATTCGTGCGAATGAATTAGATTGGATCGTACGAATGAATTAGAATGGATCGTACGAATGAATTAGAATGGATCATACAAATGAATTAGAATGGATCGTGCGAATGAATTGGAATGGATCATACAAATGAATTAGAATGGATCCATTCGTATGAATGAATTAGAATGGATCATACGAATGAATTAGAATGGTTCGTACGAATGAATTAGAATGGATTGTACGAATGAATTAGAATGGATCGTACGAATGAATTAGAATGGATACAGTTGTGTGAATGAATTAGAATGGATCGTACGTATGAATTAGAATGGATCATACGAATGAATTAGAATACATCGTTGGAATGAATTGGAATGGATTTTACGAATGATATAGAATGGATACAATCATGTGAATGAATTAGAATGGATTTTACGATTGAATTAGAATGGATCGTACGAATGAAATCGAATGGATCGTACGAATGAATTAGAATGGATCGTGCTAATGAAGAAAGAATGGATCGTACGAATGAATTAGAATGGATACATTTGTGCGAATGAATTAGAATGGATCATACGAATGAATTAGAATGGATCGTACGAATGAATTAGAATAGATCGTACAAATAAATTAGAATGGATACATTTGTGCGAATGAATTAGAATGGATCGTACGAATGAATTAGAATGGATCGTGCAAACGAATTAGAAAGGATCGTACGAATGAATTAGAATGGATTGTATGAATGAACTAGAATGGATACATTCGTGTGAATGAATTAGAATAGATCGTATGAATAAATTATAATGAATCGTATGAATGAATTACAATGGATCGTACGAATGAATTAGAATGGATCGTGCGAATGAATTAGAATGGATCATACGAAGGAATTAAAATGGATACATTCGTGTGAATTAATTAGAATGGATCGTACGAATGAATTTGAATGGATCCTACGAATGAAATACGATGGATCGTGCGAATGAATTAGAATGGATCCTACGAATGAATTAAAATGGATACATTCATGCAAATGAATTAAAATGGATCGTACGAATGAATTAGAATGGATCGTGCGAATGAATTAGAATGGATCCAACGAATGAATTAGAATAGATACGATTGTGAGAATGAATTAGACTGGATCGTACGAATGAATTAGAATGGATACATTCGTGCGAATGTATTAGAATGGATCGTACGGATGAATTAGAATGGAACGTACGAATGAGTTAGAATGGACAAATTCGTGCGAAAGAATTAGAATGGATGGTACGAATGAATTAGAATGGATCATAAGAATGAATTAGAATGGATCGTACAAATGAATTAGAATGGACATATTTGTACAAATGAATTAGAATGGGTCGTACGAATGAATTAGAATAGATCATACCAATGAATTAGAATGGATAAATTCATGCGTATGAATTAGAATGAATTAGAATGGATCATACGAATGAATTAGAATGGATCATACGAATGAATTAGAATGGATCATAAGAATGAATTAGAATGGATACATTCGTGTGAATGAATTAGAATGGATCGTACGAATGAATAAGAATGGATCGTACAAATGAATTAGAATGGATCGTGCTAATGAATTAGAATGGATCGTGTGAGTAAATTAGAATGGATCTCTCGAATGAATTAGAATGGATCGTACAAATAAATTAGAATGGATACATTCGTGCGAATGAATTAGAATGGATCATACGAATAAATAAGAATAGATCGTACGAATAAATTAGAATGGATCGTGCTAATGAATTAGAATGGATCGTACGAATGAATTGAAATGGATACATTCATGTGTAAGAATTAGAATGGATCGTATGAAAGAATTAGAATGGATCATACGAATGAATTAGAATGGATCATGTGAATGAATTAGAATGGATCGTGCGAATGAATTAGAATGGATCGTAAGAATAAATTAGAATGGATACATTCGTGCGAATGAATTAGAATGGATCGTATGAATGAATAAGAATGGATCGTACGAATGAATGAGAATGGTTCGTATGAATAAATTAGAATGGATCATGCGAATTAATTAGAATGGATCATACTAATGAATTAGAATGGATACATTCATGCGAATGAATTAGAATGGATCATACGAATGAATTAGAATGGACACATTCATGTGAATGAATTAGAATGGATCGTACGAATGAATTAGAATGGATAGAACGAATGAATTAGAATGGATCGTATGAATTTATTAGAATGGATACATTCACGCGAAGGAATTAGAATGGGTCGTACGAATGAATTAGAATGGGTCGTACGAATAAATTTTAATGGATCGTACGAATGAATTTGAATGGATAGTGCAAATGAAATAGAATGGATCATACGAATGAATTTGAATGGATACATTCGTGCGAATGAATTAGAATGGATCGTACAAATGAATTAGAATGGATCATACGAATGAATTAGAATGGATCGTGCGAATGAATTAGAATGGATCATACAAATGAATTTGAATGGATATATTCGTGCGAATGAATTAGAATGGATAGTACGAATGAATTAGAATAGATCTTATGACTGAATTAGAATGGATCGTACGAATGAATTAGAATGGATCGTGCGAATGAATTAGAATGGATCATACGAATGAATTAGAATGGATCGCGCGAATGAATTTGAATGGATCATACAAATGAATTGGAATGGATACATTAATCCGAATGAATTAGAATGGATCAATTGAATGAATTAGAATGGATCGTACGAATGAATTAGAATGGATCGTGCGAATAAATTAGAATGGATCGTACGAATGAATTAGAATGGATACATTCGTGCGAATTAATTAGAATGGATCTTACGAATGAATTAGAATGGATTGGACGAATGAATTAGAATAGATCGTGCGAATGAATTGGAATGGAACATACGAATGAATTAGAATAGATACATTCGTGTAAAGAAATTAGAATGGATCGTACGAATGAATTAGAATGGATCATCCGAGTGAATTTAAATGGATCGTATGAATGAATTAGAATGGATACATTCATGCGAATGAATTAGAATGGATCATACGAATGAATTAGAATGGATCGTACGAATGAATTAGAATGGATCGTATGAATGAATAAGAATGGATCGTATGAATGAATTAGAATAGATCGTGTGAATAAATTAGAATGGATACATTCATGCAAATGAACTAGAATGGATCGTACAAATGAATTAGAATGGATAGCACGAATGAATTAGAATGGATACATTCGTGTGATTGAATTAGAATGGATCGTACGAAAGAATTAGAATGGATCGTACGAATGAATTAGAATAGATCATACAAATAAATTAGAATAGATCCAACGAATAAATTAGAATGGATCGTGCTAAGGAATTAGAATGGATCGTATGATCAATTAGAATGAATATATTCGTGCGAATGAATTAGAATGGGTCGTACGAATGACTTGGAATAGATTGTACGAATGAATTAGAATGGATCGTGCAAATGAATTAGAATGGACCGTGCGAATGAATTAGAATAGATACTTTTGTCCGAATGAATTAGAATGGATCGTATGAATGAATTAGAATGGTTCGTATGAAATAATTAGCGAATGAATTAGAATGGATTATGCGAATGAATTAGAATGGATCGTAAGAATGAATTTGAATGGATACATTCGTGCGAATGATTTAAAATGGATTGTACGAATGAATTAGAATGGATCGTACATATGAATTAGAATGGATCGTGCAAAAGATTTAGAATGGTTCGTATGAATGAATTAGAATAGATCGTACGAATGAACTTGAATGGATACATTCTTGCAAATGAATTAAAATAGATCGTATGAATAAATTAGAACGGATCGTACAAATGAATTAGTATGGATCGTACGAATGAATTAGAATGGATCTTACGAATGAATTAGAATGGATCATGCGAATAAATTAGAATGGATCGTATGAATGCATTAGAATAGATACATTTGTGCGAATGAATTAGAATGGATCGTACGAATGAATTAGAATGGATCATATAAATGAATTATAATGGATCATACAAATGAATTAGAATGGATACATTCGTGCGAATGAATTAGAATGGATCGTACGAATGAATTAGAATGGATCGTATGGATGAATTAGAATGGATACATTCGTGCGAATGAATTAGAATGGATTGTACGAATGAATTTGAATGGATCGTACAAAAGAATTAGAATGGATCATACGAATGATGTAGAATGGATCTTGCGAATGAATTAGAATGGATTGCACGAATGAATTAGAATGGATCCATTCGTACGAATGAATTAGAAAGGATCATACGAATGAATTAGAATGGATCGTACGAATAAAGTAGAATGGAACGTGCGAATGAATTAGAATGGATTGTACGAATGAATTAGAATGGATACATTCGTACGAACGAATTAGAATGGATCGTACGAATGATTTAGAATGGTTCATACAAATGAATTAGAATGGTTCGTACGAATGAATTAAAATGGATCGTGCGAATGAATTAGAATGGATCGTACAAATGAATTAAAATTGATACATTACTGTGAATGAATTAGAATGGATCGTACGAATGAATTAGAATTGATCGTACAAATGAATTAGAATGGATACATTCGTGCGAATGAATTTGAATGGATCGTACGAATGAATTAGAATGGATCGTACGAATGAATTAGAATGGATCGTGCGACAGAATTAGAATGGATCGTACGAATGAATTAGAATGGGTACATTCGTTTGAATGAATTAGAATGGATCATATGAATAAATTGGAACGTATCATATGAATGAATTAGAATGCATCATGCGAATGAATTAGAATGGTTCACACGAATGAATTAGAATGGATCGTACGAATGAACTAGAATGGATACATTCATGCGAATGAATTAGAATAGATCGTATGAATGAATTAGATTGGATCGTACGAATGAATTACAATGGATTGTACAAATGAATTAGAATGGATTGTGCGAATGAATTAGAATAGATCGTACGAATGAATTAGAATGTATACATTCGTGCGAATGAATTAGAATGGATTCTATGAATGAATTAGAGTGGATCGTACAAATGAATTAGAATGGATCGTGCGAATGAATTAGAATGGATCGTATGAATAAATTAGAATGGATACATTCGTGCGAATGAATTAGAATGGATCGTACGAATGAATTAGAATGGATCGTACGAATGAATTAGAATGGATCGTGCGAATGAATAAGAATAGATCGTACGAATGAATTAGAATAGATATATTTGTGCGAATGAATTAGAATGGATCGTATGAATGAATTAGAATGGATCGTACGAATGAATTAGAATAGATCGTACAAATGAATTAGAATGGATCATACAAATGATTTAGAATGGATCGTGCGAATGAATTAGAATGGATCGTACGAATGAATTAGAATGGATCCATTTGTACGAATGAATTAGAAAGGATCATACGAATGAATTAGAATGGATCGTACGAATGAATTGGAATGGATCGTACGAATGAATTAGAATGGATCGAACGAATAAATTAGAATGGATATATTCGTGCGAATGAATTAAAATGGATCATACGAATGAATTAGAATGGATCGTACGAATGAATTAGGATGGATCGTACGAATGAATTAGAATGGATCGTGCGAATGAATTAGAATGGATTATAGGAGTGAATTAGAATGGATACATTCGTGCGAATGAATTAGAATGGATCGTACGAATAAATTAGAATGGATCGTACGAATGAATTAGAATGGATCGTACGAATGAATTAGAATGGATACATTCGTGCGAACGAATTAGAATGGATCGTACGAATGATTTAGAATGGTTCGTACGAATGAATTAGAATGGTTCGTACGAATGAATTAAAATGGATCGTGTGAATGAATTAGAATGGATTGTACAAATGAATTAAAATGGATACATTAGTGTTAATGAATTAGAATGGATCGTACGAATGAATTAGAATGGACCGTGTGTATGAATTACAATGGATCGTACGAATGAATTAGAATGGATACATTCGTGCGAATGAATTTGAATGGATCGTACGAATGAATTAGAATAGATCGTATGAATGAATTAGAATGAATCGTGCGACTGAATTAGAATGGATTGTACGAATGAATTAGAATGGGTGCATTCATGTGAATGAATTAGAATGGATCATACGAATAAATTAAAATGTATCGTATAAATGAATTAGAATGGATCGTGTGAATGAATTAGAATGGATCATACGAATGAATTAGAATGGATCGTACGAATAAACTAGAATGGATACATTCGTGCGAATGAAATGGAGTAGATCGTATGAATGAATTAGAATGGATCGTACGAATGAATTACAATGGATTGTACAAATGAAATAGAAGGGATCATACGAATGAATTAGAATGCATCGTACGAATGAATTAGAATGGATATATTCGTACGAATTAATTAGAATGGATCGTGCGAATGAATTAGAATGGATACATTCATGCGTATGAATTAGAATGGATTGTACGAATGAATTAGAATGGATCGTACGAATGAATTAGAATGGATCGTGTGAATGAATTAGAATAGATCGTGTGAATGAATTAGAATGGATCATACGAATGAATTAGAATGGATACATTCGGGCGAAAGAATTAGAATGGATCATACGAATGAATTAGAATGGATCGTATGAATGAACTAGAATGCATCGTGCGAATGAATTAGAATGGATCATGTGAATGAGTTAGAATGGATCGTACGAATAAATTAGAATGGATACATTCGTGCGAATGAATTAGAATGGATCGTACGAATGAATTAGAATGGATCGTATGAATAAATTAGAATGGATCATACGAATAAATTTGAATGGATATATTCATGCGAATGAATTAGAATGGATCGTACGAATGAATTAGAATGGATCGTGCGAATGAATTAGAATGGCTCGTACGAATGAATTAGAATGGATACATTCGTGCGAATGAATTAGAATGGATCGTACGAATGAATTAGAATGGTTCGTACGAATGAATTAGAATGGATATATTCGTGCGAATGAATTAGAATGGGTTGTACGAATGAATTAGAATGGGTCGTACAAATGAATTAGAATGGACCGTATGAATGAATTAGAATGGATCGTGCAAACGAATTAGAATGGATCATATGAATGAATTAGAATGGATAGATTTATGTTAGTGAATTAGAATGGATCGTACGAATAAATTAGAATGGATCGTACAAATGAATTAGAATGGACCGTACATATGAATTAAAAGGGATCATGCGAATGAATTAGAATGGATCGTACGAATCGTACGAATGAATTAGAATGGATACATTCGTGAAAATAAATTCGAATGGATTGTACGAATGAATTAGAATGGATCATACGACTAAATTAGAATGGATACATTCGTACTAATGAATTAGAATAGATCGTACGAATAAATTAGAATGGATCGTGCGAATGAATTAGAATGGATCGTACAAATGAATTAGAATGGATACATTTGTGTGAATGAATTAGAATGGATCGTACGAATGAATTAGAATGGATCGCACGAATGAATTAGAATGGATCGTACGAATGAATTGGAAAGGATACATTCGTACGAATGAATTAGAAGGGATTGTACAAATGAATTAGAATGGATCGAACGAATGAATTAGAATGGATCGTGCAAATGAATTAGAATGGATCGGACGAATGAATTAGAATGGATACATTCGTGTGAATGAATTAGAATGGATCGTGCGAATGAATTAGAATGGATCGTACGAATAAATTTGAATGGATCGTGCGAATGAATTAGAATGGATCATATGAATGAATTTGAATGGATGCATTCGTGCGAATGAATTAGAATGGATCGTACGAATGAATTAGAATGGATCATGCGAATGAATTAGAATGGATCGTACGAAAGAATTAGAATGGATACATTCGTACGAATGAATTAGAATGGATCGTATGAATGAATTAGAATGGATCGTACGAATGAATTAGAATGGATCGTGCGAATGAATTAGAATGGATACATTCGTGCGAATGAATTAGAATGGGTCGTACGAATGAATTAGAATGAGTCGTACGAAGGAATTAGAATGGATCGTATGAATGAATTTGAATGGATCGTACGAATCAATTAGAATGGATCGTACGAATGAATTAGAATGGATACATTTGTGTTAATGAATTAGAATGGATCGTACGAATGAATTAGAATGGATCGTACGTATGAATTAAAATGGATCATGCAAATGAATTAGAATGGATCGTACGAATGAATTAGAATGGATACATTCGTGAGAATGAATTAGAATGGAAAGTACAAATGAATTAGAATGGAACGTATGACTAAATTAGAATGGATCATACTAATGAATTAGAATAGATTGTACGAATGAATTAGAATGGATCGTGCGAATGAATTAGAATGGATCGTACGAATGAATTAGAATGGATACATTCTTGTGAATGAATTAGAATGGATCATACGAATGAATTACTATAGATCATACAATGAATTAGAATGGATCGCGCGAATGAATTAGAATGGATCGCACGAATGAATTGGAATGGATACATTCTTGTGAATGAATTAGAATGGATCGTACAAATGAATTAGAATGGATCGAACGAATTAATTAGAATGGATCGTGTGAATGAATTAGAATGGATCGTACGTATGAATTAGAATGGATAGATTCGTGCGAATAAATTAGAATGGATCGTACGAATGAATTATAATGGATCGTACGAATGAATTAGAATGGATACATTCATGCGAATGAATTAGAATGGATCGTACGAATGAATTAGAATGGATCGTACGAATGAATTAGAATGGATCGTGCGAATGAATTAGAATGGATCGTACGAATAAATTAGAATGGATACATTCGTGCGAATAAATTAGAATGTATCGTACGAATGAATTAGAATGTATCATACGAAAGAAGTAGAATGGTTAAATTCGTGCGAATGAATTATAATAGATCGTATGAATGAATTAGAATGGACCGTATGAGTGAATTAGAATATGTCGTACGAATGAATTAGAATGGATCATACGAATGAATTTGAATAGATCTACATTCGTGCGAATGAATTAGAATGGATCGTACGAATGAATTAGAATGGATCATACGAATGAATTAGAATGGATCGTGCGAATGAATTAGAATGGATACTATGAAGGAATTAGAATGGTTAGATTCGTGCGAATGAATTAGACTGGGTCGTACGAATGAATTAGAATGGATCGTGCGAATGAATTAGAATGGATTGTACGATTGAATTAGAATGGATACATTCGAGTGAATGAATTAGAATGGATCGTACGAATGAATTAGAATGGATCATAGGAATGCATTAGAATGGTTCGTGCGAATGAATTACAATGGATCATACGAATGACTTATAATGGATACATTCGTGCGATAAATTAGAATGGATCGTACGAATGAATTAGAATGGATCGTATGAATGAATTTGAATGGATCGTACAAATGAATTAGAATGGATCGTATGAATGAATTAGAATGGATCATGCAAATGAATTAGAATGGATCATACGAATGAATTAGAATCGATACATTCGTACGAATGAATTAGAATGGATCGTGCGAATGAATTAGAATGGATCATACGAATGAATTAGAATGCACACATTCGTGCGAATGAATTAGAATGGGTCGTACAAATAAATTAGAATGGGTCGATCGAATTAATTAGTATGGATCGTACGAATGAATTAGAATGGATCGTGCGAATGAATTAGAATGGATCATACAAATGAATTAGAATGGATACATTCGTGCGAATGAATTAGAATGGATCGTAAGAATGAATTAGAATGGATCATATGAATGAATTCAAATGGATCGTACGAATGAATTAGAATGGATCGTACGAATAAATTAGAATGGATACATTCGTGCGAATGAATTAGAATGGATCGTACGAATGAATTAGAATGGATAATACGACTAAATTAGAATGGATCATACTAATGAATTAGATTGGATTTTAAAAATTAATTAGAATGGATCATGCAAATGAATTAGAATGGATCGTACATATGAATTAGAATGGATACATTCGTGCGAGTGAATTTGAATGGATCGTACGAATGAATTAAAATTGATCATACGAATTAATTAGAATGGATCATACGAAAGAATTATAACGGATCGCGTGAATGAATTAGAATGGATCGTACGAATGAATTAGAATGGATACATTCATGCTAATGAATTTGAATAGATCCTATGAATGAATTAGAATGGATCATGCGAATGAATTAAAATGGATCATGCTAATGATTTAGAATGGATCGTACGAATTAATTAGAATGGATACATTCGTGCTAATGAATTAGAATGGATCTTACAAATGAATTAGAATGGATCGTACGAATGAATTAGAATAGATCGTGCGAATGAATTAAAATGGATTGTACGAATGTATTACAATGGATACATTCGTATGAATGAATTAGAATGGATCGTACGAATGAATTAGAATGGATCGTATAAATAAATTAGAATGGATCGTGCAAATGAATTAGAATAGATTGTACGAATAAAGTTGAATGGATAGGTTCGTGTGAATGTATTAGAATGGATCGTAGGAATGAATTATAATGGATCGTACGAATGAATTAGAATGGATACATTCGTGCGAATAAATTAGAATGGATCATACAAATAAATTAGAATAGATCGTACGAATAAATTAGAATGGATCGTATGAATGAATTAGAATACATCGTGTGAATGAATTAGAATGGATCGTACGAATGAATTAGAATGGATATATTTGTGCGAATGAATTAGAATGGATCGTACGAATGAATTAGAATGGATCATACAAATGAATTAGAATGGATCGTGCGAATGATTTAGTATGGATCGTACGAATGAATTAGAATGGATACATTCATGTGAATGAATTAGAATGGATCGTACGAATGAATTAGAATGGATCGTACGAATGAATTAGAATGGATCGTGTGAATAAATTAGAATGGATCATATGAATGAATTCGAATGGATACATTCGTGCGAATGAATTAGAATGGATCGTACAAATGATTTAGAAAGAATCGTACAAAAGAATAAGAATAGATACATTCGTGCGAATAAATTAGAATGGATCATTTGAATGAAATAGAATGGATCGTATGAATGAATTAGAATGGATCGTACAAATGAATTAGAATGGATCATGCTAATGAATTAGAATGAATCGTACGAATGAATTAGAATGGATCCATTTGTGCGAATGATTTAGAATGGATTGTACGAATGAATTAGAATGGATCGTACGAATGAATTAGAATGGATCTTACGAATGAATTAGAATGGATACATTCATGCGAATGAATTAGAATGAATGGATCATACGAATGAACTAGAATGGATCGTGCGAATGAATTAGAATGGATTGTACGAATAAATTAGAATGGATACAATCGTGCGAATAAATTAGAATGGATCGTATCAATCAATTAGAGTGGATCGTACGAATGAATTAGAATAGATCGTATGAATGAATTAGAATGGATCGTGCAAATGAATTATAATAGATCGTTCGAATAAATTAGAATGGATACATTCGTGCGAATGAATTTGAATGGATCGTACGAATGAATTATAATGCATCGTACTAATGAATTATAATAGATCGTGCGAATGAATTAGGATGGATAATACGAATGAATTAGAATGGATACATTCATGCGAATGAATTAGAATGGATCGTATGAATGAATTAGAATGGATTGTACGAATGAATTAGAATGGATCGTGCGAATGAATTAGAATGGATCGTACGAATGAATTAGAATGGATTGTACGAATGAACTAGAATGGATACATTCGTGGGATTGAATTAGAATAGATCGTATGAATGAATTAGAATAGATCGTACGAGTGAATGAGAATGGATCTTGCGAAAGAATTGGAATGGATCGTATGAATGAATTATAATGTATCATATGAATGAATTAGAATGGATCATACGAATGAATTAGAATGGATACATTCTTGCGAATGAATTGGAATGGATCATACGAATGAATTAGAATGGATCGTACGAATGAATTAGAATGGATCGTGCGAATGAATTAGAAAGGATCGTACGAATGGATTAGAATGGATATATTCATGCGAATGAATTAGAATGGATCATACGAATAAATTAGAATGGACCATACGAATGAATACGAATAGATCGTGCAAATGAATTAGAATGGATACATTCGTGCGAATGAGTTAGAGTGGATCGTACGAATGAAATAGAATGGATCCTGCGAGTGAATTAGAATGGATCATATGAATGAATTAGAATGGATACATTCATGCAAATGAATTAGAATGGATCATACGGATGAATTGAAATGGATCGTACAAATGAATTAGAATGGATCATGAGAATGAATTAGAATAGATCGTACGAATGAATTAGAATGGATACATTCGTGCGAATGAATTCGAATGAGTCATACAAATGAATTAGAATGGATCGTACGAATGAATTAGAATGGTCCGTGCGAAGGAATTAGAATGGTTCGTGCAAAGGAATTAGAATGGATCCTACGAATAAAGTAGAATGGATACATTCATGCGAATGAATTAGAACGGATCGTACGAATGAATTAGAATGGGTCGTATGAATGAATTAGAATGGATCGTGCGAATGAATTAGAATGGATCGTACGAATGAATTAGAATGGATCATGCGAATGAATTAGAATGGATCGTACGAATGAATTAGTATGGATACATTTGTGCGCATCAATTAGTATGGATCGTACGAATGAATTAGAAAGGGTTGTATGAATGAATTAGAATGGATCATACGAATGAATTAGAATGGATACATTCGTGCGAATGAATTAGAATGGATCGTACGAATGAATTAGAATGGATCGTATGAATGAATTAGAATAGATCGTGCGAATGAATTAGAATGGATCGTACGAATGAATTAGAATGGATACATTCATGCGTATGAATTAAAATCGATCGTACGAAGGAATTAGAATGGCTTGTACAAATGAATTAGAATGGATCGTGCGCATGAATTAGAATGGATCGTACGAATGAATTAGAATAGATCATACGAATGAATTAGAATAGATCATACAAATGAATTAGAATGGGTCGTGCGAATGAATTAGAATGGATCGTACGAATGAATTAGAGTAGATACCTTCGTACGAATGAATTAGAATGGATTGTACGAATGAATTAGAATGGATCATGCGAATGAACAAGAATGGATCGTACGAATGAATTAGAATGGATCATACGAATGAATTAGAATGGATCGTACGTATGAATTAGAATAGATCGTGCGAATGAATTAGAATTGATTGTACCAATGAATTAGAACGGATACATTCGTGCGAATGAATTAGAATGGATCGTACGAATGAATTAGAATGGATCGTATGAATGAATAAGAATGGATCGTACGAATGAATTAGATTGGATCATGCGAATAAATTAGAATGGATCGTACGAAAGAATTAGAATGGATACATTCGTCAGAATGAATTAGAATGGATCATACGAATGAATTAGAATGGATCGTAGGAATGAATGAGAATGGATCATGCGAATGAATTAGAATGGATCATACGAATGAATTAGAATGAAAACATTCATGCGAATGAATTAGAATGGATCGTACGAATTAATTAGAATGGATTGTAAAAATGAACTAGAATGGATACATTCGAGCTAATGAATTAGAATGGATCGTAGGAATGAATTAGAATGGATCGTATGAATGAATTAGAATGGATCACACGAATGTATTAGAATGGGTTGTACGAATGAATTAGAATGGATCGTTCGAATGAATTTGAATGGATCATACGAATGAATTATAATGCATACGTTCGTGCGATTGAATTAGAATGGATCGTATGACTGAATTTAAATGGATCGTACGAATGAATTTTAATGGATCGTACGAATGAATTAGAATGGATCGTGTAAATAAATTAGAATGGATCATACGAATTAATTAGAATGGATACATCATGCGAATGAATTAGAATGGATCATACGAATGAATTATAATGGATAGTACGAATGAATTAGAATGTATCGTGTAAAATAATTAGAATGGATCGTACGAATGAATTAAAATTGATATATTCGTGCGAATGAATTAGAATGGATCGTATGAATGAATTAGAATGGATCGTACGAATGAATTAGAATGAATTGTACGAATGAATTAGAATGGATCACACGAATGAATTAGAATGGATTGTGTGAATAAATTAGAATGGATCGTACGAATGAATTAGAATAGATACATTCGTGTGAATGAGTTTGAATGGATCGTACGAATGAATTGGAATGGATCATACAAATGAATTAAAATGAATCATGCGAATGAATTAGAATGGATCGTACAAATGAATTAGAATGGATCGTACGAATGAATTAGAATGGATCATGCGAATAAATTAGAATGGATCGTGCTAATGAATTAGAATGGATCGTATGAATGAATTAGAATGGGTCAGATGAATGAATTTGAATGGATCATACGAATTAATTAGAATGGATACATTCGTGCGAATGAATTAGAATGGGTCGTACGAATGAATTAGAATGGGTCGTACGAATGAACTAGAATGGATCGTATGAATGAATTAGAATGGATCGTGCGAATGAATTAGAATGGGTCGTACGAATGAATTAGAATCGATCGTACGAATGAATTAGAATGGGTCTTACGAATGAATTAGAATAGATCGTGCGAATGAATTCGAATGGATCATACGAATGAATTAGAATGGATACATTCGTGCGAATGAATTAGAATGGATAGTCCGAATGTATTAGAATGGATCGTACGACTGAATTAGAATGGATCGTACGAATGAATTAGAATGGATCATATGAATGAATTAGAATGGATCGTGCGAATGAATTAGTATGGATTGTACGAATGAATTAGAATGGATACATTCATGCGAATGAATTTGAATGGATCATACGAAAGAATTAGAATGGATACATTCATGCGAATGAATTAGAGTGGATCGTACGAATGAATTAGATTGGATCATATGAATGAATTAGAATAGATCATGCAAATGAATTAGAATAGATCGTACGAATGAATTGGATTGGAGACATTCATGCGAATGAATTAGAATGGATCGCATGAATAAATTAGAATGGATCGTACGAATGAATTGGAATGGATCGTGTGAATGAATTAGAATGGATCGTGAGAATGAATTTTAATGGATCATGCAAATGAATTAAAATGGATCGTGCGAATGAATTAGAATGGATTGTACGGATTAACTATAATGGATACATTCGTGCGAATGAATTAGAAAAGATCGTATGAATAAATTAGAATGGATCGTAAGAATAAATTAGAATGGATCGTACGAATGAATTAGAATGGATAGTACGAATGAATTAGAATGGATACATTCATGCGAATGAATTAGAATGGATCGTACGCATGAATTAGAATGGATCGTACGAATGAGTTAGAATGGATCGTGCGAATGAATTAGAAAGGATCGTACGAATGAATTAGAATGGATACATTCGTGCGAATGAATTAAAAAGGATCGTACGAATGAATTAGAATGGATCGTGCGAATGAATTAGAATGGATCATACAAATGAATTAGAATTGATACATTCATGCGATGGAATTAGAATAGATCGTACGAATGAATTAGAATGGATCGTACGAATGAATTAGAATGGATCGGGTGAATGAATTAGAATGGATCGTACGAATGAATTAGAATGGGTATATTCATGCGAATGAATTAGAATGGATCGTACGAATGAATTAGAATGGATCGTACGAAAAAATTAGAATAGATCATACGAATGAATTAGAATGGATCGTACGAATGAATTATAATAGATACATTCGTGCGAATGAATTAGAAAGGATCGTACGAATGAATTAGAATGGATCGTGCGAACGAATTAGAATGGATCGTACGAATGAATTAGAATGGATACATTCACACGAATTAATTAGAATAGATCGTACGAATGAATTAGAATGGATCATAGGAATGAATTAGAATGGATCGTGCGAATGAATTAGAATGGATCGTACGAATGAATTAGAATCGAAACATTCGTGCGAATGAATTAGAATGGATCGTACGAATGAATTTGAATGGATCGTACAAATAAATTTGAATGTGTCATGCGAATGAATTAGAATGGATCATACGAATGAATTTGATTGGATACATTCGTGCGAATGAACTAGAATGGATCATACGAATGAATTAGAATGGATCATGCGAATGAATTAGAATGGATCGTACGAATGAATTAGAATGGATATATTCGTGCGAATGAATTAGAATGGATCGTATGAATGAATTAGAATGGATTGTATGAATGAATTATAATGGATCGTATGAAGGAATTAGAATAGATACATTCGTGCGACTGAATTAGAATGGGTCGTACGAATGAATTAGAATGGGTCGTACGAATGAAATAGAATTGATCGTACGAATGAATTAGAATGGATTGTGCGAATGAATTAGAATGGATCGTACGAATGAATTAGAATGGATACATTTATGTTAATGAATTAGAATGGATCATACAAATGAAATAGAATGGATCGTACGAATGAATTAGAATGGATCGTACATATGAATTAAAATGGATCATGCGAATGAATTAGAATGGATCGTATGAATGAATTAGAATGGATACATTCGTGAGAATGAATTAGAATGGATAGTACGAATGAATTAGAATGGATCGTACGACTAAATTAGAATGGATTGTCCTAATGAATTAGAATAGATCGTATGAATGAATTAGAATGGATCATGTGAATGAATTAGAGTGGATCATAAGAATGAATTAGAATGGATACATTCGTGTGAATAAATTAGAATGGATCGTACGAATGAATTACAATAGATCGTACAAATGAATTAGAATGGATCACGTGAATGAATTAGAATGGATCGTACGAATGAATTGGAATGGATATATTCGTGTGAATGAATTAGAATGGATCGTACAAATGAATTAGAATGGATCAAACGAGTGAATTAGAATGGATCGTACGAATGAATTAGAATGGATATATTCGTGCAAATGAATTAGAATGGATCGTACGAATGAATTAGAATGGATCATATGAATGAATTAGAATGGATCGTACGAATGAATTAGAATGGATCGTACGAATGAATTAGAATGGATCGTGCTAATGAATTAGAATGGATATATTCGCGTGAGTGAATTAGAATGGATTGTACAAATGAATTAGAATGGATCGTACGAATGAATTAGAATGGATCGTACTATAAATTAGAATGGATACATTCGTGCGAATAAATTTGAATATATCGTACGAATGAGTTAGAATGTATTGTACGAAAGAAGTAGAATGGATACATTCGTGCTAATGAATTAGAATAGATCATATGAATGAATTAGAATGCATCGTATGAATGAATTAGAATAGATCGTACGAATGTATTAGAATGGATCATACGAATGAATTAGAATAGATACATTCGTGCGAATGTATTAGAATGGATCGTACGAATGAATTAGAATGGATCGCGCGAATAAATTAGAATGGATACTATGAAGGAATTAGAATGGTTACATTCATGCGAATGAATTAGAATGGATCGTACGAATGAATTAGAATGGATCATGCGAATGAATTAGAATGGATTATACGAATGAATTAGAATGGATACATTCGAGCGAATGAATTAGAATGGATCGTACGAATGAATTAGAATCGATCATAGGAATGAATTAGAATGGTTCATGCGAATGAATTACAATGGTTCGTACGAATGACTTAGAATTGATACATTCGTATGATAAATTAGAATGGATCGTACAAATGAATTAGAATGGATCGTACGAATGAATTTGAATGGATCGTGCGAATGAATTAGAATGGATCATATAAATGAATTAGAATGGATCGTGAGAATGAATTAGAATGGATCATGCGAATGAATTAGAATGGATCATATGAATGAATTAGAATCAATACATTCGTGCGAATAAATTAGAAAAGATCGTGCGAATGAATTAGAATGGATCGTACGAATGAATTAGAATGCACACATTCATGCGAATGAATTAGAATGGGTCATACAAATAAATTAGAATGGGTCGTACGAATTAATTAGTATTGATCGTACGAATGAATTAGAATGGATCGTGTGAATGAATTAGAATGGATCGTACAAATTAATTAGAATGATACATTCGTGCGAATGAATTAGAATGGATCGTACAAATGAATTAGAATGGATTATACAAATGAATTCGAATGGATATATTCATGCAAATGAATTAGAAGAGATCGTACGAATGAATTAGAATGGATCGTACGAATGAATTAGAATGGATCGTGCGAATGAATTAGAATGGGTCGTACAAATGAATTAGAATGGAGATATTCGTGCGAATGAATTAGAATGGATCGTACGAATGAATTAGAATGGATCGTATGGATGAATTAGAATGGATCGTGCGAATGAATTAGAATGGATACGTTCGTGCGAATGAATTAGAATGGGTACATTTGTGCGGACGAATTAGAATGGATACATTCATGCGAATAAATTAGAATGGATCATATGAATGAATTAGAATAGGTCGTACGAATGAATTAGAATGGATCATAATGAATTAGAATGGATCGTAGGAATGAATTAGAACTGATACATTCGTGCGAATGAATTAGAATGGGTCGTTCGAATGAATTAGAATGGATCGTGCGAATGAATTAGAACGGTTCGTGCGAATGAATTATAATGGATTGTAAGAATGAATTAGAATCGATACATTCGTGCGAATGAATTAGAATGGATCATACGAATGAATTAGAATGGATCGTATGATGTAATTAGAATGGATCGTCCGAATGAATTAGAATAGATCGTGCGAATGAATTAGTATGGATTGTATGAATGAATTAGAATGGATACATTCGTGCGAATGAATTAGAATGGATCGTACGAATGAATTAGAAGGGATCGAACGAATGAATTAGAATGGATCGTACGAATGAATTAGAAAGGATCATACAATTGAATTAGAATGAATTCATTCATGTGAATGAATTACAATGGATCGTGCGAATTAATTAGAATGGATCGTGCGAATGAATTAGAATGGATACATTCGTGCGTATGAATTAGAATGGATCGTAAGAATGATTTAGAATAGATTGTACGAATGAGATCATGCGAATGAATTAGAATGGATCTTACTAATGAATTAGAATTGATATATTCGTGCGAATGAATTAGAATGGATCGTACGAATGGATTAGAATGGAATATGTGAATGAATTAGAATGGATCGCATGAATGAATTAGAATGGATACATTCGTGCGAATGAATTAGAATGGATCGTACGAATGAATTAGAATGGATCGTGCGAATGAATTAGAATGGATCGTACGAATGAATTAGAATGGATACATTCGTGCGAATGGATTAGAATGGATCGTACGAATGAATTAGAATGGATCGTGCGAATGAATTAGAATGGATCGTACAAATTAATTAGAATGATACATTCGTGCGAATGAATTAGAATGGATCGTACAAATGAATTAGAATGGATTATACAAATGAATTCGAATGGATATATTCATGCAAATGAATTAGAAGAGATCGTACGAATGAATTAGAATGGATCGTATGAATGAATTAGAATGGATCGTGCAAATGAATTAGAATGGGTCGTACAACTGAATTAGAATGGAGATATTCGTGCGAATGAATTAGAATGGATCGTACGAATGAATTAGAATGGATCGTATGGATGAATTAGAATGGATCGTGCGAATGAATTAGAATGTATACGTTCGTGCGAATGAATTAGAATGGGTACATTTGTGCGGACGAATTAGAATGGATACATTCATGCGAATAAATTTGAATGGATCATATGAATGAATTAGAATAGGTCGTACGAATGAATTAGAATGGATCATAATGAATTAGAATGGATCGTAGGAATGAATTAGAACTGATACATTCGTGCGAATGAATTAGAATGGGTCGTTCGAATGAATTAGAATGGATCGTACGAATGAATTAGAATGGATCGTGCGAATGAATTAGAATGGATTGTAAGAATGAATTAGAATGGATACATTCGTGCGAATGAATTAGAATGGATCATACGAATGAATTAGAATGGATCGTATGATGTAATTAGAATGGATTGTCCGAATGAATTAGAATAGATCGTGCGAATGAATTAGTATGGATTGTATGAATGAATTAGAATGGATACATTCGTGCGAATGAATTAGAATGGATCGTACGAATGAATTAGAAGGGATCGAACGAATAAATTAGAATGGATCGTACGAATGAATTAGAAAGGATCATACAATTGAATTAGAATGAATTCATTCATACGAATGAATTACAATGGATCGTGCGAATTAATTAGAATGGATCGTGCGAATGAATTAGAATGGATACATTCGTGCGTATGAATTAGAATGGATCGTAAGAATGATTTAGAATAGATTGTACGAATGAGATCATGCGAATGAATTATAATGGATCTTACTAATGAATTAGAATTGATATATTCGTGCGAATGAATTAGAATGGATCGTACGAATGGATTAGAATGGAATATGTGAATGAATTAGAATGGATCGCATGAATGAATTAGAATGGATACATTCGTGCGAATGAATTAGAATGGATCGTATGAATGAATTAGAATGGATCATGCGAATGAATTAGAATGGATCGTACGAATGAATTAGAATGGATACATTCGTGCGAATGAATTAAAATGGATCGTACGAATGAATTAGAATGGATCGTGCAAATGAATTAGAATGGATCGTACAAATGAATTAGAATAGATCGTACAAATGATTTAGAATGGATACATCCATGCGAATGAATTAGAATGGATCGTACGAAAAAATTAGAATGGATCATATGAATGAATTAGAATGGATCGTGCGAATGAATTATAATGGATCGTACGAATGAATTAGAATGGATACATTCGTGCGAATGAATTAGAATGGATCGAACGAATGAATTAGAATAGATACATTCGTGCGAATAAATTAGAATTGATCGTACTAATGAATCAGAATGGATCATGCGAATGAATTAGAATGGATCATTCGAATGAATTAGAATTGATACATTCGTGCGATTGAATTAGAATGAATGGTACGAATGAATTAAAAAGGATCGTACGAATGAATTAGAATGGATTATACGAATGAATTAGAGTGGATCGTGCGAATGAATTAGAATGGATCATACGAATGAATTATAGTGGATATATTCGTGCGAATGAATTAGAATAGATCATACGAATAAATTTGAATGGATCGTACGAATAAATTAGAATGGATCGTGCGAATAAAGCAGAAAGGATCGTATGAATGAATTAGAATGGATACATTCGTGCGAATGAATTAGAATGGATCGTGCGAATGAATTTGAATGGATCGTACGAAAGAATTAGAATGGATCGTATGAATGAATTAGAATTGATCGTACGAATGAATTAGAATTGATCGTACAAATGAACTAGAATAGATACATTCATGTGAATGAATTAGAATGGATCGTACAAATGAATTAGAATGGATCATATGAATGAATTTGAATGGATCGCACAAATGAATTAGAATGGATCGTGCGAATGGATTAGAATAGATACATTCGTGCGAATGAATTAGAATTGATCGTACGAATGAATTAGAATGGATCGTACGAATGAATTAGAATAGATAGTACGAATGAATTAGAATGGATCGTGCGAATGAATTAGAATGGATCGTACGAATAAATTAAAATGGATACATTCGTGCGAATGAATTAGAATAGATCGTACGAATGAATTAGAATGGATCGTGCGAATGAATTAGAATAGATCGTACGAATGGATTTGAATGGATACATTCGTGTGAATGAATTAGAATGGATCGTACGAATGAATTAGGATGGATCATACGAATGAATTAGAATGGATCATACAAATGAATTTGAATGGATCATGAATTAAAATGCATCGTACGAATGAATTAGAATGGATAGATTCGTGCGAATTAATTAGAATAGATCGTACGAATGAATTAGAATGGATCGTACGAATGAATTAGAATGGATCATACGAATAAATTAGAATGGATACATTCGTGCGAATGAATTAGAATGGATCGTATAAATGAATTAGAAAGGATCGTATGAATGAATTAGAATTGATTGTGCGAATGAATTAGAATGGATCGTGTGAATGAATTAGAATGGATCGTACGAATAAATTAGAATGGATCGTATGAATGAATTAGAATGGATCGCACAAATGAATTAGAATGGATCATGCGAATGAATGAGAATGGATCATGCTAATGAATTAGAATGGATCGTACGAATGAATTAGAATGGATACATTCATGCAAATGAATTAGAATGGATCATACGATTGAATTAGAATGGATCGTATGAATGAATTAGAATGGATACATTCATGCGAATGAATTAGAATGGATCATACGAATGAATTAGAATGGAACGTATGAATGAATTAGAATGGATCGCACGAATGTATTAGAAATAGTTGTACGAATGAATTAAAATGGATCGTTCGAATGAATTACCATGGATCGTATGAATGAATTAGACTGGATACATTCATTCGAATGAATTAGAATGGATCGTACGAATTAATTTGAATGGATCGTACAAATGAATTATAATCGATCGTACGAATGAATTAGAATAGATCGTACGAATGAATTTGAATGGATCGTGCAAATGAATTAGAATGGACCGTATGAATGAATTAGAATGGATACATTTGTGCGAATGAATTAGAATGGATCGTACGAATGAATTAGAATAGATTGTATGAATGAATTAGAATGGATCGTACAAATGAATTAGAATGGATCGTACGATTGAATTAGAATAGACACATTCGTGTGAATGAGTTATAATGGATCGTATGAATTAGAATTGTTCGTACGAATGAATTAATTAGAATCGATCATACGAAAGAGTTAAAATAGATCGTACGAATGAATTAGAATGGATTATACGAAAGAATTAGACTGGATCGTGCGAATGAATTAGAATCGATCGTACGAAGAAATTAGAATGGATCGTAGGAATGATTTTAGATGGATTATATGAATAAATTAGAATGGATCGTACAAATGAATTAGAATGGATACAGTCATGCGAATGAATTAGAATGGACCATACGAATGAATTAGAATGTATCGTACGAATGAATTAGAATGGATACATTCGTGCGAATGAGTTAGAATGGATCGTATGAATTAGAATGGATCGTATGAATGAATTAGAAAGGGTCGTACGAATAAATTAGAATGGATCGTACGAATGAATTAGAATGGATCGAATGAATGAATTAGAATGGATACATTCATGCGAATGAATTAGAATGGATCGTACGAATGAATTAGAATGGATCCTACGAATGAATTAGAATGGATCGTGTGAATGAATTTGAATGGATCATACGAATGAATTAGAATGGATACTACGAATGAATTGGAATAGTTCATACGAATGAATTAGAATGGATCGTACGCATGAATTAGAATGGATACTTTCATGCGAATGATTTAGAATGGATCATACGAATGAATTAGAATGGATCGTATGAATGAATTAGAATGGATCGTACGAATGAAATAGAATAGATACATTCGTGCGAATGAATTAGAATGGATCGTACAAATGAATTAGTAGATCGTAGGAATGAATTAGAATGGATCATACGAATGAATTAAAATGGATACATTCGTGGGAATAAAATAGAATGGATCGTACGAATGAATTCGAATGGATCGTATGAATGAATTAGAATGGATCGAACGAATGAATTCGAATGGATCGTACGAATGAATTAGAATGGATACAATTGTACGAATGAATTAGAACATTCGTGGGAAAGAATTAGAATGGATCGTAATAATGAATTAGAAAGGATCGTATGAATGAATTAGAATGGATACATTCGTACAAATGAAATAGAATGGATCGTACGAATAAATTAGAATGGATCATGCGAATGAATTAGAATGGATCGTACGAATGAATTTGAATGGATCGCACGAATGAATAGAGTGGATCGTACGAATGAATTAGAATGGATATATTCGTGCAAATGAATTAGAATGGATCATACGAATGAATTAGAATGGATCGTACGAATGAATTAGAATGGATACATTCGTGGGAATGAATTAGAATGGATCGTACGAATGAATTAAAATCGATCCATTCTAATTCATTCCTATGATCCATTCTGATTCATTCGTACGATCCATTATAGCTCATTCGAACGAATATATCCATTCTAATTCTTTCATATAATCCATTCTAATTCATTCGTACGATCCATTCTAATTCATACGATCCATTCTAACCCATTCGCGAATGGATCGTACGAATGAATTAGAATAGATCGTACGAATGAATTAGAATGGATACATTCGTGCGAATGACTTATAATGGATCGTACGAATGAATTAGAATGGATCATATGAATGAATTAGAATGGATCATACGAATGAATTAGAATGGATCGTACGAATGAATTAGAATGGATACATTTGTACGAATGAATTAGAACATTCATGGGAATGAATTAGAATGTATCGTACGAATGAATTAGAATGGATCGTATGAATGAATTAGAATAGATACATTCATGCGAATGAATTAGAATGGATCTTACGAATGAATTAGAATGGATCGTACGAATGAATTAGAATAGATCGCACGAATGAATAAAATGGTACGTATGAATGAATTAGAATAGATCGTACAAATAAATTAGATTGGATCGTACGAATGAATTAGAATGGATACATTCGTGCGAATGAATTAGAATGGATCGTACGAATGAATTAGAGTGGATTTTACGAATAAATTAGAATGGATCGTACGAATCAATTAGAATGGATACATTCGTGCGAATGAATTAGAATGGATCATACGAATGAATTAGAATGGATAGTATGAATGAATTAGAATGGATCGCACGAATGAATAGAATGGATCGTACGAATGAATTAGAAAGGATCGTACGAATGAATTGGAATGGATACATCGTACGAATGAATTAGAAGTGATACATTTATGCGATTGAATTAGAATAGATCGTATGAATGAATTAGAATGGATCGTACGAATGAATTAGAATGGATATATTCATGCAAATGAATTAGAATGGATCCTACGAATGATTTAAAATGGATCGTATGAATGAATTAGAATGAATATATTCATGCGAATAAATTAGAATGGATCGTATGAATGAATTAGAATGGATCGTGCGAATGAATTAGACTAGATCGTTTGAATGAATTAGAATGGATCGTGCGAAATAATTAGAATGGATCATACGAATGAATTAGAATGGATCATACGAATGAATTAGAATGGATACATTCGTACGAATGAATTAGAATGGATATATTCGTGCGAATGAATTAGAATGGATACATTCGTGCAAATGAATTAGAATGGATTATACGAATGAATAAGAATGGATCGTGCGAATGAATTTGAATGGATACATTCGTTTGAATGAATTAGAATGGATCGTACGAATGAATTTGAATGGATCGTACGAATGAATTACCAAGGATCGTACGAATGAATTAGAATGGATACATTCGTGCGAATGAATTAGAATGGATCCTATGAATAAATTAGAATGGATCGTACGAATGAATTAGAATGGATACATTCGTACGAATGAATTAGAATAGATTGTACGAATGATTTAGAATGGATACATACGTGTGAATGAATTAGAATGGATCGTACGAATAAATTAGAATAGATACATTCGTGCAAATGAATTAGAATGGATCGTACGAATAAATTAGAATGGATCATACGAATGAATTAGAATGGATACATTAATACAAATGAATTAAAATGGATTGTACGAATGAATTAGAATGGATACATTCATGCGAATGAATTAGAATGGATCGTACGAATGAATTAGAATAGATCATATGAATGAATTAGAATGTATACGTTCGGACGAATGAATCCATTCTAATTTATTCGCACGAATGTATCCATTCTAATTCATTCATACGATCCATTCTAATTCATTCGTACGATCCACTCTAATTCTTTCGTACAATCCATTTTAATTCATTCGCACGAATGTATCCATTTTAATTCATTCGTGCGAATGAATTAGAATGGATCATACAAATGAATTAGAATGGATCGTATGAATGAATTAGAATCGATCGTACGAATGAATTAGAATGGATCCTACGAATGAATTAGAATGGATACAATCATGCAAATGAATTAGAATAGATCGTGCGAATGAATTAGAATGGATCGTATGAATGAATTAGAATGGATACATTTCTGCGAATGAATTAGAATGGATCGTACGAATTAATTAGAATGGATCGTACGAATGAATTAGAATGGATCATACGAATGAATTAGAATGGATCATACGATGAATTTGAATAGATCGTACGAATGATTTAGAATAGACACATTCGTGCGAATCAATCAGATTGGCTCGTACGAATGAATTAGAATGGATCGTACGAATGAATTAGAATGGATCGTGCGAATGAATTAGAATGGATCGTACGAATGAAATAGAATGGATACATTCGTGCGAATGAATTAGAATAGATCGTATAATTGAATTAGAATGGATCGTATGAATGAATTAGAATGTATCGTATGAATTAATTAGAATGGATCGTATGAAAGAATTAGAATGGATCGTGCAAATGAATTAGAATGGATCGTACGAATGAATTAGAATGGATACATTCGTCCGATGAATTAGAATGGATCTTACGAATGAATTAGAATGGATCGTACAAATGAATTAGAATAGATCGTGCGGATGAATTATAATAGTTCGTAAGAGTGAATTAGAATGGATACATTCGTGCGAAAGAATTAGAATGGATGGGATGACTGAATTAGAATGTATCGTACAAATAAATTAGAATGGATCATGCGAATGAATTAGAATGGATATATTCGTGCGATTGAATTAGAATGAATCATACGAATAAATTAGAATAGATCGTACGAATGAATTAGAATGGATCGTACAAATGAATTAGAATGGATCTTACGAATGCATTAGAATAGATACATTCATGCGAATGAACTAGAATAGATCGTATGAATGAATTGGAATGGATCGTACGAATGAATTAGAATGGATTGTACGAATGAATTAGAATGGATTGTACGAATGAATTAGAATGCATACATTCATGTGAATGAATTAGAATGGATCGTACGAATGAATTAGAATGGATCGTACAAATGAATTAGAATGGATTGCACGAATGAATTAGAATAGATACATTCGTGCGAATGAATTAGAATGGATCGTATGGATGAATTAGAATGGATCGTACGAATGAATTAGAATAGATCATGCGAATGAATTAGAATGGATCGTATGAATGAATTAGAATGGATACATTCGTGCGAATGAATTTGATTGGATCGTACGAATGAATTAGAATGGATCGTACGAATGAATTAGAATGGATCATACGAATAAATTAGAATGGATCATGCTAATGAATTAGAATGGATCATACAAATGAATTAGAATGGATCCATTCGTACGAATGAATTAGAATGGATCATACGAATGAATTAGAATGGATCGTACGAATGAATTAGAATGGATTGTACGAATGAATTTGAATGGATCGTACGAATGAATTAGAATGGATACAGTTTTACGAATGAGTTAGAATAGATCGTACGAATGAATTAGAATCAATCGTACGAATGAATTAGAATGGATCGTGCGAATGAATTAGAATAGATTGTACAAATGAAATAGAATGGATACATTCGTGTAAATGAATTAGAATGGATTGTACGATTGAATTAGAATGGATCGTACGAATAAATTCGAATGAAACGTACGAATGAATTAGAATGGATCGTGCTAATGAAATAGAATGGATCGTACAAATGAATTAGAATGGATACATTCTTGCGAATGAATTAGAATGGATCATACGACTGAATTAAAATGGATCGTACGAATGAATTAGAATAGATCGTACGAATGAATTAGAATGGATACATTTGTGCGAATGAATTAGAATGGATCGTACGAATGAATTAGAATGGATTGTACAATTGTATTAGAATGGATTGTGCGAATGTATTAATATAGATCGTACGAATAAATTAGAATGGATCGTACGAATGAACTAGAATGGATATATTTGTACGAATGAATTAGAATAGATCGTATGAATGAATTATAATGGATCGTAAGAATGAATTACAATGGACCGGTCAAATGAATTAGAATGGATCGTGCGAATGAATTAGATTGGATCGTACGAATGAATTAGAATTGATACATTCGTGCGAATGAATTAGAATGGATCATACGAATAAATTTGAATGGATCGTACAAATGAACTAGAAAGATCGTGCGAATGAATTAGAATGGATCCTACAAATGAATTAGAATGGAAACATTCGTGTGAATAAAATAGAATGGATCGTACGAATGAATTAGAATGGATCGTATGAATGAATTAGAATGGATCGTGCGAATGATTTAGAATGGATGAAACGAATGAATTAGAATGGATACATTTGTGCGAATGAATTAGAATGGATTGTACGAATGAATTAGAATGGATCGTGCGAATGAATTAGAATGGATCGTGCGAATGAATTAGAATGGATCGTACGAATGAATTAGAATGGATACATTCGTGCGAATGAATTAGAATGGATCGTACGAATGAATTAGAATGGATTGTTCGAATGAATTAGAATGGACACATTCGTGCGAAGGAAATAGAATGGGTCGTACAAATGAATTAGAATGGATCGTAAGAATGAATTAGAATGGATCATACGAATGAATTAGAATGGACACATTTGTACGAATGAATTAGAATGGGTCGTACGAATGAATTAGAATGGATCATACGAATGAATTAGAATAGATCGTGCGAATGAATTAGAATGGGGCGTGCAAATGAATTAGAATGGATCATACGAATGGGTCGTACGAATGAATTAGAATGGATCATACGAATGAATTAGAATAGATCGTGCGAATAAATTAGAATGGGGCGTGCAAATGAATTAGAATGGATCATACGAATGAATTTGAATGGATACATTCGTGTGAATGAATTAGAATGTATCGTATGTATGAATAAGAATGGATCGTACGAATGAATTAGATTGGATCGTACGAATGAATTATAATGGATCGTGTGAATGAATTAGAATGGATCGTATGAATGAATTAGAATGGACACATTCATGCGTATGAATTATAATTGATCGTATGAATGAATTAGAATGAATCGTACGAATGAATTAGAATGGATCGTGTGAGGGAAAATCTTATGCCGATCCGAAGACTTCACTCCACCAGTCAATTGAAGTTGAATGGTAGTTCTTTGATTGAAAGGTGGCTCCGAAGGTCGATGCCTTGGTCACTTTGAATTAGCGCTTTCGATATGCAAACAGAGAAAACTGACACAAGAGGTGATCTCGGAGTTCAGCCAAAGCCTACGTCTCCGTGCTATAGGGAGCAACCCGAATTCACTAACACTTTGCTTGAAGTGACCTCGACAGGCCAAGTGTCACTAATCTCTTCGAACTCTTCAGAAACAAGAAGAAGATCGAGGAGAATTGAAGGATTGAAAGCTTGAATTCCAGAGCTCTAGTTTCTGAAATCAGAATTCAGATATTGGTTCTTGTTCTGGATTTTGAACTGGGCCTCCTTTTTTACTTGAAGGCTCTGCTATTTATAAGATTTCCTGGGAGGAAATCTGGAGCAAATGGCGGTTAATGCTGTCGTTTCTGGGGGATCCCCCAGATAGGGCTGGTGGGTCCTGCTGTCGTCTCTAGGGATTCCACAGGCAGGGCTGGTCGGTCCTGCCATTGTATCGGGTGATTCTCCAGACAGGGTTGGCGGGTCCCACGGTAGTCTCTATGGGACCACCAGGCAGGGCGAGTGGGTCCCATGATAGTCTCTGTGGATCAGCCAGGCAGCGCTGGCGGGTCCTGTGGTGGTCTCTGTGGGTCCGCCAGGCTGGGCTGGCGGGTCCCACGGTAGTCTCTGTGGTCCAACCAGGCAGGGCTAGTGGGTCCCACGGTAGTCTCTATGGATCCACCAGGCAGGGCTAGTGGGACCCATGGTAGTCTCTGTGGGTCCGCCAGGCAGGGCTGGCGGGTCCTGCGGTAGTCTCTGTGGGCCCACCAGGCAGGGCTAGTGGGTCCCACGGTAGTCTCTGTGGACCCACCAGGCAGGGCTAGTGGGTCCCGTGGCAGTCTCTGTGGGTCGGCCAGGCAGGGCTGGTGGGTCCCGCGGTAGTCTTTGTGGGCCCACCAGGCAGGGCTAGTGGGTCCCACGGTAGTCTCTATGGACCCACCAGGCAGGGCTAGTGGGTCCCACGGTAGTCTCTGTGGGTCCGCCAGGCAGGGCTGGCGGGTCCCGCGATGGTCTCTGTGGGTCCGCCAGGCAGGGCTGGCTGGTCCCGCTATTTGTAGGCTTCTTGCCAAAATTTCCACCCACAGTTACACCCTCCAAGTTAGCTAGAGGTTATCCTGGCTGGCTTGGATTCTTGGTGCAAAAGTAATAACCTACTATCACGAGCGCAAAAATTCCTTGAGTGTCGGTGCTGATGGACTGATCGGTCAACTCTGACCGATCGGTTGAATTTGACCGATCAGTCAAAGTTGACCGATCGGTTAAATTCAACCGGTGGAGGTCGAGGCGATCGGTCAAAAAATATAGTTTTTTACCCGATCCAGTAGAAACTTGACCGATCGGTTGAATTTGACCGATTGGTCAAAGTTGACCGATCAGTTAAATTCAATCAGTGGAGGTCGAGGCGATCGGTCAAAAAACATAGTTTTTTGCCCGATCCAATAGAAACTTGACCAATCGGTTGAATTTGATCGATCGTTCAAAATTGACCAATCGATTAAATTCAACCGGTGGAGGTCAAGGTGATCGGTCAAAAAAATATAGTATTTTGCCCGATCCAGTAGAAACTTGACCGATCGATTGAATTTGATCGATCGGTTAAATTCAACCGGTGGAGGTCGAGACGATCAGTCAAAAAATATAGTTTTTTGCCCGATTCAATAGAAACTTGACCGATCAATCAATTTTGACCGATCGGTTAAATTCAACCGGTGGAGGTCGAGATGATCGGTCAAAAAACATAGTTTTTTTGCCCGATCGAGTAGAAACTTGACTGATCGGTTGAATTTGATCGATCGGTCAAAGTTGATCGATCGGTTAAATTCAATCGATGGAGGTCGAGACGATCGGTCAAAAAATATAGTTTTTTGCCCAATCCAGTAGAAACTTGACCGATCAGTCGAATTTGACCGATCGATTAAAGTTGACCGATCGGTTAAATTTAATCGGTGGAGGTCGAGACGATCGGTCAAAAAACATAGTTTTTTGCTCGATCCAGTAGAAACTTGACCGATCTGTTGAATTTGACTGATCGGTCAAAGTTAACCGATTGGTTAAATTCAACCAGTAGAGGTCGAGATGATTGGTCAAAAACCATAGTTTTTTGCCTGATCCAGTAGAAACTTGATCGATCGGTTGAATTTGACCGATCGATCAAAGTTGACCAATCGGTTAAATTCAACCGGTAGAGGTCGAGACGATCGGTCAAAAAACATAGTTTTTTGCCCGATCCAGTAGAAACTTGATATCGGTTGAATTTTATCGAATGGTCAAAGTTGACCGATCAGTTAAATTCAACCGGTGGAGGTCGAGACGATCGATCAAAAAATATAGTTTTTTGCTTGATTCAGTAGAAACTTGACCGATCGATTGAATCTATCCGATAGGTCAAAGTTGACCGATCGATTAAATTCAATCGGTGGAGGTCAAGGCGATCGATCAAAAAACATAGTTTTTTGCCTGATCCAGTAGAAATCAAACCGATCGGTTCAATCTATCTGATCGGTCAAAGTTGACTGATCGATTAAATTCAACCGGTGGAGGTTGAGACGATCGGGCAAAAACATAGTTTTTTGCCCGATCCAGTAGAAAACGAACCGATCGGTTGAATCTATCCAATCAGTCAAATTTGACCGATCGGTTAAATGCAACCGGTGGAGGTTAAGGTGATCGGGCAAAAACCTAAGTATTTTGCCTGATCCAATAGAAATCGAACCGATCGGTTGAATCTTTTCGATCGGTCAAGTTTGACCGATCGGTTAAATTCGACCGGTGGAGGTTGAGGCGATCGGGCAAAAACCTAAGTATTTTGCCCGATCCAGTAGAAATCGACTCGATCGGTTGAATCTATCCGATCGGTCAAGTTTGACCGATTGGTTAAATTCAACCGGTGGAGGTTGAGGCGATCGGGCAAAAATCTAAGTATTTTGCCCGATCTAGTAGAAATTGAACCAATCGGTTGAATCTATCCGATCGGTCAAGTTTGACCGATCGGTTAAATTCAACTGGTGGAGTTTGAGGTGATCGGGTAAAGACCTAAGTAATTTGCCCGATCTAGTAGAAATCGAACCGATCGGTTGAAGCTATTCGATCGGTCAATTTTGATCGATCGATTAAATCCAACCGGTGGATGTTGAGGCGTTCTGCAAAAGAGCCTATTTTCTGCCCGATCCCTTAAAAAATTACCCGATCGTCTGCCTATCGAACGGGTAAAGTCTTCGAACGGCGATTAAGGTTGAGGTGATCTGGAGTGGTAATTTCTTTAGTTTTGTTGTTTTGCTTGAGCCGGTGGTTCACATGGACCTGTGATTCTTCTGAACCGGTGGTTCGCTTGGACTGACGGTTCATTTGTTTCGATGTTTCATCTGATTCCGACGGGTCGCCTGGAAGAGCGCTTCCTTCGGATTGATGCCACGTGTCCCTTTTGAAAACACGGCTTTTGAGCTGGTGATGCTACGTGTCTTTTCAGTTTTCGCGCTAGTTTCTCTGGGGTTTATAAGCTCATTCTGGATTTTATTTTTGCCTCATGCTTCTAGAAATTTTTCAAAGTCCAGAACCCTTTGCTCCCGAGTTTTCTGCTCTCCATGCTTTCCCGATCGATCGAAATGGCATCTTCCAGCAGCATGAAGATCAAGAACGTGGTTCCGTCCAAGAGGGTGGGGAAGGAGAAAGCTCCGGTGTCACCCAAACCTATCAACCGGGGCAAGGGCAAAGGTGCCCTTGGTGTGCTTGGTAAGAGGCACATGGGAGTGGGGTTCGCTTCTGCACCTTCAAGGCCCGAGCACATTCCGAAGGCCAGCTTTGTTTTGGGACCTCTTATGCCGTTGTCAGAGGAGCCCATCTTTGAATATAACATCGACGGCAAGCTCACTGATGTGAAGAGGGCTAAGTGGCAAAAGTTACTCGCCTGCTTCACAGAGGGAAAACACCGACCAGCTCTGGCAGGAGTTCAATCCGCTTTCGGGATCGACAAGCGGACTGTCTTCACAGGGGTCGCCAGTAAGGAGCAAGTGCTGGGGACGGTGGTCATGATCACCATCGGCCAGCTAAACTGCGGGCTGTGCCTCCCTCTACTGCCGTTTTCTGCCCGGTTGCTGAACACTTCGGGGCTTTGCCTAGGGCAGATATCGGGGAATGCATGGAGGATAATCTATGCATTCTGTCGGGTGGAGTCGGATTTCCAGGAGGAGCTTAGGGCATGCTACTCCAGCATCCCTGAAGGTAAAGTGGCCAGTATAGAGTTAGGGTACTTCTTCTACCACTATAAGTAGGTTTCGATGAAGGGCAGCCCTTTCTTCAATTTAACAAGCATCTCCGTGCTCCGCCCGATCATCGATATCGTACCCTCCGACAAGCTGTACACCGACTGGCTGATTTTCGTTACTGGGGCATGTACTCCCCTTTTTGTGCCTGAGACTCCTCGTTCTCAGGTACACAAAGAGGTTGATATGTCGTCATCTGATCGAATCAGGGCCCTCGACAACCTTTTTCTGGAGTTGACTTGCGGTACCCGATCATGGAAATAGTTTTTGAACTGCCCGGTCCGGCACGACAACGCCAACCTCTTCCACAGGCTGTAGGCCAGGTACGAGGACAATGACGTCTTGTATTCTGATTATGAGGAGGATCCTCAATCAGGCAAGATAGTCAGAGTTGTCCGGGTCGAGAAGAAGGCATACGGGGTGAGGCGCCGCTTGCCAACGGAGGAGAAGCTGGTGGTGACTCACAGGAGTCAGGTGAAGAAAAGAAGGGTCTTCAAGGAGGAGGAGAAGAAAGAGGAAGAGAAGAAAGAAGAAGAGGAGAAGAAAGGAGAAGAAGAAGAAGAAGAAGAAGAAGAAGAGGAAGAAGAAGAAGAAGGAAAAGGAGAAGAAGAAGAAGAAGAAGAAGAAGAAGAAGAAGAAGAAGAAGAAGAAGAAGAAGAAGAGGAGGAGGATGAAGACGACACTGACGATGACGAAGGTGGTGGTGGTGATGGTGGTGACGAGGAGGACGATGGAGAAGACGAAGGAGGAGACGGTGGCGAGGAGGAAGTTCCGCCCACCCCCATCGACGAGGCTAAGGCCCGTCGGATGGAGAATGTCATGGATACGGTGGGTGACGGCAAGAGAGTGTCGCCCACCTATCACTTTGAAGAACTGAAGCGCCCGACGCGCATCAGAATAAAGTACTCGGAGAGTGATATGGTTGCAAGCAACCCCACTCCCCTTGACCAAGTGCCCCCGAGCGTCCCTCGCCTGGAGGGCGCCTCGACGAACGGTGGGTTGGAGGTTGAGCAACCTCCGCCCACTGTCCATCCTTCGACTGCCCAGATGGTAGAGGTGACGGCTGCGCTCATGGCCAAGCTTCAGCAAACCAGTGAACCTCCAACCTCCGCCGCACGACATCCCTTCCCCTTTGCACAAGGAGGGAGGGAGTCGCGTGGAGGCTGGGACAGCCCAACCTCCGCCAGTGGCTTCTCCCGTGAAGGAAAGGTCGACCCCCGGGGGTAAGAGTTCCGATCGGGGAAAGGGCAAGGCCGAAGCATCCCGAGCCGACGCCGCAGGTATGTTACTGTTAACTTCTCTTCTTCATTGCTTTGGACATTCGGTATTCTGACTATTGAACCCTTGTATTGCTAGCAGGTGTTCCTGTCGGCTCCACTCCGTTGCTCAGAGACTTGGGTGAGGTTGACATCAACCACCCAACGGGTGTGATCCGGAAGCTTTGCAACCTTCTCAACGCTACCCTGGATGAAGCTTATCTCAGGCTTGAAGTTGTGGTAAGTGCATCAGCTTGACTTGGTTTTTGAGTCGTATACTCCGAGATATTTCTGACTGTCTCTTGATTGTTTGCAGAACTCAGCGGTCCTGAAAATTGCTAGCAGGCTCTTCAGGAGGGCCGGTGAGCAGGGGGCTTCGGCAGAAGTCTCTTATTTGACTATCGAACTGGGGGCCGCGAACATGGAGAAGGACAAGCTGAAGGAAGCTCTTTCTGCTAGCAAGAAGGCTGTTCATCAGGAATGGCTGGAGAAGAAGAATTTGAACACCTCCTATGTCGACTTGGACAAGGAGTTTTTTCAGCTTGAAGAACAGGTTCTTCAAGATGGAGACTACGGCTTTCAACCGACTGACAGAGATCAACGAGTTGAAAGCGGAGCTTGTTGTGAAGGAGGCGGCTCTCGCGAATAAGGAGGAGAAGCTCGAGCAGGCACTTCAGGATTGCGAGAGTTTAAGATCAACAACAGAGAAAGCGGTGGAAGCCCTCAGGGTTCATGCTAGCGGCGTCCAGTCTTCTAAAGCGTCTGCGGCGAGCAAGGCTCGGGGTGGATCTGAAGGAGACAAATTGCGCGCTCCAAGTGTGGGCAAGCCCTGATGTCATCCATCTTTTTTCTTTTGCTTTTGTATCTGTAAACTTTGCATATATAACAGCTCCCTGTACTTGTAAATTTTTGAGAAATAAAGACTTCTTTTTGGTGTTTGAGATTGAATGTCTTTTGTGTTGAATTCTTTTAATGTTTGTGTTTTGAATGGGATGTTAGAATATACTAAACATTTGCCAGCAAGGGGTTGAGTTGCAACTCGATCACCCAAACATGTCAAGTAACTTAATAATTGAAAGTCGAGTTGTATCATAATTCGAAATCGCTTAACATTTTCCTGTGAGGGGTCGAGTCGCAACTCGAGTACCCAAACTTGTTAAACGGTTATTTATTTGAAGGTTATTTAACATCTGCCTGTAAGGGGTTGTGTCGCAACACGATCCCCCAAACTTGTTAAATTGACCAGGTAACTTGAAGGTTGTTTTGTTTCATAACCCGAAATCATTTAACATCTGCCTGTAAGGGTTTGAGTCGCAACTCAAGCTCCCAAACTTATTAAACGACCTAGAAATTTGAAGGTCGATAGCTCGAGGTTGCTTGAGAACTTGAGTAGACGAGATGGACGTTTGAAAGTGGTCTTTATTCAGCATGGAGTTTACATCAAGGATAAAATATTTTGAGATGTCTAGCATTCCAAGCTCGTGGTAGTCTATCTTCTTCTGGCAAAATCAGTCGATAAGATCCTTTGCCTCCTATCGATTCAATGATGTAGGGTCCTTTCCAGTTGGGAGCTAGTTTTCTGTTGCTGTGCTCTTTTGTGTTGTAGAAGACTGCTCTGAGGACCAGGCTGCCAATTGGGAACTGTCTCTTATTGACCTTCTGATCGTAGGCTCGTTTGATCCTCTGTTGATACTTGGCAACACAAACGGTTGCTCGATCTCGTAATTCTTCAGAGAGATCATGGTCATTGACTCAAAGCTCTTAACCCCCTCTTCGATTGCTCTGGTCTTCAAAGTGTTTGAGATGGTCTCTGTTGGGAGGACTGCTTCTGACCTGTACGTTAGGCGAAAGGGTGAGAACCCAGTTTATCTTCTCGGAGTGGTTCGATAGCCCCATAAGACTTCAGGTAGGACTTGCTCCCATAATCCTTTTTTATCATTGAGTTTCTTCTTGAGTTGACCAAGGATAGCTCTGTTAGAGGCTTTAGCTTGACCATTGCACTGAGGGTACCTTGGTGTCGAATAGAAAAGTTTAATTCCATTATTTAGGCAGAATTTCTGAAACTTGTCGGAATCGAATTGAGCCCCATTTTCAGCAATAAGAACTTGTGGCGTGCCAAATCTCGAGAAGATGTTATGTCTGATGAACTTGATGACTTCATCGTTAGTCTCTCGGAAGAGTGGCACGGCTTCGACCCACTTGGTGAAGTAATCCGTGGCCAATAGCAGATACTTCTTCTTGCTTGGTATTGGTGGGAAAGGACCCAAGAAGTCCAACCCCCATTGCTGGAAGGGCCATGGACTTGTTAGTTGATGGAGCTCATCTGTTGGGAGATGGATAGCTCGAGCGTGTCGCTGGCAAGGCTCACACCTTTGGACCACTTGGGGAGCATCTTTTGCCATTGTCGGCCAATAGTAACCTTGAAGCTTTGTCTTGGCTTCAAGAGATCTTCCTCCTGAATGATTCCCGCAGGCTCCGGAATAGATGTCGATTAAGATTGCCTTTGCTTGTAAAGGACCAATGCATTTAAGCAACATCCCATTGTGCGATCTGAAATATAGATCTTCTCCTTGGAGGCTATAGCATGGAAGCTTCCTTTGAAGTCTTTTGGCTTGAATTGGATCTTCTGGCATTCTACCTTGTTTGAAGAAGTCGAAGATTGGCCGTTTCTAATCTTCGAGTTCATGTGTTGTGGCATGATCAGAGGCTGGCTGTTCTCCACCCCTGTATCTTTCTGTAGTGGCGATGACCTGTTGCTCGAGGGTAATCTTGGGCGATTCTTGATAGTCGATTTGTATTCGCCTCTCTCCGAGTGAGTCTCCAAGAACTGAGGCAGCGTTAGCCAATGCACTTGCCTCTCAATTTTCTGCTCTCGGGACTTGGATAAACTCGATGCTAGCAAAACGTTGTTGGTGATGTCGCAGTAGAGCCAAGTAATGCTGCATTCTTTCTTCTCGTGCTGTGTACTCCTCGTTGATCTGCCTTATGATTAGCTGGGAGTCGCTGTAGATGGTGAGTTGATCTACCCCCTGGGATTCAGCCATTTCAAGCCCAGAGATGAGTGATTCGTACTTAGCTTCATTATTGGTAGCGTTGAATCCAAAGAGAATGGCCTTTTGAAGATGATCAAGTTTGGGGGATACCAAGACTATCCCAATTCTCGAACCGATCGTGCTTGAAGCTCCATCAGTATAGAGTTTCCACCGAGTTGGCGAGGTAGCAGGAGCCTCAAGACTTGGACAGGTTTTGGGAGTCGGATTGAACGGAGGTTCATCTTCGTCTTTGAGGTGCATATCGACATCTTCCTCCCAAGTTATGGGGTCTTCCATTGGGAAGTCAGCTAGGAAGTCGACAATTGCCTGCCCTTTGAGTGTAGTGCGTGATTCGAATTGAACCCTGAGAGCACTCATCTAGATCACCCATTTGGTCATTCAACCTACTCGACCTGCCTTGTCGAGGATATCTTTGAGAGGATGCTCTGAGACGACTGTGATCAGGTGGGAGATAAAATAAGGTTGGAGTCGTCGTGATGCGGTGAGTAAGGCTAATACGACCTTCTCAATCTTTGAGTAGCGAGTCTCTGTCGGGAGAAGTGTATGGCTGATGTAGTAGACCGGATGCTCGGTACCTTCTCTTTTACTGACCAGGACCGAGCTGATTGCTTGATCGGTGACGGTAAGATAGAGCCAGAGATCTTCTTTTGGGAGCGAAGCTGTTAGGATGGGAGCACGCACAAGATATCTCTTGACGTCTTGAAAGATTTCTTCGCAAGTTGGACTCTACCCGGAGGTATCTGCCTTTCGCAACTTGTCGAAGAGAGGTTTGTATTTGTCAGAAGATTTCGAAATGAATCGATTAAGGGTGGCTAATCTTCCGGTGAGGCGTTGCACTTCCTTCCGATTGGTAGGTGATGGCATATCGAGGATAGCTCGAATTTGATCGGGGTTGGCTTCAATACCTCTCCTGGTCACAAGGTGTCCCAGGAACTTGCCCGATTGAACACCGAAGGCACATTTAGCCGGGTTAAGTTTCATGCGGTACTTTCGGAGGATTTGAAATATTTCTGCCAGATCAGAGAGGTGGTTCTCACGATTGGAACTTTTGGTGAGGAGATCGTCGACATAAACTTCGACGTTGCGTCTGATTTGATCTTTGAACATCTTTGTGACTAGCCTTTGATAGGTAGATCCAACGTTCTTGAGACCGAAGGGCATTACGTTGTAGCAGTATAGACCTCGGTCAGTCACAAAGCAAGTCTTCTCTCGATCGTCCGGATGTAGCAGAATTTGATTGTACCCAGAGTATCCGTCCATGAAAGATAGGAGCTCGTGACCAGCAGTGGCATCGACGAGTCTATCTATTCTTGGCATGAGGAATGGATCTTTGGGACAAACCTTGTTGAGGTTAGTGAAGTCGATGTACACTCTGACCTTCCTATTCTTCTTTGGGATAGTAACTATATTGGAGATCCAGGTAGGGTACTCTACTTCACGAATGAAGCCTGTTGCGAGTAGCTTACTGATCTCCTCTTGAACTTTGGCTTGTCTTTCTGGTCGGATTGTGCGTGGTTTTTGCTTAACGGGCTTCACTCCTTCTTTGATTGCGAGTCGATGACACGCGTCATCTGGGTTGATCCCAGGCATATCTTCGAAGCACCAAGCGAAGACATCGATGTTGGATTAAAGGAACGATACCATGTCTCGTGCTTCTGTGTCACTGAGACCAGTACCGATGAAGGTTTCCCGAGGGAGATCTTCACTGTCGATGTTGATTGGATTGATTTCTTCGATTGAAGGTGAAGCCTCCTACTCGATCGGTGGGGGTTCGGACAGTGGGATCTCCTTTGGTTGCTATCTTGAAGAAGGGCCTGCTTCATCTCTTGGTCGCTTTGGGGGAGCGAGACTTATTCTGTGATCTGTTTTTGCAGCAGCCGCTTCGCAGAATTGCCCAGTTTGTTGATTTCCTTGAATGCAGACAATACCCTCTCCCATTGCAAATTTAAGGAGTTGATGGTAGGAGGAGGAGATGACATTGATCTGATGGAGGAATGGTTGACCAACTATGATATTGTAGTTGGATGTTCCTTCGACGATTGCGAACCTTACCGAGACTCGAGTCTCTCGGCTAAGGTCGAGGGTGAATCTCGATTCGCCCATTGTTACACTCTGCTCCCCGTTGAAGCCCGTAATCACTGTTGGGACGACCTCAAAACTAGAGTATTTGTGTCCTAGGCGCCTGAAGCAGTCTGAGAACATGATATCGATAGAGCTCCCTGTGTCGATGAGGATGCGGTTGACGGTGCTCCCGTCGATAATGAGCTTCAGGACCAGGGGGTCCCGATATGGAGTATGGACTCCTTGAAGGTCCGATTCATTGAAAATGATGGAGGGCCAAGTTAAGCCCTTGACTGGCTTTTCGATCCAGGTATCTTCCTTATTCACTACAGAGCGAACGTTAACGATGCGTCATACTTGCTGATCAACTTCTTTCCCGGTCAATGCCTGATTATGCAATGACCCATGAATGCCAAAGACGTTGGCACGCACAGTGATAGGTGATTGAAAGTGGAGATTTGATGGACCCAGCAAGCTTCTTTACCCTTTGCGGAAGGTCGGCGTTGATCTTGTCCGCACTTGACGAACTCTTGAAGATGGCCTTCGTGTAGTAAATCCTCGAGATGGTATCTCAGTCGATAGCATCGGTCGGTAGGATGGCCATGGCTGTGGTGGAAATCACAGTAGACTGTTTTGTCTGCTGTGACCTTGGTGTCGGGGTACAGAGGGTTAGGCCTTCGGAGGAACTCTTCATGTTGAATTTGGTCGAGGATCTGCTCGATCGGTAGAGTCCAATCGGTGAAAGTAGTCTTCTTCGGAGGGGATCTGCATCCGTCGTTCCTTGATCGCTTAGGTGCAGGGGGAACCACTGCCTCTGCATTGTGAGCTTTGGTAGCATACTTCGGGGCTTCTCTTTCAGTGGGTCGTCGTTTTGTTTCTCGCCCCTTTCGGGCGACCTGGTCGTCTTCCACTTCGATCTCCCTTTGGATTCGATCGAACATCGAACCCAGGGAAGGGGGCAGATTGCGGATAAAATCATTGTAGATGTTCAAATCAAAACGGAGGGCGTTCTGGAAGGCTAACATGATAGCCTCGTCATCCAGATGCCTTCCTGAGAGGGCGGCATGTTCGTTGCGGAATTTTCTCGTGAAGCTGCGAAGACTCTCGTCTGCACCCATCCTTAGCCTATAGAGGGAGTCTAGCTTCTTCTCCGGCTTCAAGTTGAGCTGATAATGTTGCACGAAATGGTTAGCCAAGACTCCGAACTGGGTGATGGATCCAGCCCAGAGGTTATGGTACCAATCGAGGAATGGCTCATCGAGGCTTCCGACGAAGGTGCAACAGAGTACATTGTTCTCTTCCTCATGCGACGTCAAAGCTTACTTGAATGGCAGTATGTGGAGAGTCGGATCTCCCTTGAGGCAATTGAATTTGGGGAGAGTTGGAGTTCTCTACCGCTTTGGAAATATTGATTGAAATAAGTTCCGGTGAAGAGGTCCAGCAGAAGAGGAGTATCCCTCTCTACGACCATGCCCTCGACCTGGATGCAGATCGAGAGGTAAGATTATGAGATCTTGTCCGGGCCTTTGAGTAGTAGCCGGATGGAGTCGGTGACGGAGATCCGTTCTAGCCTTATGTTGTAGGGGGAGAGATGCAGAAGCTTTGCCCTTTGAGGGTACCCATTTCATTTGGTGCCTTCTTTGCAAGTTGGGCTTCGACTGTGTCCGCCTGACACAGTTGCGACCCGAAGATGACTGAGAGGACTCATCATCTATACGATCCCAAATACTCTGCTTTCATGGAGCAGAAGAGGGGGTTGGGTCACGACGGATCCTCTCAAGGGCAGCGGTGCCCATCGACCTTCATGGTTCGGAGTGGATCGATTGCCGTGGCAGATCCGCTCTTTCGCCGAATAAAGGGATAGGGAGAGCAATTTCAGCGTCGGAGGTTGCCTTCTTGAAAGCATCCCTTTCAGCTGTGAGAGTGGCATTTTGTTTAGCCAATTGTAGCAGCTGAAAGTCGACCGTTAAGATTTGATAGGTAGATGGCGGGTCTTCAGCAGGAGCAGGGGCAGTCTGCCCTATCGATTGTCAAGGAGGTGGTGCGATCGATCGATCGACCGATCTTCCACTCCCTGAACGAACCCCTATTTCGGGGACAGCCAGGGGTTGCCCGAAGTTGAGCCGTTGACTCATCGAACGAGTCTCCGGATGAGGTTGACGTGTGTTACTTCCCTCTGAATGATTTTGATGCTTTGTCTTCGCCATTTAGAGAGAGTGAAGGATTCAACAAGATTGTTGGTATCCTAACGGTTGTCTGCTCAACCGAAGGGGCTGGGAAGTTTGACTATCTAGATTGGTTGTTTGCTCAACCGATCTGATGCTTGTTGCAGAACGAACTTGGCTTCTCACTCGATCCCACAGACGGTGCCAAATTATGGGGGAAAATCTTTGTGCCGATCCGTAGACTTCACTCCATCAGTTAATTAAAGTTGAATGGTAGTTCTTTGATTGAAAGGTGGCTCCAAAGGTCGATGCCTTGGTCACTTTGAGTTAGTGCTTTCGATATGCAAACAGAGAAGACTGACACAAGAGGTGATCTCGGAGTTCAACCGAAGCCTACGTCTCCGGGCTATAGGGAGTAACCCGAATTCACTAACACTTTGCTCGAAGTGACCTCGACAGGTCGAGTGTTACTGATCTCTTCGAACTCTTCAGAGACAAGAAGAATACCGAGGAGAATTGAAGGATTGAAAGCTGGAATTCCAGAGCTCTAGTTTCTGAAATCAGAATTCAGATTTTGGTTATGGCTTTGAATTTTGAACTGGGCCTCCTTTTTTACTTGAAGGCTCTGCTATTTATAGGATTTCCTGGGAGGAAATCTGGGGCAAATGGCGGTTTCTACTGTCGTATTTGGGGGATCTCTCAGACAGAGCTGGTGGGTCTCGCTGTCGTCTTTAGGGATTCCACAGGCAGGGCTGGTGGGTCCTGCCGTTGTATCGGGGGATTCTCCAGGCAGGGCTGGCGGGTCCCGCGGTAGTCTCTATGGGACCACCAGGCAGGGCTAGTGGGTCCCACGATAGTCTCTGTGAATCCGCCAGGCAGGGCTGGCGGGTCTCGCGGTGGTCTCTGTGGGTCCGCTAGGTAGGACTGGCGGGTCCCGCGGAAGTCTTTGTGGGCCCACCAGGCAGGGCTAGTGGCTCCCACGGTAATCTCTGTGGACCCACCAGGCAGGGCTAGTGGGTCCTGCGGTAGTCTCCGTGGGTCCGCCAGGCAGGGCTGGCGGGTCCAGCGGTAGTCTCTATGGGCCCACCAGGCAAGGCTAGTAGGTCCCACGGTAGTCTCTATGGACCCACCAGGCAGGGCTAGTGGGTCCTGCGGTAGTCTCTGTGGGTCCGCCAGGCAGGGCTGGTGGGTCCCGCGGTTGTCTCTGTGGGCCTACCATGCAGGGCTAGTTGGTCCCACGGTAGTCTCTGTGGACCAACAAGGCAGGGCTAGTGGGTCCCGCGATAGTCTCTGTGGGTTCGCCACGAAGTGCTGGCGGGTCCTGCGATGGTCTCTGTGGGTCCGCCAAGCAGGGCTGGCGGGTCCCGCTGTTTATAGGCTTCTTGCCAAAATTTGCACCCACAGATCATGCGAATAAATTAGAATGGATCGTACGAATAAATTAGAATGGATACATTCGAGCGAATGAATTAGAATGGATCGTACGAATAAATAAGAACGGATCGTACGAATAAAATAGAATAGATCGTGCGAATGAATTAGAATGGATTATACGAATGAATTAGAATGGATCGTACGAATGAATTAGAATGGATCGTGCGAATAAATTAGAATGGATCGTACGAACAAATTAGACTGGATACATTCGTGCGAATGAATTAGAATGGATAGTACGAATGAATAAGAATGGATCGTATGAATAAATTAGAATGGATCGTGTGGGGGAAAATCTTCGTGCCGACCCGAAGACCTCGCCTCACCAGTCAATTGAAGTTGAAGTCGAAGAGCGTTGATCAATCTGTCGTTTGGAGATCTATCGATTGGAGTTGCAGCTTTTGATATGTAAATAGAGAGATGCAATCAGAGAGAGTGTTTGACACGAGAAGTGATCTCGGAGTTCAGCCGAAGCCTACGTCTCCGTGCTATAGGGTGCAACCCGAATTCACTAACACTTTTCTCGAAGTAACCTCGACAGGCCGAGTGCTACTAAAGTCTTTTTGATCTCTTCAAAGACAAGAAGATGATCAAGTAGAGGTGAAGGGTGAGGAGATAGAAATTCCGGAGCTCCGGTTCTGAAAATCAGATCTCAGAGTGGAAATCAGAAATTCTCTATCCTTTTACATTCGAATGCTCTGCTATTTATAGGATTCTCTGGTGGTAAATGGCGGTTTCTGCTGTCGTATCTGGGGATCCTCCAGGTAAGGCCGGTGGGTCCCGTTGTTGCCTTCATGGGCCCAGCGGGCAGGGCTGGTGGGTCCCGCGGCAGTCTTCAGGGGCCCACCAGGCAGGGCCAGTGGGTCCCGCTGTGGTATTCGGGGGCCCACCAGGCAGGGCTGGTGGGTCCCGCTGTGGTATTCGGGGGCCCACAAGGCAGGGCGGGTGGGTCCCGCTGTTGTCTTCGGGGGCCCACCAGGCAGGGCCGGTGGGTCCCGTGGTAGTCTTCGTGGGCCCACCAGGCAGGGCCGGTGGGTCCCGTGGTAGTCTTCGTGGGCCCACCAGGCAGGGCCGGTGGGTCCCGCTGTGGTATTCGGGGGCCCACCAGGCAGGGCCGGTGGGTCCCGTGGTAGTCTCCGGGGGCCCACCAGGCAGGGCCGGTGGGTCCCACTGTGGTACTCGGGGGTCCACCAGGCAGGGCCGGTGGGTCCCGCTGTTGTCTCCGGGGGCCCACCAGGCAGGGCCGGTGGGTCCCGCTACTTGCAGATTTCTTACCAAAATTTGCACCCACAGTTACCCCCTCCAAGTTAGCTAGAGGCTACTTTAGCTGGCTTGGATTCTTGGTGCAAAATTAACAACCCCCTGTCGAAAAAAAGGCACGAAGAAGCTTGTCGAGGGTTAGTATAAAAACGATTGATCGGTTAATTTTGACCGATCGGTCAATTTTGACCGTTCGGTCAATTTTGACCGTTCGATCAATTTTGACCGTTCGGTCAAATTCAACCGGTCGAGGATTGGGTGATCGGTCAAAAAACATGGTTTTTTGACCGATACAGTAGAAATTTGACCGATTGGTTGATTTTGATCGATCGGTCAGTTTTGACCGTTCGGTCAGTTTTGACCGTTCGGTCAGTTTTGACCGTTCGGTCATTTTAACCGTTCGATCAAATTCAACCGGTCGAGGATTGGGTGCAGATCGACGATCGGGAGGAGGTTACTGATCAGGTGCAAATCGCCGATCAGGTGCAAATCGTCGATCGGGTGCAAATCGCCGATCAGACAAAAACAGCCGGTCAAGAAATGGTTGATCGGCAAAATATCCACGTTTGGCTCCAGATCTAGTGTGTTTTTCGCCGATCAGATGGAGGATGATCGGGAGAATTTCGCCGATCGGGTGAATTTCATCGATCGGGTGAAATTTATCGTTCGGACAAAAACAGCCGGTCAAGAAATGGTTGATCGGCAAAATATCCACGTTTGGCTCCAAATCTAGTGTGTTTTTCGCCGATCAGATGGAGGATGATCGGGAGAATTTCGCCGATCGGGTGAAATTTACCGTTCGGACAAAAACAGCCGGTCAAGAAATGGTTGATCGGCAAAATATCCACGTTTGGCTCCAAATCTAGTGTGTTTTTCGCCGATCAGATGGAGGACGAAGGGGAAGAAGGGGGTCGAGGTTCGCCGATCGGGCGAATTTGACCGATCGGTCAAATTTGATCGATCGGGCAAATTCGACCGATCGGAGCATCGATCGGGTGATTTTGCATTAAATTTGGAGAAAAACCCTCTTTTTGACCGATCGCTGAAACCTTGACCGGCTGAATATGCCCGATCGGTCGCCGGCTGCCGATCTGAGGCGGAGTTGGCGTTGGTGGTGAAGATGGGGACGCTGCAGCTGCAGCTGCGCTTGATCGAGTGGGTTTTGTCGATGGTAGCCAAGGGCGTAGAGAGAGCTGCCACCGGATCCACTGCTATCCCCCGTTGTCGTCGTCGTCCCGGAGGTGGAAAAGATGGACTGCCACTCCAGAGCTTGGAAGAACAGGGGAGGCCGATCCCTTCTATTGGGATATGGTGCTTTAGTGCTGGTATGATCGCACCTCTTTGGCTCGGTCAAACAGATCTGGGCCGTTGATGGATGCTTTTGGGCTTGATAGGAAATGGATGGCATTAGCCGGTTAGTTCACCGCTACACCTTTCTCCATTCAAAGGCTGATTGAGAGAGTGAGTGGAGCCACTGTGCAGTCACGGGTTTGGATGCTCAAAATCTGCACTGTGCAGTCACGGGTTGTGACTTCCCCACTGAGCCACTGTGCAGTCACGGGCTCACAGTGGAGGTCGTAGTGGGCAGCAGCAAACGTGAGTCACGGGCTCACAGTGAGTCAAATGAAAGTTGAGGTTTCATTGGCGAATCCTGGCCGCTGATCTCGTACCCAAAAGCAATGAAAAAAAAATCTGAACCGCTTGGAGGCCTCGTGTTTGCTGTTTGCCCAAATCGGGAGATATTGGGTGTCAAACCACGTGAAATAGGTATGGTGATATGATGCCTTGTTGACTGCATGGTCATCTTTCAATCGAACCATGCTATTCTACCAAACCTTTGGGTATGGACGAATATGATTCAACCAACCCAATTGTTGGGTGCTCTGATCTACTCATGAAAAGATGTTAAATCCTGTTGGGCACTTGGTAGTGAATTTGGGCACTTGGTAGTGAATGAACTTCAACTTGAGGTGTTTTGCCACAAATGCTATACCCGCTGTGAGTGCAAATCCCAATCGTCAATTGCATGCTCTCGAAATGTTGTGATTGAATGACTATCTCAGTCGTTGTTGTGACGACCAAGATCCAATAGGCCAATAGCCAAGAGCCAAGACTCCTGAGGCGGGAATGCCAAGATGGATGAGGTGAGGTGAGGTGAGGTGAGGTGTACAAGGCCATGAGTTAGCCCCACATCGCCTGGAGAGAAGGAGATCCTGAGCTAATTATATAATTTCCCCTCCCAAACATACAAGACGCGTTTTAAAACCGTGCGCCGCTACGGATTTCGTAAGAACTCCGTAGTTAAGCGTGCTCGGGCGAGAGTAGTACCAGGATGGGTGACCTCCCTGGGAAGTTCTCGTGCGGGCACGGGCAAAGCGGACAAAATCTTGTATGTTTGGGGCGGATGTTACAAAATGGTATCAGAGCCGGTTCTCCTCGGGATGGGGGGGTCTAACCCTACACGAGGACGTGTAGCCCTAAGGGGGGTGGATTGTGACGACCAAGATCCAATAGGCCAATAGCCAAGAGCCAAGACTCCTGAGGCGGGAATGCCAAGATGGATGAGGTGAGGTGAGGTGAGGTGAGGTGTACAAGGCCATGAGTTAGCCCCACATCGCCTGGAGAGAAGGAGATCCTGAGCTAATTATATAATTTCCCCTCCCAAACATACAAGACGCGTTTTAAAACCGTGCGCCGCTACGGATTTCGTAAGAACTCCGTAGTTAAGCGTGCTCGGGCGAGAGTAGTACCAGGATGGGTGACCTCCCTGGGAAGTTCTCGTGCGGGCACGGGCAAAGCGGACAAAATCTTGTATGTTTGGGGCGGATGTTACATTGTAGCCCGCCAACAGGTATAAGTGTAATTTTCTAATCGAACTTCGGTTTAGCAGATATGTATGGTTGTTCTTGGAAGATGCATTTTGGAGCTCGTGGGTCTCCATGTTATGAGTGCATGGACGAACATGGGCAACTCCAGGCTAAGGGCTAATCGAATGAGTGCCGCTAACTGGTAAAGATCCAGGGGATCGACTACTGTTGGAAGATCGGACGACGAAGGTCGGCCGATAATTCGTAGCATTGAAGGCCATGCAACGGGAGGTCATGAGCGAAGACTTCAATTGAATGCCGAGACTCAGGTCTCGGACTTTGCTGTCTCGAATGGTTGATGAGCCTTTGTATGTAAGTTGTTGAGGATTGTTTCTCCTTTCTCTTCAGTTGACAGGAGTTGGGCAACTAATTTTGGAGCGTGGAGCACGTCTTTGTATGTTGATGCTAGCTATAGAAGAGTGTAGATTCACCCCTCATCGGTGGTGGACTTCCAGAACGCGTCTTTCTCGAGCATGAGAGCGTGTGATGCTCTCTTATATGAGTGTCGAGTGGTATAAGTCTTCTGTAGTGACTTGGTAAGTTTGAGGGATGTCCTGCCTTTGGAGCGACGTTAGCTGAATGCTGCAGAACGCGTTGGACTTTGATCTTCATGTCGAGATGTGTTGGGGCTGAGACCTTTAGGCTTTGCTAGGGTGCCGAGATCAGGTCTTGGATTTTGGACTTGCTGAGTGCCGAGGCGATGGTCGCTTCGGACTTTGTCTGCGAGCACCGGAGTTCTCTCTCCAAGTTCGTTAGGCGTCAAGATGGTGTAGAGCATCTTGAACTTTTCATTCGAATGCTGAGGCTTGTCTTTGGACTTTGCTGGTAGCTTGAAATTGAGAGTTGTGCTGTTTCACAACCCGAAACCGTTTAACATTTGCACGTAAAGGGTCGTGTCGCAACACGAGGCCCCAAACTTGTTAAACGACTTGGTAGCTTGAAATTGAGAGTTGTGCTGTTTCACAACCCGAAACCGTTTAACATTTGCACGTAAAGGGTCGTGTCGCAACACGAGGCCCTAAACTTGTTAAACGATCTGGTAGCTTGAAATTGAGAGTTGTGCTGTTTCACAACCCAAAACCGTTTAACATTTGCACATAAAGGGTCGTGTCGCAACACGAGGCCCTAAACTTGTTAAACGACCTGGTAGCTGGAAATTGAGAGTTGTGCTATTTCACAACCCGAAACCGTTTAACATTTGCACGTAAAGGGTCGTGTCGCAACACGAGGCCCTAAACTTGTTAAACGACCTGGTAGCTTGAAGGTTGAGCTGGCTCAACTTGAATTTGCTTGAAGGTTGAGCTGGCTTGCTTGTGTGGGGCCAACACAAGCTAGCTTGAATTTGAGCTGGATCTTCAGAGACGTTGATTGGAATCGCCTTTGTTTGTGTGAGGCCAACACATTTGAGTAGTATCCCATTGTGTGACCTGAAGTAGAGATCTGCATCTTGAAGACTATAGTATGGAAGTTTTCTTTGAAGTCTTCTGGCTTGAATTGAATCTTCTGCATTCGGCCTTCTTTGAAGAAGTCGAAGATTGGCTATCTCCAATCTTCGAGTTCGCGCGCCATAGTAAGATTGAAGGTTGGGAGTCTCCAACCCCCAGATCTATCTGTGGAGGCGATAATTTGGTGCTGGATGGTAACTTTAGGCGACTTTTGATAGTCGATTTGTATTTGCCTAGATAAGCGCTTCGGACTTTGCATTCGATTGCCAAGGCTGTCTCCTTGAGGTTCGCCGAATGTCGAGGCAACGAGCGCACCTCAGACTTTGCATTCGAGTGCCAAGGCTATCTCCTTGGGCTTCGCCGAATGTCGAGGCAACGAGCGCACCTCAGACTTTGTATTCGAGTGCCAAGGCTGTCTCCTTGGGCTTCGCCGAATGCCGAGGCAGCGAGTGTGCCTCGGACTTTGCGGATATGTAACATATACCTTTGCTTATCACCTCGTTGTAGTCTTCAAGTGAGCCCTTTCACTTCGAACCTCACCCCCAATGTAGGGATTAGAGGAGAGTCAGACTTCAAAGGCATAGAATTGAACCTCACCCCCAATGTAGGGATTGGAGGAGAGTCAGACTTGAAAGGCTTAGAATATCGATGGGAGATATCGACGATGGATTGTCTAGAAAGAGCGGGTTGTTGGATTGAAGTTGAGCCGTCGACTCATTGAGTGAGTTTTGGGTAGAAACTGATGTCGTTGTGAGTAACTTCCCTCTGGTTGATCCTGATTAGAGTCTTCGCCATTCAGTGAAAGCGGAGGAAGCAACCAGATCGCTTGTGTCCATTCGGTTGTCTGATCAACTGAGGGAGCTGAGAAGTTTGACTTTGAAGATCAGTTGTCTGCTCAACTGATCCGATGTTGTCGTCGAGCACATTGAGCTTTTCGACCGAATCCCACAGACAGCGCCAAACTGTGGGGGAAAATCTTCGTGCCGACCCGAAGACCTCGCCTCACCAGTCAATTGAAGTTGAAGTCGAAGAGCGTTGATCAATCTGTCGTTTGGAGATCTATCGATTGGAGTTGCAGCTTTTGATATGTAAATAGAGAGATGCAATCAGAGAGAGTGTTTGACACGAGAAGTGATCTCGGAGTTCAGCCGAAGCCTACGTCTCCATTCTATAGGGTGCAACCCGAATTCACTAACACTTTTCTCGAAGTAACCTCGACAGGCCGAGTGCTACTGAAGTCTTTTTGATCTCTTCAAAGACAAGAAGATGATCAAGTAGAGGTGAAGGGTGAGGAGATATAAATTCCGGAGCTTCGGTTCTGAAAATCAGATCTCAGAGTGGAAATCAGAAATTCTCCATCCTTTTACATTCGAATGCTCTGCTATTTATAGGATTCTCTGGTGGTAAATGGCGGTTTCTGCTGTCGTATCTGGGGATCCTCCATGTAAGGTCGGTGGGTCCCGTTGTTGCCTTCATGGGCCCACCGGGCAGGGCCGGTGGGTCCCGCGGCAGTCTTCGGGGGCCCACCAGGCAGGGCCGGTGGGTCCCGCTGTGGTATTCGGGGGCCCACCAGGCAGGGCTGGTGGGTCCCGCTGTGGTATTCGGGGGTCCACCAGGCAGGGCTGGTGGGTCCCGCTGTTGTCTTCGGGGGCCCACCAGGCAGGGCCGGTGGGTCCCGTGGTAGTCTTCGTGGGCCCACCAGGCAGGGCCGGTGGGTCCCGTGGTAGTCTTCGTGGGCCCACCAGGCAGGGCCGGTGGGTCCCGCTGTGGTATTCGGGGGCCCACCAGGCAGGGCCGGTGGGTCCCGCTGTGGTACTCGGGGGTCCACCAGGCAGGGCCGGTGGGTTCCGCTGTTGTTTCCGGGGGCCCACCAGGCAGGGCCGGTGGGTCCCGCTACTTGCAGATTTCTTTCCAAAATTTGCACCCACAGATCGTACGAATGAATTAGAATGGATCGTACGAATGAATTAGAATGGATACATTCATGTGAATGAATTAGAATGGATCATACAAATGAATTAGAGTTGATCGTACGAACAAATTAGAATGGATCGTACGAATGAATTAGAATGGATCATACAAATGAATTAGAAAGGTTAGATTTGTGAGAATGAATTAGAATGGATCGTACGAATGAATTAGAACGGATCGTACGAATGGATTAGAATGGATCGTACGAATAAATTAGAATGGATCGTACAAATTAATTAGAAAGGTTACATTTGTGAGAATGAATTAGAATGGATCGTACGAATGAATTAGAATGGATCGTACGAATGGATTAGAATGGATCGTACGAATGGATTAGAATGGATCGTACGAATGGACTAGAATAGATACATTTGTGCGAATGAATTAGAATAGATCGTATGAATAAATTAGAATGGATCGTACGAATGAATTAGAATGGATCGTACGAATAAATTAGAATGGATCGTGCGAATGAATTAGAATGGATCGTACGAATGAATTAGAAAGGATCCACCGAATAAGTTAGAATGGATCATACGAATGAATTAGAATGGATCGTACGAATGAATTAGAATTGATCGTGCGAATGAATTAGAATTGATCGTGCGAATGAATTAGAATGGATCGTGCGAATGAATTAGAATGGATCATATGATTGAATTTGAATGGATCATACGAATAAATTAGAATGGATACATTTGTGCGATGAATAAGAATGGAGCGTACGAATGAATTAGAATGTAGCGTACGAATGAACTAGAATGGATACATTCGTGCGAATGAATTAGAATGGATCATATGAAAGAATTAGAATGGATACATTCGAGCGAATGAATTAGAATGGATCGTACGAATGAATTAGAATGGATCATAGGAATGAATTAGAATAGATCGTGCAAATGAATTAGAATGGATTGTACGAATAAATTAGAATGGATACATTCGTACGAATAAATTAGAATGGATCGGACGGTTGAATTAGAATGGATCGTACGATTCATTCTAATTCATTCGTACGATCCATTCTAATGCATTCGTACGATTCATTCTAATTCATTCGCACGATCCATTCTAATTCATTCGTACGATCCATTCTTATTCATTCATACGATCCATTCTAATTCATTCGCACAATCCATTCTAATTCATTCGCACAAATATATCCATTCTAATTCATTCGTACAATCCATTCTAATTCATTTGCACGATCCATTCTAATTCATTCCTATGATCCATTCTAATTCATTCGTATGATCCATTCTAATTCATTCGCTCGAATATATCCATTCTAATTCTTTCATATGATCCATTCTAATTCATTCGCACGAATGTATCCATTCTAGTTCATTCGTACGCTCCATTCTAATTCATTCGTACACTCCATTCTTATTCATCACACAAATGTATCCATTCTAATTTATTCGTACGATCCATTCAAATTCAATCGTATGATCCATTCTAATTCATTCGCACGATCAATTCTAATTCATTCGTCCGATCCATTCCAATTCATTCGCACGAATGTATCCATTCTAATTCATTCGTATGATCCATTCTAATTCTTTCGCATGATCCATTCTAACTCATTCGGTGGATCCATTCTAATTCATTCGTACGATCCATTCTAATTCATTCGCACGATCCATTCTAATTTATTCGTACGATCCATTCTAATTCATTCGTACAATCTATTCTAATTCATTCGTATGATCCATTCTAATTCATTCGAATGTATCCATTCTAATTCATTCTCACGAATGTAACCTTTCTAATTCATTTGTATGTATCCATTCTAATTCATTCATGCGAATGAATCCATTCTAATTCATTCGTCCGATCAATTATAATCCATTCGTACGATCAATTCTAATTCATTCGCACGAATGTAACCATTCTAATTCATTCGTACGATCCGTTCTAATTCATTCCTACGATCCATTCTAATTCCTTCACACGAATGTATCCATTCTAATTCATTTGCATGATCCATTCTAATTCATTCATATGATCCATTCTAATTCATTCGCACAATCCATTCTAATTCATTCGCACAATCCATTCTAATTCATTCGCACGAATGTATCCATTCTAATTCATTCGTACGATCCATTCTAATTCATTCGCATGATCCATTCGTACGATCCATTCTAATCCATTCGTACGATCCATTCTAATTCATTCATACGATCCATTCTAATTCTTTCGTACGATCCATTCTAATTCGTTCGTACGATCCATTCTAATTCATTCGCACGATCCATTCTAATCCATTCGTACAAATGGATCCATTCTAATTCATTTGCACGATCCAGGATACATTCGTGCGAATGAATTAGAATGGATCGTACGAATGAATTAGAATGGATCGTGCGAATGAATTAGAATGAATCGTACGAATGAATTAGAATGGATCGTACGAATGAATTAGAATGGATCATGCGAATGAATTTAAATGGATCGCACGAATGAATTAGAATAGATCGAACGAATGAATTAGAATGGATCGTGCGAATGGATTAGAATGGATCGTACGAATGAACTAGAATGGATCGTACGAACGAATTAGAATGGATCGTACGAATAGATTAGAATGGATCGTGCGAATGAATTAGAATGGATACATTCGTACGAACGAATTAGAATGGATCGTATGAACGAATTAGAATGGGTCATGCGAATGAATTAGAATGGATACATTCGTGCGAATGAATTAGAATGGATCGTACGAATGAATTAGAATGGATCATACGAATGATTTAAAATGGATCGTACAAATGAATTAGAAAGGATCGTGCGAATGAATTAGAATGGATCGTACGAACAAATTAGAATAGATCGTACGAACGAATTAGAATGGATCGTATGAACGAATTAGAATGGATCATAGGAATGAATTAGAATGGATCGTACGAATGAATTAGAATGGATCATAGGAATGAATTAGAATGGATCGTACGAATAAATTAAAATGGTTACATTCGTGCGAATGAATTAGAATTGATCGTACGAATGGATTAGAATGGATCATAGGAATGAATTAGAATGGATCGTATGAATGAATTAGAATGGATCGTACAAATGAATTAGAAAGGTTACATTTGTGAGAATGAATTAGAATGAATCGTACGATTCATTCTAATTCATTCGTACGATCCATTCAAATTCATTCGCACGATTCATTCTAATTCATTCGTATGATTCATTCTAATTCATTCGTAGATCCATTCTAATTCATTCCTACGATCCATTCTAATTCATTCGTAGATCCATTCTAATTCATTCCTATGATCCATTCTAATTCATTCGTACGATCCATTCTAATTCATTCGCTCGAATGTATCCATTCTAATTCATTCATACGATCCATTCTAATTCGTTCATACGATCCATTCTAATTCGTTCGTACGATTCATTCTAATTCATTCGTACGATCCATTCTAATTCATTCGCACGATCAATTCTAATTCATTTGTACGATCCATTTTAATTCATTCGCATGATCCATTCTAATTCATTCGTATGATACATTTGTGCGAATGAATTAGAATGGATCGTATGAATGAATTAGAATGGATCATAGGAATGAATTAGAATGGATCGTGCGAATGAATTAGAATGGATCGTACGAATGAATTAGAATGGATTGTACGATTGAATTAGAATGGATCGTATGAATGAATTAGAATGGTTACATTCGTGCAAATGAATTAGAATGGATCGTACGAATGGTTTAGAATGGATCGTACGAATGGATTAGAATAGCTCGTACGAATGAATTAGAATGGATACATTCGAGCGAATGAATTAGAATGGATCGTACGAATGGATTAGAATGGATCGTACGAATGAATTAGAATGGATCATACAAATGAATTAGAAGGTTACATTCGTGAGAATGAATTAGAATGGATCATATGAATGAATTAGAATGGATCGTACAAATGAATTAGAATGGATACATTCGTACGAATGAATTAGAATGGATCGGACGAATGAATTAGAATGGATCGGACAAATGTAACCTTTCTAATCCATTCGTACGATCCATTCTAATCCATTCGTACGATCCATTCTAATTCATTCGTACAAATATATCCATTCTAATTCATTCGTACGATCCATTCTAATTCATTCCTACGATCTATTCTAATTCATTCGCACGAATGTATCCATTCTAATTCTTTTGCACGATCCATTCTAATTCATTCCTATGATCCGTTCTAATTCATTCGTACGATCCATTCTAATTCATTCGCTCGATCCATTCTAATTCATTCGTACGATCCATTCTAATTCATTCGTACGATTCATTCTAACTCATTTCTATGATCTAATTCATTCGTATGATCCAGTCTAATCCATTCGTACGATCCATTCTAATTCATTCGTACGAATGTATCCGTTCTAATCCATTCGTACGATCCATTCTAATCCATTCGTACGATCCATTCTAATTTATTCGCACGAATGTAACCATTCTAATTCATTCATATGATCCATTCTAATCCATTCGTACGATCAATTCTAATTCATTGACACGATCCATTCTAATTCATTTATATGTATCCATTGTAATTCATTCGCTCGAATGTATCCATTCTAATTCATTCTCACGAATGTAACCTTTCTAATTCATTTGTATGATCCATTCTAATTCATTCATACGATCCATTCTAATTAATTCGTATGATCCATTCTAATTCATTCGTACGATCCATTCTAATTCATTCGCACGAATGTAACCATTCTAATTCATTCGTACGATTCATTCTAATTCATTCGTATGAGCTATTCTGATTCATTCGTATGATCCATTCTAATTCATTCGTACGATCCATTCTAATCTATTCGAACGATCCGTTCTAATTCATTCGTACGATCCATTCTAATTCATTCTCACAAATGTAACCATTCTAATTCATTCGTACAATGCGTTCTAATCCATTCGTACGATCCATTCTAATTCATTCGTATGATCCATTCTAATTTATTCGTTCAAATATATCCATTCTAATTCATTTGCACGATCCATTCTAATTAATTCGCATGAATGTATGTATCCATTCTAATTCATTCGTATGATCAATTCTAATTCATTCGCACGATCCATTCTAATTCTTTCGTACGATCCATTCTAATTCCTTTCTAATTCATTTGTATGATCCATTCTAATTCATTCGTATGATCCATACTAATCAATTTGTACGATCTATTCTAATTCATTTGCACGATCCATTCTAATTCATCGCACGATCCATTCTAATTCATTCGCTCGAATGTATCCATTCTAATTCATTTGTACGATCCATTCTAATTCATTCATACGATCCATTTTAATTCATTCGCATGAATATATCTATTCTAGTTCATTCATATGATCCATTCTAATTCATTCCAATGTATCCATTCTAATTTATTCGTATGATTCATTCTAATTCATTCGCACGATCCATTCTAATTCATTCATACAAATGTATCCATTTTAATTCATTTGTACAATCCATTCTAATTCATTCGCACGATCCATTCTAATTCATTCGTATGATCCTTTCTAATTCATTCCTACGATCTATTCTAATTCATTCGCTTGAATGTGTCCATTCTAATTCATTCGTACGATCCATTCTAATTCATTCGCACGAATGTATCCATTCTAATTCATTCCTATGATCCATTCGTACGATCCATTCTAATTCATTCATACGATCTATTCTAATTCATTCGCACGAATGTATCCATTCTAATTCATTCATACGATCCATTCTAATTCATTCGCACGATCCATTCTAATCCATTCGTACAAAGTATAATTCATTCGTGCGAATGAATTAGAATGGATCGTAGGAATGAATTAGAACGATCCATTCAAATTTATTCGTACGATCCATTCTAATTCATTCGTACGATCCATTCTATTTCATTCGCTCGAATATATCCATTCTAATTCATTCGCACAATCCATTCTAATTCATTCGTACGATCCATTCTAATTCATTCACACGAATGTATCCATTCTAATGCATTCGTACGATTCATTCTAATTCATTCGTACGATCTATTCTAATTCATTCGTATGATCCATTCTAATTCATTCTCACAAATGTAACCTTTCTAATTCATTTGTACGATCCATTCTAATTCATTCGTACGATCCATTCTAATCCATTCGTACGATCCATTCTAATCCATTTGTACGATCCATTCTAATTCATTCGCACGAATGTAACCATTCTAATTCATTCGTACAATCCATTCTAATTCATTCCTACGATCCACTCAAATTCATTCGCAAATTAGAATTGATCGTACGAATGAATTAGAATGGATCGTACGTTTGAATTAGATTGGATTGTACGAATGAATTAGAATGGATACATTCGTGCGAATGAATCTGAATGGATTGTATGAATGAATTACAATGGATCGTACGAATGAATTAGAATGGATCGTACGAATGAATTAGAATAGCTCATACGAATGAATTACAATGAATCGTACGAATGAATTAGAATGGTTACATTCGTGCGAATGAATTAGAATGGTTACATTCGTGCGAATGAATTAGAATAGAATGAATTAGAATGAATCGTACGAATGAATTAGAATGGATACATTCATACGAATAAATTAGAATGGATCGTACGAATGAATTAGAATGGATCGTGCGAATGAATTAGAATGGATCGTACGAATGAATTAGAATGGATACATACAAATGAATTAGAAAGGTTACATTCGTGAGAATGAATTAGAATGGATCGTACGAATGAATTAGAATGGATCTTACGAATGAATTTGAATGGATACATTCGAGCGAATGAATTAGAATGGATCGTATGAATGAATTAGAATGGATCATAGGAATGAATTAGAATGGATCGTGCAAATGAATTAGAATGGATACATTCGTGCGAATGAATTAGAATGGATCGTAGGAATGAATTAGAATGGATCGTACGAATGAATTAGAATGGATACATTCGAGCGAATGAATTAGAATGGATCGTACAAAAGAATTAGAATGTATCATAGGAATGAATTAGAATGGATCGTGCAAATGAATTAGAATGGATACATTCATGAAAATGAATTAGAATGGATCGTAGGAATGAATTAGAATGGATCGTACGAATGAATTTGAATGGTTCGTACGAATGCATTAGAATGGTTACATTTGTGCGATCGAATTAGAATGGATCGTGCGAATGAATTAGAATGGATACATTCGAACAAATGAATTAGAATGGATCGTGCGAATGAATTAGAATGGATCGTACGAATGAATTAGAATGGATACATTTGTGCGAATGAATTAGAATGGATCGTACGAATGAATTAGAATGAATCATACAAATGAATTAGAATGGATCATACGAATGAATTAGAATGGATCGTACGAATGAATTAGAATGGATCGTGCGAATGAATTAGAATGGATCGTGCAAATGAATTAGAATGGATACATTCGTGCGAATGAATTAGAATGGATCGTAGGAATGAATTAGAATGGATACATCCATTCTAATTCATTCGTACGATCCATTCTAATTCATTCGCACGATCCATTCAAATTTATTCGTACGATCCATTCTAATTCATTCACACAATCCATTCTAATTCATTCGCACGAATGTAACCATTCTAATTCATTCGTAAGATCCATTCTAATTCATTCCTACAATCCATTCTAATTCATTCGCACGAATGTATCCATTCTAATTCATTTGCACGATCCATTCTAATTAATTCCTACGATCCATTCTAATTCATTCGCACGAATGTATCCATTCTAATTCATTCGTATGATCTATTCTAATTCATTCGTACGATTCATTCTAATTCATTCGTACGATCCATTCTAATTCAACCGCACGATCCATTCTAATTTGTTCGTACGATCCATTCTAATTCATTTGTACGAATGAATTAGAATGTATCATACGACTGAATTAGAATGGATTTTAGGAATGAATTAGAATTGATCATACAAATAAATTAGAATGGATACATTCGTGCAAATGAATTAGAATAGATCGTATGAATGAATTAGAATGGATCGTACGAATGGATCGTACGAATTAATGAATGAATTAGAATGGATCGTACGAATGAATGAATTCGTATGATCCATTTTAATTCATTCGCACGATCCATTCTAATTTATTCGTACGATCCATTCTAATTCATTCGTACGAACTATTCTAATTCATTTGTATGATCTATTCTAATTCATTCGCACGAATGTATCCATTCTAGTTTATTCGTACGCTCCATTCTAATTCATTCTTACTCTCCATTCTTATTCATCGCACAAATGTATCCATTCTAATTCATTCGTACGATCAATTCTAATTCATTCGTACGATCCATTCTAATTCATTCCTACGGTCCATTCTAATTCATTCGCACGAGTGTATCCATTCTAATTTATTTGCACGATCCATTCTAATTCATTCCTATGATCCATTCTAATTCATTCGTATGATCCATTCTAATTCATTCGCTTGAATGTATCCATTCTAATTCATTCGTACGATCAATTCTAATTCATTCATACGATCCATTCTAATTCATTCGTACGATCCATTTTAATTCATTCGTACGATCCATTCTAATTCATTCGCATGAATATATCTATTCTAATTCATTCGTATTATCCATTCTAATTCATTCGTTCCATCCATTCTAATTCATTCACATAAATATATCCATTCTAATTCATTCGTACGATCCATTCTAATTCATTCGCACGATCCATTCTAATTCATTCGCACAAATGTATCCATTCTAATTCATTCGTACAATCCATTCTAATTCATTCACATGATCCATTCTAATTCATTCGTACGATCCATTCAAATTCATTCGTACGATCCGTTCTAATTCATTCGTACAATCCATTCTAATCCATTCGTACGATCCATTCTAATTCATTCGTACGATCCATTCTAATTCATTCTCACGAATGTAACCTTTCTAATTCATTTGTATGATCCATTCTAATCCATTCGTACGATCCATTCTAATCCATTCGTACGATCCATTCTAATTCATTCGCACGAATGTAACCATTCTAATTCATTCGTACGATCCATTCTAATACATTCCTACGATCCATTCTAATTCATTCGCATAAATGTATCCATTCTAATTCATTTGCACGATCCATTCTAATTCATTCCTATGATCCATTCTATTTCATTCGTACAATCCATTCTAATTCATTCGCACGAATGTTTCCATTCTAATTCATTCGTACGATCCATTCTAATTCATTCCTACGATCTATTCTAATTCATTCGCTCGAATGTATCCATTCTAATTCATTCGTTCGATCCATTCTAATTCATTCGTACGATCCATTCTAATCCATTCGTACGATCCATTCTAATTCATTCGTACGATCCATTCTAATTCATTCTCACAAATGTAACCTTTCTAATTCATTTGTACGATCCATTCTAATTCATTTGTACGATCCATTCTAATCCATTCGTACAATCCATTCTAATTCATTCGTATGATCCATTCTAATTCATTCGCATAAATGTAACCTTTCTAATTCATTTGTACGATCCATTCTAATTCATTCGTATGATCCATTCTAATTCTTTCGCAGGAATGTAACCTTTCTAATTCATTCGTACGATCCATTCTAATTCATTCCTACGATCCATTCTAATTTAATCGTACGATCCATTCTAATTCATTCGCACAAATGTAACCTTTCTAATTCATTTGTACGATCCATTCTAATTCATTCGTACGATCCATTCTAATTTATTCGCACGAATGTAACCATTCTAATTCATTCGTACGATCCATTCTAATTCATTCCTACGATCCATTCTAATTCATTCGCACGATCCTTACTAATTCGTTCGCTCGAATGTATCCATTCTAATTCATTCGTACGATCCATTCTAATTCATTCGTACGATCCATTCTAATTCATTCTCACGAATGTAACCTTTCTAATTCATTTGTATGTATCCATTCTAATTCATTCGTACAATCTATTCTATTTTATTCGCACGATCCATTCTAATTCATTCGTACAATCCATTCTAATTCATTCGTACGATCCATTCTAATTTATTCGCACGATCCATTCTAATTCATTCGTACGAATGTATCCATTCTAATGCATTCGTACGATTCATTCTAATTCATTCGCACGATCCATTCTAATTCATTCGCACGATCCATTCTAATTCATTCGTCCGATCCATTCTAATTCATTCGCACGAATGTATCCATTCTAATTCATTCGTACAATCCATTCTAATTCATTCGCACGATCCATTCTAATTCATTCGTATGATCCATTCTAATTCATTCCTATGATCTATTCTAATTCATTCGCTCGAATGTATCCATTCTAATTCATTCGTTCGATCCATTCTAATTCATTCGTACAATCCTTTCAAATTCATTCGCATGATCCATTCTAATTCATTCGTACGATCCATTCTAATTCATTCTCACGAATGTAACCATTCTAATTCATTTGTATGATCCATTCTAATTCATTCGTATGATCCATTCTAATGCATACGTACGATCCATTCTAATCCATTCGTACGATCCATTCTAATTCATTCGTACGATACATTCTAATTCATTCGTATGAATGTATCCATTCTAATTTATTCGTATGATCCAGTCTAATTCATTCGTATGATCCATTCTAATTCATTCGCACGATCCAATCAAATTCATTCGCGTGATCCATTCTAATTCATTCGTACGATCCATTCTAATTCATTCATACGATCTATTCTAATTCATTCGCTCAATCCAATCTAATTCAAACGTACGATCCATTCTAATTCATTCACATGATGTATTCTAATTCATTCGTATGATCCATTCTAATTCATTCGTATGATTATTCTAATTCATTCGTACGATCCATTCTAATTCATTCGCACAAATGTATCCATTCTAATTCATTCGCACGATCCATTCTAATTCATTCGTACGATCCATTCTAATTCATTCGCACAAATGTAACCTTTCTAATTCATTTGTACGAACCATTCTAATTCATTCGTACGATCCATTCTAATTCATTCGCACAAATGTAACCATTCTAATTCATTCGTACGATCCATTCTAATTCATTCCTACGATCCATACTAATTCATTCGCACGATCCATTCTAATTCATTCGCTCGAATGTATCCATTCTAATTCATTCGTACGATCCATTCTAATTCATTCGTACGATCCATTTTAATTCATTATCACGAATGTAACCTTTCTAATTCATTTGTATGTATCCATTCTAATTCATTTGTACGATCCATTCTAATTCATTCGCACGATCCATTCCAATTCATTCGTACGATCCATTCTAATTCATTCGTATGATCAATTCTAATTCATTCGCACGATCCATTCTAATTCATTCGTACAATCCATTCTAATTCATTCGCACGAATGTATCCATTCTAATTCATTCGTCCGATCCATTCTAATTAATTCGCACGAATGTATCCATTCTAATTCATTCGTACAATCCATTCTAATTCATTCGCACGATCCATTCGAATTCATTCGTATGATCCATTCTAATTCATTCCTACGATCTATTCAAATTCATTCGCTTGAATGTATCCATTCTAATTCATTCGTTCGATCCATTCTAATTCATTCGTACGATCCATTCAAATTCATTCATATGATCCATTCTAATTCATTCTAATCTATTCGTACGATTAATTCTAATTCATTCGTACGATCCATTCTAATTCATTCGCATGAATGTATCCATTTTAATTCATTCGTACGATCCATTCAAATTCAATCGTATGATCCATTCTAATTCATTCGTACGATCTAATTCATTCGTATGATCGATTCTAATTCATTCGCACGATCCATTCTAATTCATTCGTACGATCCATTCTAATTCATTCGCACGATCCATTCTAATTCATTCGTACGATCCATTCTAATTCATTCGCTCGAATGTATCCATTCAAATTCATTCGTACGATCCATTCTAATTCGTTCATACGATCCATTCTAATGCATTCGTACGATTCATTCTAATTCATTCGCACGATCCATTCTAATTCATTCGTACGATCCATTCTAATTCATTCGTACGATCCATTCTAATTCATTCGCTCGAATGTATCCATTCTAATTCATTCATACGATCCATTCTAATTCATTCGCTCGAATGTATCCATTCTAATTAGAATGGATTGTACGAATGAATTAGAATGGATACATTCGTGCGAATAAATTAGAATGGATCGAACGAATGAATTAGAATGGATACATTCGAGCGAATGAATTAGAATAGATCGTACGAATGGATTAGAACGCATTGTACGAATGAGTTAGAATGGATCGTACGAATGAGTTAGAATGGATCATACGAATGAATTAGAATGGATCGTACGAAAGAATTAGAATGGATCGTACGAATGAATTAGAAAGGTTACATTTGTAAGAATGAATTAGAATGGATCGTACGAATGAATTAGAATGGATCGTATGTATGGATTAGAATGGATCGTACGAATGAATTAGAATGGATACATTCGAGCGAATGAATTAGAATAGATCGTAGGAATGAATTAGAGTGGATCGTACGAATGAATTAGAATGGATCATACGAATGAATTAGAATGGATCATACGAATGATTTAGAATGGATACATTTGTGCGAATGAATCTGAATAGATTTTATGACTGAATTAGAATGGATCGTGCGAATGAATTAGAATCGATCGTACGAATGGATTAGAATGGATCGTTCGAATGAATTAGAATGGATCGTACGAATGGATTAGAACGCATTGTACGAATGAATTAGAATGGATCGTACAAATGAATTAGAATGGATACATTCATGCGAATGAATTAGAATGGATCGTACAAATGAATTAGAATAGATCTTGCAAATGAATTAGAATGGATCGTGCGAATGAATTAGAATGGATCATATGAATGAATTAGAATGGATCGTACGAATGAATTAGAATGGATTGTGCGAATGAATTAGAATGGATCGTATGAATGAATTAGAATGGATCATCCGAATGAATTAGAATGGATCGTGCGAATGAATTAGAATGGATCATACGAATGAATTAGAATGGATACATTTGTGCGAATGAATTAGAATGGATCGTACGAACGAATTAGAATGGATCGTACGAACGAATTAGAATGGATCGTATGAACGAATTAGAATGGATCGTACGAATGAATTAGAATGGATACATTCGTACGATCCATTCTAATTCATTTGCACGAACCATTCTAATTCGTTCGTACGATCCATTCTAATTCATTCGTACGATCGATTCTAATTCATTCGCACGATCCATTCTAATTCATTCGTACGATCCATTCAGATTCATACGAATGAATTAGAATGGATCATACGAATGAATTAGAATGGATCGTAGGAATGAATTAGAATGGATCGTACGAATGAATTAGAATGGATACATTCATGCGAATGAATTAGAATAGATCGTACGAATGAATTAGAATAGATCATATAAATGAATTAGAATGGATCGTGCGAATGAATTAGAATTGATCATACAAATGAATTAGAATGGATCGTACGAATGAATTAGAATGGATCGTGCGAATGAATTAGAATCGATCGTACGAAAGAATTAGAATGGATCGTACGAATGACTTAAAATGGATACATCCATACCACTGAATTATAATGGATTGTACGAATAAATTAGAATGGATCGTACGAATCAATTAGAATGGATCGTACGAATGAATTAGAATGGATCGTTCGAATGAATTAGAATGGATCGTACGAATGAATTAGAATGGATATATTTGAACGAATGGATCGTACGAATGGATTAGAATGGATCGTACGAATGAATTAGAATGGATCATACAAATGAACTAGAAAGGTTACATTCGTGAGAATGAATTAGAATGGATCGTACGAATGAATTAGAATGGATCATGTGAATGAATTTGAATGGATCGTACGAACGAATTAGAATGGATCGAATGAATGAATTAGAATGGATACATTCGAGCGAATGAATTAGAATAGATCGTAGAAATGAATTAGAATGGATCATACGAATGAATTAGAATGGATGGTGCGAATGAACTAGAATTGATTGTACGAATGAATTAGAATGGATACATTTGTGTGAATGAATTAGAATGGATCGGACGAATGAATTAGAATGGATCATACGATTCATTCTAATTCATTCGTATGATCCATTCTAATGCATTCGTATGATTCATTCTAATTCATTCGCACGATCCATTCTAATTCATTCGTATGATCCATTCTAATTTATTTGCATGAATATACGATCCATTCTAATTTATTCACAAGAATGTATCCATTCTAATTCATTCGTACAATCCATTCTAATTTATTCGTAAAAATGTATCCATTCTAATTCATTCATACGATCCATTCTAATTCATTCGTATGATTCATTCTAATTCATTCGTACGATCCATTCAAATTCATTCGGACGATCCATTCTAATTCATTCGCACGAATGTATCTATTCTAATTCATTCGTACAATCCATTCTAATTCATTCGCACGATCCATTCTAATTCATTCGTATGATCCATTCTAATTCATTCCTACTATCTATTCGAATTCATTCGCTTTAATGTTTCCATTCTAATTCATTCGTTCGATCCATTCTAATTCATTCGTATGATCCATTCAAATTCATTTGTATGATCCATTCTAATGGATCGTATGAATGAATTTGAATGGTTACATTCGTGCGAATGAATTAGAATAGATCGTACGAATGAATTAGAACGGATCGTACGAATAAATTAGAATGGATCGTGCGAATGAATTAGAATGGATCGTACGAATGAATTAGAATGGATCCACCAAATGAGTTAGTATGGATACATGCGTACCAATGAATTAGAATGGATCATACGAATGAATTAGAATGGATCGTACGAATGAATTAGATTGATTCATGCAAATGAATTAGAATGGATCGTGCAAATGAATTAGAATAGATACATTCGTGCGAATGAATTAGAATGGATAGTAGGAATGAATTAGAATGGATCATACGAATGAATTAGAATGGATACATTCGAGCGAATGAATTAGAATGGATCGTACGAATGAATTAGAATGGATCGTACGAATGAATTAGAATGGATCGTACGAATGAATTATAATGGATACATTCGAGCGAATGAATTAGAATGGATCGTGCGAATGAATTAGTATGGATCGTAGGAATAAATTAGAATGGATCGTACTAATGAATTAGAATGGTTACATTCGTGCGAATGAATTAGAATGGATCGTACGAATGAATTAGAATGGATCATGCGAATGAATTTGAATGGATCGTACGAATGAATTAGAATGGATCGTACGATCCATTCTAATTCATTCTCACAAATGTATCCATTCTAATTCATTCATATGATCCATTCTAATTCATTCGCACGATCTATTCTAATTCATTCGCACGAATATATCCATTCTAATTCATTCGTACGATCCATTCTAATTCATTCGCATGATCCATTCTAATTCAATCGTACGATCCATTCTAATTCATTCGTACGATTCATTCTAATTCATTCGTACGATCGATTATAATTCATTCGTATGATCCATTCAAATTCATTCATACGATCCATTCTAATTCATTCGTACGATCAATTCTAATTCATTTGTACGATCCATTCTAATTCATTCGCACAAATGTATCCATTTTAATTCATTCGTACGATCCATTATAATTTATTCATACAATCCATTCTAATTCATTCACACGATCCATTCAAACTCATTCGTACGATCCATTCTAATTCATTCGTATGAATGTAACCATTCTAATTCACTCGTACGATCCATTCTAATTTGCAAATTCATTCCTACGATCTATTCTAATTCATTCGTACGTACGATTCATTCTAATTCATTCGTACGATCTATTCTAATTCATTCGTACGATCTATTCTAATTCATTCGCAGGAATGTAACCATTCTAATTCATTCGTATGATTCATTCTAATTCATTCGTATGATCCATTAAAACTTATTCATACGATCCATTTTAATTCATTCGTGCGATCCATTCTAAATCATTTGTACGATCCATTCTAATTCAATCGCACAAATGTATCCATTTTAATTCATTCGTACGATCCATTCTAATTTATTCGCACGATCCATTCTAATTCATTCGTACGATCCATTCTAATTCATTCGTACGATCTATTCTAATTCATTCGCACGAATGTATCCATTCTAATTCATTCGTACGATCCATTCTAATTCATTCTAATTCATTCGTACGATCCATTCTAATTCATTCGCATGAATGTATCCATTCTAATTCATTCGTACGAATGGATTAAAACGCATTGTACGATTGAATTAGAATGGATCGGACGAATGAATTAGAATGGATACATTCGTGCAAATGAATTAGAATGGATCGTACGAATGAATTAGAATTGATCGTGCGAATGAATTAGAATGGATCATATGAATATATTAGAATGGAACGTACGAATGAATTAAAATGGATACATTTGTGCGAATGAATTAGAATGGATCATACAAATGAATTAGAATGGATCGTACGAATGAATTAGAATGGATCGTATGAATGAGTTTTAATGGATCATACGAATAAATTAGAATGAATCGTACGAATGAATTAGAATGGTTACATTCGTGCGAATGAATTAGAATAGATCGTACGAATGAATTAGAATGAATTGTACGAATGAATTAGAATGGATCGTGCGAATGATTTAGAATGGATCGTACGAATGAATGAGAATGGATCGTACGAATGAATTAGAATGGATATATTCGTGCGAATGAATTAGAATGGATCGTGTGAATGAATTAGAATGGATCATACGAATGAATTAGAATGGATACATTTGTGAGAATGAATTAGAATGGATCGTACGATCCATTCTAATTCATTCGTACGATCCATTCAAATTCATTCACATGATCCATTCTAATTCATTCGTACGATCCATTCTAATTCATTCGCACGAATATAACTATTCTAATTCATTCGTACGATCCATTCTAATTCATTCCTACGATCCATTCGAATTCATTCGCACTAATGTATCCATTCTAATTCATTTGCACGATCCATTCTAATTCATTCCTATGATCCATTCTAATTCATTCGTTCGATCCATTCTAATTCATTCGCTCGAATGTATCCATTCTAATTCATTCGTGCGATCCATTCTAATTCATTCGTACGATCCATTCTAATTCATTCTCACGAATATAACCTTTCTAAATCATTTGTATGATCCATTCTAATCCATTCGTATGATCTATTCTAAACCATTCGTACGATCCATTCTAATCCATTCGTACGATCCTTTCTAATCCATTCGTTCGATCCATTCTAATTCATTCGTACGATCCATTCTAACTCATTCTCACAAATGTAACCTTTCTAATTCATTTGTACGATCTATTCTAATTCATTCGCACGATCCATTCTAATTCATTCGCACGAATATATCCATTCTAATTCATTCGTACGATCCATTCTAATTCGTTCATACGATCCATTCTAATTCATTCGTACGATCCATTCTAATTCATTCCTATGATCTATTCTAATTCATTCGCACGATCCATTCTAATTCATTCGTACGATCAATTCTAATTCATTCGTACAATCCATTCTAATTCAGTCGTATGAATGTATCATACGAACAAATTAGAATGGATCATAGGAATGAATTAGAATGAATCGTGTAAATGAATTAGAATGGATACATTCGTGCGAATGAATTAGAATGGATCGTAGGAATGAATTAGAATGGATCGTACGAATGAATTAGAATGGTTACATTCGTGCGAATGAATTAGAATGATCGTACGAATGGATTAGAATGGATCGTACGAATGGATTAGAATAGATCGTACGAATGAATTAGAATGGATCATACAAATAAAGGTTACATTCGTGAGAATGAATTAGAATGGATCGTACGAATGAATTAGAATGGATCGTACGAATGAATTAGATTGGATACATTCGAGCGAATGAATTAGAATAGATCGTACGAATGAATTAGAATGGATCATAGGAATGAATTAGAATGGATCGTTCAAATGAATTAGAATGGATATATTCGTGCGAATGAATTAGAATGGATCGTAGGAATGAATTAGAATGGATCGTACGAATGAATTAGAATGGTTACATTCGAGCGAATGAATTAGAAAGGATCGTACGAATGAATTAGAATGGATACATTCGAGCGAATGAATTAGAATAGATCGTAGGAATGAATTAGAATGGATCGTACGAATAAATTAGAATGGATCGAGCGAATGAATTAGAATGGTTTGTACGAATGAATTAGAATGGATCGAACGAATGAATTAGAATGGATACATTTGTACGAATAAATTAGAATGGATTATATGAATGAATTAGAATGGATACATTATTGCGAATAAATTAGAATGGATCGTATATTCGTGCAAATAAATTAGAATGGATCATACAAATTATTTAGAATGGATCGTGCGAATGAATTAGAATGAACCGTACGAATACATTAGAATGGATCGTACGAATGAATTAGAATGAATCATACAATCCATTCTAATTCATTTGTATGATCCATTCTAATTCATTCGCACGATCCATTCTAATTCATTCATACGATCCATTCTAATTCATTCGTATGATCAATTATAATTCATTCGTACAATCCATTCTAATTCAGTCGTATAAATGTATCATATGAATGAATTAGAATGGATCATGCGAATGAATTAGAATGGATCGTACGAATAAATTAGAATGGATCATACGAATGAATTAGAATGGATACATTCGAGCGAATGAATTAGAATGGATCGTACGAATGAATTAGAATGGATCATAGGAATGAATTAGAATGGATCGTGCAAATGAATTAGAATGGATCCACCGAATGAGTTAGAATGGATCATACGAATGAATTAGAATGGATCGTACGAATGAATTAGAATGGATTGTGCGAATGAATTAGAATGGATCGTACGAATGAATTAGAATAGATAGTGCGAATGAATTAGAATGGATCGTACGAATGAATTAGAATGGATCGTACGAATGAATTAGAATGGATCGTGCGAATGAATTAGAATGGATCATACAAATGAATTAGAATGGATATATTCGTGCGAATGAATTAGAATGGATCGTACGAATGAATTAGAATGGATCGTACGAATGGATTAGAATGGATCGTACGAATGAATTAGAATGTCACAATTGTAACCTTTCTAATTCATTTGTACGACCCATTCTAATTCTTTCGTACGATCCATTCTAATCCTTTCGTACGATCTATTCTAATCCATTCGTACGATCCATTCTAATTCATTCGCACGAATGTAACCATTCTAATTCAGTCGTACGATCCATTCTAATTCATTCCTACGATCCATTCTAATTTGTTCGCACGAATGTATCCATTCTAATTCATTTGAATGATCCATTCTAATTCATTCTTATGATCCATTCTAATTTATTCGTATAAATATATCCATTCTATTTCATTCGTACGATCCATTCTAATTTATTTGTACGATCCATTCTAATTCATTCGCACGAATGTATCCATTCTAATTTATTCGTACGATTCATTCTAATTCATTCTCACGAATGTATCATACGAATAACTTAGAATGGATTGTACGAATGGATTAGAATGGATCATACGAATGAATTAGAATGGTTCGTACGAATGCATTAGAATGGATACATTCGTGCGAATGAATTAGAATGGATCATACGAATGAATTAGAATGGATCGTATGAATGATTTAGAATGGATACATTCGAATTCATTCGTTTGATCCATTCTAATTCATTTGTACGTTCCATTCTAATCTATTCATACAATCCATTCTAATTCATTCGTATGATACATTCGTGAGAATGAATTAGAATGGATCGTACGAATAAATTAGAATGGATACATTCGTACGATTGAATTAGAATGGATCATACAAATGAATTAGAATGGATCGTACGAATGAATTAGAATGGATCTTGCTAATGAATTAGAATGGATTGTACGAATGAATTAGAATGGATACATTTGTACGAATGAATTAGAATGGATCGTGCGAATGAATTAGAATGGATCGTACGAATGGATTAGAATAGATCGCGAATGAATTAGAATGGATCGTACAAATGAATTAGAATGGATCGTACAAATGAATTAGAATGGATACATTCATGCAAATGAATTAGAATGGATACATACATTCATGTGAAAAATTTGAATAGATCGTACGAATGAATTAGAATGGATCGAATGAATGAATTAGAATGGATACATTCGAGGGAATGAATTAGAATAGATCGTAGGAATGAATTAGAATGGACCATACGAATGAATTAGAATGGATCGTGTGGGTGCAAATTTTGGCATAAATCTACCACGGGACCCACCAGCCCTGCCTGGTGGGCCCACGAGGACTACCACGGGACCCACCAGCCCTGCCTGGTGGGCCCACGAGGACTACCACGGGACCCACCAGCCCTGCCTGGTGGGCCCACGAGGACTACAGCGGGACCCACCGGCCCTGCCTGGTGAGCCCACGAGGACTACAGCGGGACCCACCGGCCCTACCTGGTGGGCCCACGAGGACTACAGCGGGACCCACCGGCCCTGCCTGGTGGACCCACGAGGACTACAACGGGACCCATCGGCCTTGCCTGGTGGGCCCCCGAAGACAACCGCAGGGCTCGCAACTTTACCTGGAGGATCCCCAGATACTGCAGCAGAAACCGCCATTCGCCACCCGGAATGCCTATAAATAGCAGTGCCTTCGAATGTAAAAAGATCGAGATCCAGATCCACAAATCTGATTTCCACTCTGAGATCTGACTTTCAGAACCAGAGCTCTGGGATTTCACACTTCCGATATACCATCTCCCTTTGATCTTCTTTCAGAAAGATCAGTGTTTACAGTGATACTCGGTCTGTCGAGATCACTTCAACATAAGTGTTAGTGAATTCGGGTTGCACCCTATAGCACGGAGACGTAGGCTTCGGCTGAACTCCGAGATCACTTCTCGTGTCAAACTCTCTCTGATTGCATCTCTCTGTTTACAAATCAAAAGCTTCAACTTCAATCAACAGATCGACCAACGATCTTCGACGTCAACACGAACATTCAATTGACTGGTGCTGCGAGAGTCTTCGGGTCGGCACGAAGATTTTCCCCCACAGTTTGGCGCCGTCTGTGGGATCCGAGCGAGAAGCCGTGTCCTCTCTACTTCGACTACCAGATCAATAGCCAAACGTCCTCGCCCCCTCGGTTGATCAGACAACTGATCGGACATCGGCAATCTCGTTGTACCTTTCGCATTCTGAATGGCGAGAACCAAACATCAGGGTCAACCAGAAGGAAGTAACACTCAACATCAACCTCGTCCTGAGACTCGTTCAATGAGTCAAAGGCTCAACTTCGGGCAGCCCCTTGCTGTCCCCGAGATGGGGGTTCACTCAGGAAGCGGAAGATCAGTCGATCGACCGATCGCCCCTCATCCTCATCAATCAATTGGGCAGACTGTCCCTGCTCCTGCTGAAGATCCTCCATCGACTTACCAGATCTCTGCAATCGATTTCCAACTACTCCAATTGGCGAAACAAAACGCCACCCTCACTGCTGAGAGGGATGCTCTGAAGAAGGCAGCTTCCGAAGCTGGAATTGCTATTCCGATCCCCTCCGCAAGTGGGAGGGTTGATCCTCCTCGACATTCAATTTACTCCGAACAACGGAGGTCAATGGGCACTGATGCTCTCGAGAGGATTCGACGCGACCCAACTCCCTCTGCTGCTCCTTGGAAGCAGAGTGTCTGGGATCGTCTTGAAGATGAGTCCTCCCAATCTTCATCTGGTCGTAACTGCGACAAAAGAGCACCATCGAAGCTCAACCTGCCAAGGAAGCACCAAATGAAAGGCGCTCCTTCAAAGAGTAGAGTCTCCCCTTCCATTCCACTCCAACGTGGACTTGGATCGGACCTTCGACATCGACTTCAACCGGCGAACACTCCGATGCCAGAACAAGACCTTGCGATCTTACCTCTTGACCCACCTCTAGGTCGAGGACACGGTCGTAGGGATGGCTACTCTTCTGCCGGGCCACTACATCGAAGCCTCTTCGAATCAGCATTTCCAAGAGGATGGAGAACTCCTACCCTCCCCAAATTCAACTGCGTCCGAGGAGATCCAAGCCTCCATATACTTGCCTTCAAGCAAGCTCTAACGCCACATGAAGAGGAAAACAACGTGCTCTGCCGCACCTTCGCGGGAAGTCTCGACGAGCCTTCACTCGACTGGTATCACAATCTCCGAGCTGGGTCCATTACCCAGTTCGGTGTTTTGGCTAACCTCTTTGTGCAGCATTACCAGCTCAATCTGAAACCCGAGAAGAAGCTCGACTCTCTATATCGACTAAGGATGGGTGCAGATGAGACTCTCCGCAGCTTCACGAGGAGGTTTCGCAACGAGCATGCTGCTCTCTCTGGAAGGCATCTGGATGATGAAGCCATCATGTTGGCTTTCCAGAACGCTCTCCGCTTTGATCTACACATCTACAACGACTTCATCCGCAATCCCCCTCCTTCTCTGGGAGCTATGTTCGATCGAATTCAGAGGGAGATTGAGGTGGAAGACGATCAAGTCGCTCGAAAAGGGCGAGAAACTAAGAGAAGGCCTGCTGAAAAAGAAGCACCTAAATATGCTGCAAAGGCTCACAACACTGAAGCAGCAGCCCCTCCGGCCAACAAAAGATCAAAGAATGATGGGCGTCAGTCTCCAACGAAGACCACTTTCACCGAGTGGAACATGCCAGTCGAGAAGATACTCGACCGTATTCAACACGACGAGTATCTTCGGAGGCCCAATCCTCTTCAACCAAATTCCAAATTCACAGCAGACAAAACAGTCTACTGTGAATTCCATCGAAGTCACGGCCATTCCACCGATCGGTGTTTTCGGCTGAAATTCCATCTTGAAGACTTACTACGAGAAGGCCACCTTCAAGAATTCGTCAACAACGGGCACGATCAACGTCGAACCTCTGCCAAGGGGAAAGAAGTATGTTGGATACATCTAATCTCTTCCAACCGGCAACCAATTTCTGTGAATGCCAATGTCTTTGGCATTCATGGAACCTTGCACAATCAAGCTTTGACCGGAAAGGAAGTCGATCGGCAGGTTCGACGCATCTTCCATGTTCGATCTACTGCAAACAAAGAAGATACCTGGATCGAGAAGCCCATCGAAGGTCTGGCTTGGCCATCCATAGTCTTCAATGACACCGATCTTCAAGGAGTTCACACTCCCCATCGAGACCCCCTGGTCTTGAAACTCATCATCGACGGAAGCACCGTCAATCGAATCCTCATAGACACTGGAAGCTCCATTGACATTATGTTCTCCGACTGTTTCAAACGTCTGGGACATAAGTATCAAAGTCTCGACGTCGTCCCCACTGTGATCACCGGCTTCAATGGTGAACAAAGCATCACAGTGGGCGAATCCAGATTCACCATCGACCTCAGCCGAGAGACTCGAGTCTCGGTGAGGTTTGCGATCGTCGAAGGAATGTCTAGCTACAACGCCATTCTTGGGCGACCATTCCTCCATCAGATCAATGCCATCTCCTCCTCTTACCATCAACTACTCAAGTTTGCAACTGGAGAAGGCATCGTCTGCATTCGAGGCGATCAGCAAGCTGGAAGATCTTGTGAAGCTGCTGCTGCTAAAACAGATCGAAAGATCAATATTGCTCCTCCAAAGCGGCCACGAGATGAAGCTGGTCCCTCTTCCAAATAGCAATCAAAGGAGATTCCGCTGACCAAACCTCCACCAATCGAATGGGAAGTATCACCTTCAATTGAAGAAATCATCCCGATCAACATAGGCAGCGGAGATCTCCCTCAACAAACATTTATTGGTACCGGTCTTAGCGACGCAGAAGCGCAAGACATTGTATCCTTCCTCCAGTCCAATATCGACGTCTTCGCATGGTGCTTCGAAGACATGCCTGGGATCAATCCAGATGACGCTTGTCACCGACTTGCGATCAAAGAAGAGGTGAAGCCCGTCAAGCAAAAGCCTCGCACCATTCGACCAGAGCTACAAGTTGCTGTTCAAGAAGAAATTACCAAGTTACTCGCAGCCGGATTCATCCGAGAAGTAGAATATCCAACTTGGATCTCTAATATAGTAGCTGTTCCAAAGAAGAATGGGAAAGTCAGAGTCTGCATCGACTTTACCAATCTCAACAAGGCTTGCCCCAAAGATCCTTTTCCCATGCCAAGGATAGATAGACTCGTCGACGCCACTGCTGGCCACGAGCTATTGTCTTTCATGGATGGGTATTCCGGATACAATCAAATTCCACTCCACGCTGATGATCAAGAGAAGACATGTTTTGTGACTAGCCGAGGCCTTTATTGCTACAATGTCATGCCATTCGGCCTCAAAAATGCTGGTTCCACCTATCAAAGGCTGGTCACCAAAATGTTCGAAGATCAGATTGGTCGCAACGTCGAAGTCTATGTCGATGATCTCCTCACCAAGAGTTCCGTTCGGAGCAAACATCTATCTGATCTGGCTGAAACCTTCCAAGTCCTCCGAAAGTATCGAATGAAGCTCAATCCAGCCAAGTGCGCTTTCGGAGTTCAATCTGGCAAATTCCTGGGTCATCTTGTGACCAGGAGGGGTATCGAAGCCAATCCCGATCAAATTCGAGCCATCATCGATATGCCTTCACCTACAAATCGAAAAGAAGTTCAACGCCTCACTGGAAGGTTAGCAGCACTCAATCGATTCATTTCAAAATCTTCAGACAAGTGCAAGCCACTTTTCGACAAACTACGAAAAGCGGATACATCTGGCTGGAGTCCAATCTGTGAAGAGGCATTTCAAGGCATCAAGAAATATCTGGTGCAAGCTCCTATCCTGACTGCTCCACTTCCAAAAGAAGACTTGTGGCTCTATCTTGCCGTGACCGATCAAGCAATCAGCGCGGTCTTAGTCAGTAGAAGAGAAGGCATCGAACATCCAGTCTACTACATCAGCCACACTCTTCTTCCGGCTGAGACTCGCTACTCAAAAACTGAGAAGGTCATATTGGCCTTGCTCACTGCATCGCGTCGTCTTCAACCGTACTTCATCTCCCACCAGATTACTGTCATTTCAGAACACTCACTCAAAGATATCATTGACAAAGCTGGTCGAGCTGGTCGAATGACCAAATGGGTGATCGAAATGAGTGCTCTGGGGATTCAATTCGAATCTCGCACTTCTATCAAAGGTCAAGCAATTGCTGATTTTCTAGCTGACTTTCCAGTTGAAGACCCCATCACTTGGGAAGAAGATGTCGATATGCGCTTGGAAGATGAGGATAAGCCTCCGATCAATCCTACAACGAAAATTGATCTAAGTCTTGAAGTTATTGCTGCAACTCCTCCTTGGAAGCTTTATACTGATGGAGCATCAAGTTCGATCGGTTCGGGAACTGGGATAGTCTTAATATCCCCCGAACTTGATCATCTCCAGAAGGCCACTCTCCTTGGGTTTAATGCCACCAACAACGAAGCTGAATATGAAGCACTCATTTCCGGACTCGAAATGGCAGAATCTCTGGGGGTAGATCAAATCATCATATACAGCGACTCCCAATTGATCATAAGACAAATCAATGGAGAGTACACAGCTCGAGAAGAAAGAATGCAACTCTACTTGGCCTTAGTACGACGTCTTCAACAACATTTTACTAGCGCTGAATTCATTCAAATCCCCAGAGCAGAGAACCGAGAAGCAGATGCCTTAGCTAATGCTGCCTCAGTTCTTGGAGACTCACTCGGAGGAAGGCAAATACAAATTGATTATCAAGAAGTGCCCAAAACCATCCCCGATCAACAGATTCTTACCACTACAGAAGGATCTGGGGGTGGAGATCAGCTTGAAGATTGGAGACGACAAATTCTTGACTTCTTCAAACATGGCAAAATGCCAGAAGATCCAAATCAAGCCCGAAGGCTCCAAAGGAAGCTCCCTTGCTACACTTTACAAGGTGAAGATTTATATTTCAAATCTCACAGCGGGATGTTACTCAAGTGCCTTGGTCCTGAACAAGCACAGGCAATCCTGATTGATATCCACTCAGGAGCTTGTGGAAATCATTCGGGAGGAAGATCCCTTGAAGACAAGACGAAGCTACAAGGGTACTACTGGCCAACAATGGCAAGGGATGCTCAACAAGTCGTTCAAAGGTGCGAACCTTGTCAACGGCACGCTCGAGCTATTCATCTCCCTGCAGATGAACTCCATCAATTATCAAGTCCCTGGCCCTTCCATCAATGGGGTTTAGACTTCTTGGGTCCTTTCCCTCCAACTCCAAGCAAGAAGAAGTACCTACTGCTGGCCACAGATTACTTCACCAAATGGGTTGAAGCTGTGCCCCTCTTCCGAGAGACTGATAACGAAGTGATCAAATTCATTCGGCACAACATCTTCTCAAGATTTGGTACACCTCAAGTTCTCGTTGCAGACAATGGAGCTCAGTTTGACTCCGACAAGTTTCGAGAGTTCTGTCTGAACCATGGTATCAAGCTATTCTATTCAACTCCAAGATATCCTCAATGCAATGGCCAAGCAGAAGCCTCCAACAGAGCTATTCTTGGTATACTCAAGAAGAAACTCAATGATAAGAAAGGATTGTGGGAGCAAGTCCTACCTGAAGTTCTTTGGGGGTATCGCACAACTCCGAGAAGATCAACTGGGTTCTCGCCTTTTCGCCTAACATATGGATCAGAGGCAGTACTCCCAACAGAAAACATATCTAGTACTGTGAAGACCAAAGCTGTTGAAGAAGGAGTCAATGAAGAACTTCGGATCAATGATCTAGACTTCTCTGAAGAACTACGAGATCTAGCATCACTTCGTGTGGCCAAATATCAACAGAAGATCAAAAGAGCCTATGACAAGAAAGTCCACAAGAGACAATTCCCAGTGGGTAGTTTAGCTCTCAGAGCAGTTTTCTACAATACCAAAGAACACAGCAGTGGAAAGCTTGCTCCCAACTGGGAAGGTCCATATATCATTGAGTCAGTTGGAGGCAAAGGTTCTTACAGACTGATTACACCAGAAGGAGATAGATTGCCTCGAGCTTGGAATTCTAGACACCTCAAGTTGTTCTATCCATAATGTATATTCTGTGATGAATAAAGCTCTCTTTCAAATGTTCAAGTGTACAAGTGTTCTGATTTTCAATCCAAGTTCTGAAGCAATTACAAGTTATCCATATTCAAATTACCAGGTCTTTTAACAAGTTTGGGTGTTAGGGTTGCGACCCAACCCCTTACTAGCAAATGTTAAAAACTGACCATTTTCAAGTTACCAAGTCTTAACATGTTTGGGTGTTAGAGTTGCGACTCGACCCCTTACTAGCGAATGTTAAACTGACCTTCGAAATTCAATATCCAATTTCAATCAATTCGATATCGTCTAACAGGTTTGGTAGTCTGAGTTGCGACTCGACCCCTTACATTCAAATGTTATTCGAATTCAAATTCAATTTTCAAAGTTACAAGTTTGGGTGATTGAGTAGCGACTCAACCCCTTACATTCAAGTATATGCGTATTCAAATTATGTTCAAATGTATGAATACTCAATCATGTCAAATAGCATTCCAGAACTCAACATTCAAAGACGTTCAACTCAAAAGAAGTGCAAGTTTCAAATACAAAAAAGATGCCTTCTATTATCATCAAAATATGTCAGATACAAGGAGCTGTTACATTTCAAAAATTTACAAGTACAACAACAAAGAAGAAGAAAAGTCTCAGGGCTTGGCCACACTCTTCGCATGCGACTTCTCCCCTTCAGATCCAGGACGAGCTTTACTCGCCACTGATGCCTTGGAGGATCGGACGCTAGCTACATGAGTCCTGAGCGCTTCTGCCGCCTTCTCTGCTGTCTCCTTGTAAACCTTGCACTCAGACAACGCGTGCTCCAGTGCCTTCTTCGAAGTCTCTTCTCTGGCAGCGAAGGCAGCGTGCTGGGTAGCAAGTTGTTGCTTCAGCTCTTGGATCTCGATGGTACGGCCACAGGACACATCCTCAACCTTTGAGAGTCGAGTCTTCAAAGATTCGAGTTCGTGACTCTGTGCCTCACATCGATCCTTCAGCCCTTTGATCTCCAGCTTTCCCTCCCGAAGTTCCTTAATCTTGGTTTTGAGAGAAGCTTTCTTCGAAGTCAGGAGATCTCTTAGCTCATCTCTCTCCGCGGTCAACTGATTTATTTCATCTACAGCTTCTTTTGCTCCCGCCCTCATGGAGAGTTTGGTTGCAACATTCATAAGTGCTGAATTCTGCAAAAGAACAAAAGAGTTGAATTATTCTGAAGAAAGATACGATTCAAATGATCGATCAAACAGATGCACCTACCACCAGGTTAATTCTATCAAAAGCTTCATCCAAAGTGGCACTCGGAAGGTTGATTTGTTTTCTGATCGCAGCAGTGGGGCGGTTGATATCAACGTCACCCAAGTTTTTTATTGTCGGAGTCAATCCAGCAGGCGCACCTGCAATCAAAAGGGAATCAAAGTGTTAGATTATTTTCGAACTTCAGAAACAAGACATTCAAAACAAGTTAAGTTCAATTACCTGATGTTTCGACCTTCGGCTCTTTGCCTTTCCGACGATCAGAGCCACTCTTAGGAGTTGATTTCTCCTGAGTCGGGGTTGGCGCTGGTTGAGGTTGAGGAGCCCCATCCCCCACTCGACTTCCCCTCTCCAAATTAGCAGGGGGGGAAGCATTCCTGGGAGGTGAGGCTCTCTCTTCTTACGACCCGACTGGCTGGATAAGCCCGGCCAGCATGGCCTCCACCTCGTTGAGCAGAGAGTGAGAGGGGGGAGGGGGTTGCTCAACCTCTACACCCCCACTCATTGTTGCTCCCTCAATGCGAGGAGCGTCGGGGGGGATTTGATCCAGAGGCGTGGGGTTGCTTCCAACCCCAGCACTCTTCGACAGCTTTATCTTGAAGCGCATCGGCTTCTTCAATTCGTCGAACTTGTAGGTGGGAACCGCTTTTGGGCCATCACCTTCCATGTCAAGCACTTCTTCCATTTGACGGGCTTTGACCTCGTCAATGGGAATTGGAATCGAATCCTCCCCTGTTGCACCACCAGTGGGGGTGGGAGGAATTTCTTCCTCACCACCCCCGTTTTCATTCTCACCATTCCCATTGGAGGAGGTAGTAGACGGATCATCCTCGCCGTCCCCGTCCTCGTCTTCATCATTGCCACTGATATCGTGGCTGATATTCTCTGTCTCTTCTTCTTCTTCATTTTTCTTCCTTTCTTCTTCCTCTTCGTTCTTCTTCTTTTCTTCTTCTTCATCTTCCTTAGGCTTGACGAGTGTTTTTCGCTTCTTCTTCGCGGGGCCTCTTTGGATAACCAACTTCTCATCCATAGTGGGCAATCGGCGCCTCGCGTTGTAGATTTTCTTCTCGACCCTAATCTTCCGGATGATCTTGCCCGAGCTGGGATCCTCTTCATAATCAGAGTATAGGACTTCGTTGTCCTCATACCTATCCTTCGATCTGTGGAGGAGATTGGCCTTGCCATATCTCACAGGACAGTTAGAAAACTGTTTCCACGACCTGGTTCCACAGGTCAGCTCGAGGAACAAATTATCTATGGCTCCCGCCCTCTCAGAACTCCAAGCGAAGATGCCTCCAGCGCTGTACATCTTAACTGCGTCGTGTACGCTGTCTCGGGGGGTGTCTGGCACTGACATGGATGTCCACGCGCCGGAGACAGAGATTGGCCAGTCAGTATACAATTTGTCCGAAGGGACTGTATCGGTGAGTGGGCGCAGTGGAGATATTCCAGTCAAATTATAGAAAGGGCTGTCCTTCCTGTAGCTCCATCGATAGTGAAAGAAGAAATATCCAAGCTCGATCCGGGCAGGTTCTCCTACCGGGATACTGGAGTAGCAGGCCCTCAAGTCCTCTTGAAAATCTGACTCCACTCGGCAGAAGGCGTAAATGATTCGCCATGCGTTCCCAGTGACCTGCCCCGGGCAAAGGCCAGAAGTATTCAGCAATCTGGCAGCGAAGGGTGGCAGAGGCAGACGTAGACCGCAGTTGAGTTGGCCAACGGTCACTATAGTTCCCATGACCTGCTCTTTGCTAGCAAAATTGGTGAAGACTGTCTTCTTGTCGATGCCGAATGCAGTCTGAATGCTGGGGAGCGAAGGCTGCGCCCCCTTCCCTTCTGTGAAGAAAGAGAGCAATGCTTGCCACTTCTTTCTCTTCGTATCCGTGAGCTCGCTACCTACATTATACATGTACTCCGTCTCCTCTGTCAGGGGCATGAGAGGGCCCAGAACAAACTTCACCTTGGGGATGAACTCTGGCCTTGATGGCGCCGAAGCAAACCCAACCCCTTGGTGCCTTTTGCCAAGCTGGCCAAGTTCAGCGAGAGCAGCCTTGCCTTTGCCACGGCCCCTCGGAGGAGATTGGACCTCGACGATTTCCTTTCCCTTTCTCTTCGAGGGAGTCGTACCGGACTTCTTCGAACTGCCCGAGGAAGCCATTTCACCGATCAGACAAGCGCAGAGAACAGAGAGCAGAAATCAAGAGAGCAAGAGTCTGGACTTCGAAAAATTTTGGAAGCGTGAGGCAAAATGACAGCCGGTGAAAGCTTTTTGTACCCAGGGTGAAACAGGTGCGCAAATCGAGAAGACACGTGTCTTCACCATATCAAATCGCGTGTTTTTGTAGGTACACGTGGCATCCATCCGTAGCAAGCGCAAAACCAGGCGAACAGTCGCGACCAGGCGAAACGTCGGACCTACCGGTCCGCATGAACCAACGGTCTAATCAAGCCACCGGTCTAGGTAAACCGGACCGCCGGTTCAAAGCAACCATCAAGCCAACCAAGGATTCAAAACAAGAAGAATCAAGCTCCATCAATGTTCAAAACTCTGCCACAATATCGAAGAACAAAGCAGCAAACTTTCTCTGAAGGGCAGGTTCGAACTTTACCTTGACCGGATATTTCTTCACCGATCGGACAAACATGTCCGATCGGCGAAAGTTATCTGATCGGTCAAATTTCTACTGGATCTGGCAAAAAACCAAGGTTTTTTGCCGATCACTCGAACCTTGACCGGATATTTTTCACCGATCGGACAAACATGTCCGATCGGCGAAAGTTATCTGATCGGTCAAATTTCTACTGGATCTGGCAAAAAACCAAGGTTTTTTGCCGATCATTCGAACCTTGACCGGATATTTTTCACCGATCGGACAAACATGTCCGATCGGCGAAAGTTATCTGATCGGTCAAATTTCTACTGGATCTGGCAAAAAACCAAGGTTTTTTGCCGATCACTCGAACCTTGACCGGATATTTTTCACCGATCGGACAAACATGTCCGATCGGCGAAAGTTATCTGATCGGTCAAATTTCTACTGGATCTGGCAAAAAACCAAGGTTTTTTGCCGATTACTCGAACCTTGACCGGATATTTTTCACCGATTGGACAAACATGTCCGATCGGCGAAAGTTATCTGATCGGTCAAATTTCTACTGGATCTGGCAAAAAACCAAGGTTTTTTGCCGATCATTCGAACCTTGACCGGATATTTTTCACCGATCGGACAAACATGTCCGATCGGCGAAAGTTATCTGATCGGTCAAATTTCTACTGGATCTGGCAAAAAACCAAGGTTTTTTGCCGAATCACTCGAACCTTGACCGGATATTTTTCACCGATCGGACAAACATGTCCGATCGGCGAAAGTTATCTGATCGGTCAAATTTCTACTGGATCTGGCAAAAAACCAAGGTTTTTTGCCGATCATTCGAACCTTGACCGGATATTTTTCACCGATCGGACAAACATGTCCGATCGGCGAAAGTTATCTGATCGGTCAAATTTCTACTGGATCTGGCAAAAAACCAAGGTTTTTTGCCGATCACTCGAACCTTGACCGGATATTTTTCACCGACCGGACAAACATGTTCGATCGGCGAAAGTTATCTGAACGGTCAAAATTCTACTGGATCGGTCAAAAAACCCTGTTTTTTGACCGATCACTCGATTCTTGATCGGTTGAATTTTGCCCGATCGGTCAAAATTTGACCGATCGGTCAAAAGTGACCGATCGGTCAAAATTTAACCGATCGGCCAAATTTCAGCTGATCGGTCAAAAATACCACTGGATCGGTCAAAAAACCCTGTTTTTTGACCGATCACTTGATTCTTGACCGGTTGAATTTTGCCCGATCGGTCAAAATTTGACCGATCGGTCAAAAGTGACCGATCGGTCAAAATTTAAACCGATCGGCCAAATTTCAGCTGATCGGTCAAAAATACTACTGGATCGGTCAAAAAACCCTGTTTTTTGACCGATCACCCGATTCTTGACCGGTTGAATTTTGACCGATCGGTCAAAATTTGACCGATCGGTCAAAATTTGACCGATCGGTCAAATTTGACCGATCGGTCCAAATTGACCGATCAGTCACTTTTTTCTCTAACATGCGGCAAGTTTCTTCGTGTCCGTTTTTCTAAACAGGAAGTTGCTATTTTTTGCACCAAAATCCAAGCCAGCTAGAATGCACTCTAGCTAACTTGAAGGGGGTAACTGTGGGTGCAAATTTTGGCATAAATCTACCACGGGACCCACCAGCCCTGCCTGGTGGGCCCACGAGGACTACCACGGGACCCACCAGCCCTGCCTGGTGGGCCCACGAGGACTACCACGGGACCCACCAGCCCTGCCTGGTGGGCCCACGAGGACTACAGCGGGACCCACCGGCCCTGCCTGGTGAGCCCACGAGGACTACAGCGGGACCCACCGGCCCTACCTGGTGGGCCCACGAGGACTACAGCGGGACCCACCGGCCCTGCCTGGTGGACCCACGAGGACTACAACGGGACCCATCGGCCTTGCCTGGTGGGCCCCCGAAGACAACCGCAGGGCTCGCAACTTTACCTGGAGGATCCCCAGATACTGCAGCAGAAACCGCCATTCGCCACCCGGAATGCCTATAAATAGCAGTGCCTTCGAATGTAAAAAGATCGAGATCCAGATCCACAAATCTGATTTCCACTCTGAGATCTGACTTTCAGAACCAGAGCTCTGGGATTTCACACTTTCGATCTACCATCTCCCTTTGATCTTCTTTCAGAAAGATCAGTGTTTACAGTGATACTCGGTCTGTCGAGATCACTTCAACATAAGTGTTAGTGAATTCGGGTTGCACCCTATAGCACGGAGACGTAGGCTTCGGCTGAACTCCGAGATCACTTCTCGTGTCAAACTCTCTCTGATTGCATCTCTCTGTTTACAAATCAAAAGCTTCAACTTCAATCAACAGATCGACCAACGATCTTCGACGTCAACACGAACATTCAATTGACTGGTGCTGCGAGAGTCTTCGGGTCGGCACGAAGATTTTCCCCCACAGATCGTACGAATAAATTAGAATGGATTGTACGAATGAATTAGAATAGATACATTCGTGCGAATGAATTAGAATGGATCGGACGAATGAATTAGAATGGATCGTACGATCCATTCTAATTCATTTGTATGATCCATTCTAATTCATTCGTCCGATCCATTCTAATCCATTCGTACGATCCATTCTAATTCATTCGTACGATCCATTCTAATTCATTCTCACTAATGTAACCTTTCTAATTCATTTGTACGATCCATTCTAATTCATTCATACGATCCATTCTAATCCATTCGTACGATCCATTCTAATCCATTCGTACGATCCATTCTAATTCATTCGCACGAATGTAACCATTCTAATTCATTCGTACGATCCATTCTAATTCATTCCTACGATCCATTCTAATTCATTCGCACGAATGTATCCATTCTAATTCTTTTGCACGATCCATTCTAATTCATTCCTATGATCCATTCTAATTCATTCGTATGATACATTTATACGACAGAATTAGAATGGATTGTACGAATGAATTAGAATTGATCATACGAATGAATTAGAATGGATCGTGAGAATGAATTAGAATGGATCGTACGAATGAATTAAAATGGATATATTTGAACGAATAAATTAGAATGGATCGTACGAACGAATTAGAATGGATCGTACGAATGCATTAGAATGGATCGTACGAATGAATTAGAATGGATACATTCGAGCGAATGAATTAGAATGGATCGTGCGATGAATTAGAATGGATCATACAAATGAATTAGAATGGATTCTAATCCATTCGTACGATCCATTCTAATATATTCTAATTCATTCGTACAAATGTATCCATTCTAATTCATTCTCACGAATGTAATCTTTCTAATTCATTTGTATGATCCATTCTAATGCATTCGTACGATCCATTCTAATCCATTCGTACGATCCATTCTAATCCATTCATTCGTACAAATGAATTAGAATGGTTACTTTCGTGCGAATCAATTAGAATAGATCGTACTAATGAATTAGAATTGATCGTACGAATGAATTAGAATGGATCGTGCGAATGAATTAGAATGGATCGTAGGAATGAATTAGAATGGATCGTACGAATGAATTAGAATGGTTACATTCATGCGAATGAATTAGAATGGATCGTACGAATGGATTAGAATGGATCGTACGAATGGATTAGAATGGCTCGTATGAATGAATTAGAATGGATCGCACAAATGACTTAGAAAGGTTACATTTGTGAGAATGAATTAGAATGGATCGTACGAATGAAATAGAATGGATCGTACGAATGGATTAAAATGGATACATTCGAGCGAATGAATTAGAATGGATACATTTGTGCGAATGAATTAGAATGGATAATGCGAATGAATTAGAATGGATCGTACGAATGAATTAGAATGGATTGTACGAATGAATTAGAATGGATACATTCGTGCGAATGAATTAGAATGGATCGGATGAATGAATTAGAATGGATCGTACGAATGAATTAGAATGGATCGTGCGAATGAATTAGAATGGATCGTACGAATGAATTAGAATGGATCGTGCGAATGAATAAGAATGAATCATACGAATTCACTAGAATGGATCGTACGAATGAATTACAATGAATCGTACGATCTATTCAAATTCATTCGTCCGATCCATTCTAAATCATTCGCACGAATTTATCCATTCTAATTCATTCATACAATCCATTCTAATTCATTCGCACGATCCATTCTAATTCATTCGCACAAATTAGAATGGATTGTACGAATGAATTAAAATGGATTGTGCGAACGAATTAGAACGGATTGTGCGAATGAATTAGAAAGGATCATATGAATGAATTAGAATGGATCGTGCAAATGAATTAGAATGGATACATTCGTGCGAATGAATTAGAATGGATCGTACGAATGAATTAGACTGGATCGTATGAATAAATTAGAATGGATACATTCATACGAATGAATTAGAATGGATCGTACGAATGAATTAGAATGGATCGTACGAATGGATTAGAATGGATCGTACGAATGAATTAGAATGGGTACATTTGTGCGAATGGATTAGAACGCATTGTACTAATGAATTAGAATAGATACATTTGTGCGAATGAATTGGATTGCATCGTACGAATGAATTTGAATGGATTGTACGAATGAATTAGAATGGATCGTACGAATGAATTAGAATGGATCATGCGAATGAATTAGAATAGATCGTACGAATGAATTAGAATGGATCGTACGAATAAATTAGAATGGATCGTGCGAATGAATTAGAATGGATCGTACGAATGAATTAGAATGGATAGGACGAATGAATTAGAATGGATCGTACGATTCATTCTAATTCATTCATACGATCCATTCTATAATGCATTCGTACGATTCATTCTAATTCATTCGCACGATCCATTCTAATTCTTTCGTATGATCCATTCTAATTTATTTGCACGAATATACGATCCATTCTAATTTGTTCGCAAGAATGTATCCATTCTAATTCATTCGTATAATCCATTCTAATTTATTCGTACAAATGTATCCATTATAATTCATTCATACGATCCATTCGAATTCATTCGTACGATTCATTCTAATTCATTCGCACGATCCATTCTAATTCATTTGTACGATCCATTCTAATTCATTCGCACGAATGTATCCATTCTAATTCATTCGTACAATCCATTCTAATTCATTCGCACGATCCATTCTAATTCATTCGTATGATCTATTCTAATTCTTTCAATGAATTAGAATGAATACATTCGTGCGAATGAATTAGAATGGATAGGACGAATGAATTAGAATGGATCGTATGATTCATTCTAATTCGTTTGTTCGATCCATTCTAATTCATTCGTATGATCCATTCTAACTCATTCGGTGGGTCCATTCTAATTCATTCGTACGACCCATTCTAATTCATTCGCACTATCCATTCTAATTCATTCGCACGATCCATTCAAATTCATTCGTACGATCCATTCTAATTCATTCGCACGAATGTATCCATTCTAATTCATTTGTACGATCCATTCTAATTCATTTGTACAATGCGTTCTAATCCATTCGTACGATCCATTCTAATTCATTCCTATGATCCATTTTAATTCATTCGTACGATTCATTCTAATTCATTCGCTCGAATGTATCCATTCTAATTTATTCGTACGATCCATTCTAATTTGTTCATACGATCCATTCTAATTCGTTCGTACGAATGTATCCATTCTAATTCATTCGCACGATCCATTCTAATCCATTCGTACGATCCATTCTAATTCATTCGTACAAACAAATTAAAATGGATCGTATGAATGAATAAGAATGGATCGTACGAATGAATTAGAATAGATCGTGCGAATGAATTAGAATGAATCGTATGAATGCATTAGATTGGATACATTCGTGCGAATGAATTAGAATGGATCGTACGAATGAATTTGAATGGATCATACAAATGAATTGAAAGGTTACATTCGTGAGAATGAATCAGAATGGATCGTACGAATGAATTAGAATGGATCAAGCGAATGAATTTGAATGGATCGTACGAATGAATTATAATGGATCGAACGAATGAATTAGAATGGATACATTCGAGCGAATGAACTAGAATGGATCGTATGAATGAATTAGAATGGATCGTGCGAATGAATTAGAATGGATTGTACGAATGGATTAGAATGGATCGTACGAATGGATTAGAATGGATCGTACGAATGGATTAGAATGGATCGTGCGAATGGATTAGAATGGATCATGCGAATGAATTAGAATGGATCGTACGATCCATTCTAATGCATTCGTACGATCCATTCTTATTCATTCATATGATCCATTCTAATTCATTCGCACAATCCATTCTAATTCATTCGTACGGTCCATTCTAATTCATTCGTATGATCCATTCTAACTCATTCGATGGATCCATTCTAATTCATTCGTACGATCCATTCTAATTCATTCGCACAATCCATTCTAATTTATTCGTACGATCCATTCTAATTCATTCGTACGATCTATTCTAATTCATTCGCACGAATGTAACCATTCTAATTCATTCGTACGATTCATTCTAATTCATTCGTATGAGCTATTCTAATTCATTCGTACGATCCATTCTAATTCATTTGTACGATCCATTGTAAATCATTCATACAATCCATTCAGATTCATTCGCACAAATGTATCCATTCAAATTCATTCGTACGATCCATTCTAATTAATTCGCACGATCCATTCTAATTCCGTCGTATGAATGTATCCATTTTAATTCATTCGTACGATCCATTCTAATTCGTTCGTACGATCTAATTCATTCGTACGATCCATTCTAATTCATTCGTACGATCGATTCTAATTCATTCGCATTATCCATTCTAATTCATTCGTACGATCCATTCTAATTCATTCGTATGATCCATTCTAATTTATTTGTTCAAATATATCCATTCTAATTCATTCGTACGATCCATTCTAATTCATTCGCACGATCCATTCTAATTCATTCGCACGAATGTATCCATTCTAATTCATTTGCACGATCCATTCTAATTCATTCGTACGATTCATTCTTATTCATTCATACGATCCATTCTAATTCATTCGCACAATCCATTCTAATTCATTCGTACAATCCATTCTAACTCATTTGTACGAATGAATTAGAATAGATCGTATGAATGGATTAGATTGGATTGTACGAATGAATTAGAATGGATCGTACGAACGAATTAGAATGGATGAATGAACGAATTAGAATGGATCGTACGAATGAATTAGAATGGATACATTCGAGCGAATGAATTAGAATGGATCGTACGAATGAATTAGAATGGATCGTAGGAATGAATTAGAATGGATAGTGCGAATGAATTAGAATGGATCGTACAAATGAATTAGAATGTATTGTACGAATGAATTAGAATAGATCGTGCTAATGAATTAGAATGGATCGTACGAAAGAATTAGAATGGATCGTACGAATGAATTAGAATGGATCATACGAATGAATTAGAATTGATCGTGCGAATGAATTGGAATGGATTGTACGAATGAATTAGAATGGATACATTTGTGCGATGATTAAGAATGGAGCATACGAATGAATTAGAATAGAGCGTACGAATGAACTAGAATGGATACATTCGTGCGAATGAATTAGAATGGATCATATGAAAGAATTAGAATGGATCGTGATAATGAATTAGAATGGATCGTGCGAATGAATTAGAATGGATCGTACGAACGAATTAGAATGGATCGTACGAACGAATTAGAATGGATCATATGAACGAATTAGAATGTATCGTACGAATGAATTAGAATGGATCGAACGAATGAATTAGAATGGATTGTGCGAATGAATAAGAATGGATCGTATGAATGAATAAGAATGGATCGTACGAATGAATTAGAATGGATCGTGCAAATGAATTAGAATGCATACATTCGTGCAAATGATCCATTCTAATTCATTCGTACGATCCATTCTAATTCATTCCTACGATCCATTCTAATTCATTTGCATGAATGTATCCATTCTAATTAATTCGTACGATCCATTCGAATTCATTCGTATGATCCATTCTTATTCATTCGCACGATCCAGTCTAAATGATTCGCACGATCCATTCTAATTCATTCGCACGATCCATTCTAATTTATTCGTACGATCCATTCTAATTCATTCGTACGGTCTATTCTAATTCATTCGCACGAATGTAACCATTCTAATTCACTCATACGATTCATTCTAATTCATTCGTATGAGCTATTCTAATTCATTCGTACGATCCATTCTAATTCATTCGTACGATCTATTGTAATTCATTCATACAATCCATTCAGATTCATTTGTACAAATGTATCCATTCAAATTCATTCGTACGATCCATTCTAATTAATTCGCACGATCTATTCTAATTCAGTCGTATAAATGTATCCATTTTAATTCATTCGTACGATCCATTCTAATTCATTTGTACGATCTAATTCATTCGTACAATCCATTCTAATTCATTCGTACGATCGATTCTAATTCATTCGCACGATCCATTCTAATTCATTCTTACAATCCATTCAGATTCATTCGCACAAATGTATCCATTCAAATTCATTCGTACGATCCATTCTAATTCATTCGTATGATCCATTCTAATTCATTCGTACGATCCATTCCGTTCGTACGATCCATTCTAATTCATTCGTACGATCCATTCTAATTCATTCGTACGATCCATTCTAATTCATTCGCTCGAATGTATCCATTCTAATTCATTCGTACGATCCATTCTAATCCATTCGTATGATCAATTCTAATTCATTCGCACGATCCATTCTAATTCATTCTCACGAATGTAACCTTTCTAATTCATTTGTACGATCCATTCTAATTCATTCGTACGATCCATTCTAATCCATTCGTAAGATCCATTCTAATCTATTCGTACGATCCATTCTAATCCATTCGTACGATCCATTCCAATTCATTCGCTCGAATGTATCCATTCTAATTCATTCGTACGATCTATTCTATCCATTCGTACGATCCATTCTAAACCATTCGTACGATCCATTCTAATTCATTCGCACGAATGTAACCATTCTAATTAATTCATACGATCCATTCTAATTCATTCCTACGATCCATTCTAATTCATTCGTATGATCAATTCTAATTCATTCGCACGATCCATTCTAATTCATTCGTACGATCCATTCTAATTCATTCGCACGAATGTAACCATTCTAATTCATTCGTACGATCCATTCTAATTCATTCGCATGATACATTCTAATTCATTAGCACAAATGTAACCATTCTAATTCATTCGGTGGATCGATTCTAATTCATTCGTACGATCCATTCTAATTCATTCTCATGAATGTAACCTTTCTAATTCATTTGTAAGATCCATTCTAATTCATTCGTACGATCCATTCTAATCTGTTGGGGGTAGCTGAAACTCGCCCAGGAGGTCGCCCCTCCCACGCTCACCAAGTCATCTTGACAGGGAGCGGGATCCATATTAGGCAAAAGGGGCCTCAGGCTAAGAACTCACTCGGGAGCTCGTGCAAGCTCGCTCAGGACCACGCCCAAGCTCGCTCAGGAGCTCGCCTAAGCTCGCTCAGGAGCTCGCCTAAGCTCGCTCAGGAGCTCGCCTAAGCTCGTTCGGGAGCTCGCCTAGGCTCGCTCGGGAGCTCGCCTAAGCTCGTTCAGGAGCTCGCCTAGGCTCGCTCGGGAGCTCGCCTAAGCTCGTTCAGAAGCTCGCCTAGGCTCGCTCGGGAGCTCGCCCAAGCTCGCTCAGGAGCTCGCCTAAGCTCGTTCAGGAGCTCGCCTAGGCTCCCCCAGGAGCTCGCCCCTCCCGCGCTCACCAAGTCATCTTGACAGGGAGCGAGATCCACATTGGGCAGAAGGGGCCTCAGACTAAGAGCTTGCTCGGGAGCTCGCCCGAGCTCGCTCAGGAGCCCTCTCTAGCCCGTCCCGGAGCTCGCCCAAGACTCCCCTATTTTACTGAAGAGGTCGCTCCTGCGAAGTCCGACTCTTGATTGATCGAGAAGAAAAGGCGGAGCAATGGAAGGCGAGCTCGCCCTGGCTTCCCACGTGAGGTCGCCCACACTAGAGCAGCATGAAGGGTTGCCAGGTGTCGAAACCCCACTGGAGCTACGTGGATAATTGTAGTCCACGGAAGCCCGCCAGAATCAGTCTTGAGACCTCCCATACTTGAATATTCTAGAAGAGCCACCTAGCAGCAACCAGAAAGATGCTCTCCCCCACTCAAACCGCCTGGCAGGATCGACGACAAAGAATGTCAGGGGCGCAACTTCAAAGGATCGTCAGAGACCCACGCGAGCCAGAACGTGGGGGTCTAGAAGGCTCTGGAAAGAATCTCCACGTGTCGGGCAACGGTAGGTCGCCGATGTCTATAAATGCCCACCCCCAGGCTCCAGAGTACAGGTTTGAAACCTTTTTCCCTTCCACTTTGGTATACAATAGCTCGCCGTTGTGCACCTGAGACTGACTTGAGCGTCAGAGGGTCTGCACTCCTAAGGGAGCCAGCCATTCTTACGCTTTTTCTTTGTCTTGCAGGCAGCCCGCACGGACCAGCAAAAAATCCCCCAAACATTTGGCGCCGTCTGTGGGATCCTTCGACTGGTTCCTGCGAGAACGCCCACGACCACGCGGTCGAACGCCGTGGGCTCTCGTAACCCAAGGATGGCTTCGGCGACAAGGGGACGCAGGCGACCGAGGACCCGTGCGAGGTCTGCGTGCAGCGAACCTCCTGTTGAGACCCCTCAGCCCCATGTCCCGCTCGGTGACCAGCTCCTGTTGGAGATGTTGGCCACCCAGCGGGCCATGATGGAGGAACTGACACGATTGCGTCAGGTTCCGGCGGCCAGCCGACGGTCTGGGCTGGCGAGGACGGTATCTCCGGTGCGACCACCAGCTTCGACATCGCGCCCGCCCACGACCATTCCGGCTCGGCAGGTCTCCCATCCGGAACCCCCGATCGAGAGAGCGGCCGTGCGCAGGGTGCCGGAAACCCCACTTACGAGGTTGCAGAAGCTAGTAACCCAGCGGTCTAGCAACCAGGCGACCTCGCGAGCGACCATCCCTCGCCGTCGTAGTCGGAGCGCCGATTCTAACGAGTCGGAGGCAAGGTCTCTAGAGCGGGATCGCGACCCGTGCCATCGACGACGAGAAAAAGAGCCCGCGGTGGCTATACCTTCCGAAGCTCGAGAGGCAACGGCCTCCCACAGACCAACCGCCACGCTGAAGGAATCCACGGACGAACAACGAGGAGGCCGCCGAGTGGTAGCCCCCGAAGGTCGCCTCGGGGTGGATCCGAACCTCCCTCGAGGGAGCGTGCACGGCCGCCTAGGACTTGCGTAGCAACCTCTGGGAGTTTTCCTCGGGCACTGGCAGCGACCTAACGCGACAGTAGACCTGCTAGAGGACCTCGCCGCCCACGGGGGTAGCTCGCCCTTCACGAGCGAGGTGCACCGAGGGGGTTTCCCTCACCACTGGACCCCGCCTAAGTTTGTTCTGTTCGATGGATCGCAAGATCCAGTCGACCATCTATTGGCTTACCGAAAGCTGTTATTTTTCTGGGACCAGGACCATGTCTTGTGCCGGGCTTTCCCGAGTAGTTTGACGGGCTCAGCATTAAACTGGTTCCACAAATTGCCTTCGGGCACCATTCCAGACTTCCCTACTCTCTCAAAGCTATTTCTGGAGCAGTACCGCTGCAACAGGCAGCCCCCAAAGAGGATTGAGTCACTCTTCACCTTGGCCATGGGAGCCTGCGAAACCCTTCGAAGCTTCGCGACGCGCTTTCGAAGCGTCTACCTCGCTCTGGAGGACGCTGTCGGCCAAGACCGCACAACGGTGAGCGCTTTCCGGAACGCCCTCCCAGAAGGAAGCAAACTTCATGACGCGTTGGTAATCAAGGATCCTCGCACGATCGTCGAGCTCTTCGCCCTTGTCCAGCAACACATCAAGCTCGAAGATGCGGTGTTAGACCGGAAGGGAAAGGCAGTCGAGCAGCGACCTCCTCCGGCTCTGCGACCTCTCGTCGTTAAGGCCGTGGAGAGACGGGAGGTGCCACTGGCGGTACCTTTGCCCGGACCGCCCGCAACTCCTGCCGTACAGCCCGCTGAGATCCCCGCAGTAGTCGCTGGAAGGCCGGCGAATTGGCGCCTGCCTCCGGGACCCGAGGAGCGGGATTTTACCGTGTTGACCCACTCGCCGGGGCAAATTTTTCACCAGATCTGGAATGAACCTTTCTTTCGGTACCCACCACCCCTGCAGGCCGGGGAGCCCGGCTCAACCGATAATTCGCGGCGTTGCACTTTTCATCACAGCCCCGGGCATCACACCAACAGATGTCGGGCTCTAAAGAACCACCTCGAGGACTTGGTCACCCAAGGCCATTTGGATCAGTTCATTTCGCCTCCCAAGATATTCGAGGTGATACCGGCGTGGGCTTCTCGGGAAGGAGATCGCCCGGGGCCCGCTGAGCCCGCCCTGCCTCCACCTCCCCCGGGAGGGCTGGCGGTCCGTCACACCATCAGCGGGCGCCTGAGCGGCCCAAGATCCAGCAACGAGGTTCGCCGGCAAGTTAGAGAGATGGAGCGGGCTCAGAAGGTATTCTCCGTTTCTCTAATCCCTGTATTACTCCAAACACCAAGGATAGAAGCCCGGGACTTTATTTGGTTCTCGGAGGAGGACATGGCTGGGGTGGTTACCCCCCACAATGATCCCCTTATCATACGACTTATGATGGCGAACATCGAGGTAAGGCGGGTCCTGGTTGACCCGAGAAGTGCCGTAGATATTCTGTTCTTGTCGGCCTTCCAGCGAATGGGGTTGAGACAAGTTGACTTGTCTCCCTCAACGGGCTCGCTCACCGGTTTCACTGGCGAGGTCGCTAAGGTGGCAGGGGAGATAACCCTCACCGTGATGGCGGGCCCGGAGGTACGTCAAGTCCGTTTTGCGATGGTGGATGGGCAGTCCGCTTTCAATGCCATCCTAGGGCGACCTTGGCTGAGGCAGATGAAAGCGGTGTCCTCGCCTAATCACCAGGCCCTCAAGTTCCCCACCAACGGAGGGGTTGTGGTAATTCGAGGAGACCAGGTCGCTGCTACCAGATGCGAGCAGGCCGTCTCTCACCGCGCAGATGTTGAGGTCGCTAAGGCCAAGAGGCCCACGCCCTCCTAGCAATTAACGCCCACCTCGAGCGGGCTCCCCCAAAGCCCGAGAGAGGTCACCTCGCTTAGATCCCCTACTTCACCCCCGGGTTGGAGCGGCGTGGATCTTGAGCTCGAGGAGAAAGGTCGCCTACCAGGGTCCCAGAGAGGAAGTTTTCCCATTGCCGAGCCGCTACAAGAAGTCAACATTGGTAGCGAGGACGGGCCAAGGATTGTTAGTCTCGGGACCTCGCTAACCAAGGGCGAGGTCCTGGCCCTAACCAATATACTCAGGGAATACCGTGACGTATTCGCTTGGAGCTTCGCGGACATGCCAGGAATTGACCCGGAGGTCGCCTGTCATCGTCTGCACACCATGAAAGAATTCCCGCCGGTCAAGCAAAAAGCTCAGCACATACCTGCTGCGAAGTCCATTGCAGTAGCGGCGGAGATAGAAAAGCTAGAGCGAGCTGGTTTTATACGCGAGGCACACTTTCCCGAGTGGATCTCCAACATCGTGGCGGTGCCCAAGAAGAGCGGGGCGGTCAGAGTGTGCATTGACTTCTCCGACCTCAATAAAGCATGCCCGAAGGACGGTTTCCCTCTTCTGCGGATAGGCGCGCTGGTCGACGCAGCTGTCGGGTTCCAGGCCTTGTCCTTTATGGATGGATATTTGGGGTATAACCAGATACCTCTCTACATCGAAGATCAAGAGAAGACCGCTTTCTATTCTGGGGCGGGCTACCAGAAGCTATTCTGCTATCGAGTGATGCCTTTCGGACTTAAGAACGCTAGAGCGACCTACCAAAGGTTAGTCACTCAGATATTTAAGGGTCAGATCGGCAGGAATGTCGAAGTTTATGTAGACGACCTCCTAGTGAAAAGTCGAAAGCAAGAAGGGCATGTCGCTGATCTCCGTGAAACCTTCGAAGTGTTGAGAAAGTACCAAATGAGGCTAAACCCAGCAAAGTGCGCATTCGGGGTGACTTCAGGGAAATTCCTAGGGTACCTGGTCACCCACAGGGGGATCGAGGCCGACCCTGGGCAAATCCGAGCACTTGTCGAAATGCCCGCACCAAGAACCTGGCAGGAAGTCCAGAGATTGAGCAGGCGAATCGCCGCGCTAAATCGGTTCATCTCCAAATCTTCAGATAATTGCCGACCTCTTTTCGAGCTGCTTCGAAAAGGAGCGAGCATTTGTTGGGATGAAAAGTGTGAGCGCGCTTTTCAAAAGATCAAAGACTATCTGGCGAGCCCGACAATCCTAGCGGCACCCAAAGATGGCACCGAGCTCGGCGTATATCTCGCGGTCACGGAGAATGCGGTAAGCGGGGTCCTTGTTGTAGAAGAAGCAAAGGTGGAGCGGCCTGTCTATTTTGTGAGCCACACAATGCTTCCCGCCGAGCTCCGGTATCGACCAATCGAGAAGGTCGCATTGGCCTTGGTCCTTACCGCGAGAAAGCTTCACCCCTACTTCTCCGCGCACACTGTCAAAGTCATCACGGAGCACCCTCTGAAGAGTGCGCTCTCCAGACCCTCGGTAGCCGGCAGGCTCTACCGATGGTCCACCGAGCTTGCCGCCTATGGTTTGGAGTATGTCCCTCGAGTTGCTGTCAAAGGGCAGGCTCTCGCCGATTTCTTGGCGGACTTTCCTATAGAAGAACCGGTCCAGTACCAGGAGGATGAGCCAACTGAGGCATACCCTGGGAGGGCGAGGTTCTTGGACAACCAAGGCGAGCCTCCTCCAACTAAGCATTCAGAGATAGCGGGCTGGGAGCTATTCGTCGACGGATCCTCCAACGCTTTGGGGGCCGGGATCGGGGTTGCACTGATCGCCCAGTCAATATTTCTTGAGAAGTCAGTCCGACTGGATTTCGCTGCAACCAACAACGAGGCAGAGTATGAGGCACTGCTCGCCGGACTAGAGCTCGCCCAAGAAGTAGGCGCCAAACGGTTAAAGGTGTTCAGCGATTCCCAGCTGATCATTGGTCAAATCAACGAGGATTATGCCTCCAGAGATGCGCGAATGGCGGGCTACGTGGATTTGGTAAAAGGAAAGGCTGCAGAGTTCGAAAAGATCTCCTTCGAGCAAATTCCTCGAGCCGATAATAGGCGAGCTGATGCTTTGGCAAACGCTGCCTCCCTGCTGGGAGCATCAGAAGCTCGCCAGATTCTCATCGAGGTCCAAAATCAGTCTTGGCTCCAACTGATGGAGCCCGCTGTTAACCAAGTCTCTGTCGACGTTTCACCCGGCGGGTGGACCGCCCCCATTCTTCGCTTTCTCTAGAAGGGCGAGCTTCCAGAGGATAGAGAGGAAGCCCGGCGAATGGAGAAATGCGCTGAACCTCATTCGCTGGGATCGCCTTTTTGGAAGGTCTTTTGGCGGGCCAAATCTTCGTTGCATCGAGAGCCCGGAGACCGAAGAAGTTTTGAATTGCATTCACTCAGGTGAGCTGGGAAACCACGCTGGTGGGCGGTCTCTAGCTGTGAAAGTACGGAGGCAGGGATACTGGTGGCCCACTCTGGAGCAAGACGCCTTGAAAGTCGCACAAAGCTGCCTCCAATGCCAGAAGCACGCCACGACAAATCATATGCCTGCAGAAGAACTGCATCCGCTGGCGAGCCCATGGCCTTTCCAGCAATGGGGACTGGACATAATGGGACCTTTCCCCGTGTCAGCCCGGCAAAAGAAATTCATCTTAGTGGCTACGGACTACTTCACCAAATGGGTGGAAACGGTCCCGCTAGCTAAGATAGGCGAAAAGCAAGTGAGAGACTTCCTTTGGAAGAATATTTTCTGTCGTTTCGGGCTGCCCCGAGTACTCATCACTGACAATGGTCGCCAGTTCGACAATCGCTTGATCAGAAGCTTTTGCGTTGAATATGGAGTCGACCTAAGGTTCTCGTCCCCAAGATACCCTCAAAGCAACAGGCAGGCCGAAGCTATGAATCGTTTGATCCTAGACAACCTCAAGAAAAGACTGGAGGGAAAAAAGGGATTGTGGGAGCAGGAGCTCGATGGAGTCTTGTGGGCCTATTGCACTACTCCATGTTGCTCAACTAACGAGTCCCCTTTCAGTCTCACTTTTGGTTGCGAAGCCGTGCTACCCGTAGAAGCCGAGCTGCCCACTGAAAGAAGGCTTGCGTCGGAGGAGGTCGACAATGACAAATTGCTCGCCGACTCCCTCGATCAGCTCGAAGAAAGACGAGAGCGTGCCAATCTGCACCTTGCCGGATATAGACAGGAAATGAAGCGCGCATATGACAAAAGAGTCCGCCATCGGGGATTCAAGGCTGGCGATCTGGTAATGAAAAAGGTGTTCGCAAACACGCAGGAGCCTAACGCAGGGAAGCTCGCGATGAACTGGGAAGGCCCCTACATAGTACGCGAAGCACGAAGCTCGGGGGCTTACCAGTTGATGACCGCTGAAGGCGACCCGTTAGAGCGACCTTGGAACGCCGTGCACCTCCGAAAGTTTTATGCATAAGACCAAGGAATTTTGTAAATCACCTTCTGAAGAAGTTATGAATGAACGATGGCAGTTTTACCAAATAATTTAACTCGGAAGCTTGGCGCAGAAAGAGCCCGCATGATCTATAAAGTGTAGTCCGCTGCTGAGTGGACTTAAAGCAAGACCGGGATTCTCAGAGGCAGCCAGTGGGCGACCTGGAGACTCCCGGGGCAGTCCGCTGTTGTGCGGACTTAAAGCAAGACCGGGATCCTCAGAGGCAGCCAATGGGCGACCTTGAGATTCCTGGGGCAGTCCGCCGTTGTGCGGACTTAAAGCAAGACCGGGATCCTCAGAGGCAGCCAGTGGGCGACCTTGAGATTCCCGGGGCAGTCCGCCGTTGCGCGGACTTAAAGCAAGACCGGGATCCTCAGAGGCAGCCAGTGGGCGACCTTGAGATTCCCGGGGCAGTCTGCCGTTGCACGGACTTAAAGCAAGACCGGGATCCTTAGAGGCAGCCAGTGGGCGACCTTGAGATTCCTGGGGAAGTCCGCTGCCTAGTGGACTCTAAACCTAACCGGGATCCTTCGCGTTCACCTGCCATGAACGGAAGCATCCTGGCGTGGGCGTACCCCTCAAAGGGCAAGTCCGCTGAACAGGATCGTCGAGAGAAATTAACCGGGCAGGGGGCAGCTAGCACTTATTAGTTTCCTTCAAAAATAAAAATGGTTTAAGTCTCTGAGTGTAGGGAAGTTTTTGAAGTCATTTTGTTCGCTTATCGTTTTCCGGGCTCAGAGACTACATTGAGTTTTAGCGAGCATGCCGAGTTTTTCGTTTGCATACACTTTAAAATAAAAAGGTTGAATCGAATTAGCTGCCTCGCCCGGGGTATCACTCTCGAGATCACTGCGAAACTCCTAAAGCGGACTCATGAGCGACACAGAAATAGAAAGAAACGCATAGGCGATCTCAAAAAGATGAAAATTTCATTGATTGACAAAAATTATAAGAACAGTTACAAGGCTGCGAGCTCAAGGCTTGCTAGTCTCCACCCCACTGTCCTCCCCTCGGCGCCGCTTCTTCGACCTCTCGGTCTTGTACTTTTCCACAGCGGCCAGAGCGCTGGTGCGAAGCCCAAGCCACAAGATCGACCGCAGCTCGCCCGAGGCAGACCCTGACCGCGTGTGGCAAGCTCGCACCGGAAGGAGATCGCTCGTGGCTGACGCTCCTGGCTCGCCCAGCGTTTGTGAAATACTGGCAGTCAAAGCTCTCGGCGCAGACCGCCCACGGCTGGTGCCCGCAGCTCGCCCGAGTCAGACCCTGACTGTGTGTGGCAAGCTCGCACCGGAAGGAGATCGCTTGTGGCTGACGCTCCTGGCCCGCCCAGCGTTTGTGAAATACTGGCAGTCAAAGCTCTCGGCGCAGACCGCCCACGGCTGGTGCCCGCAGCTCGCCCGAGTTAGACCCTGACCGCGTGTGGCAAGCTCACACTGGAAGGAGATCACTCGTGGCTGACGCTCCCGGCCCGCCCAGCGTTTGTGAAATACTGGCGGTCAAAGCTCTCGGCGCAGACCGCCCACGGCTGGTGCCCGCAGCTCGCCCGAGTCAGACCCTGATCGCGTATGGCAAGCTCGCACCGGAAGGAGATCGCTCGTGGCTGACGCTCCCGGCCCGCCCAGCGTTTGTAAAATACTGGGAGTCAAAACTCTCGGCGCAGATCGCCCGCGGAAGGAGCCCACAGCTCACAGGGTGGAGGTCGCCAATGGCTGGTGCTCCCGGTCCAACCGGCGTGTGCAATAAGACTCCTGAGCAAGCGTCAAAGTCTCCTTGGTCGCTACCTCAGGAGGGGGTAATGTTGGGGGTAGCTGAAACTCGCCCAGGAGCTAGCCCCTCCCACGCTCACCAAGTCATCTTGACAGGGAGCGGGATCCACATTGGGCAGAAGGGGCCTCAGGCTAAGAACTCGCTCGGGAGCTCGCCCAAGCTCGCTCAGGACCACGCCCAAGCTCGCTCAGGAGCTCGCCTAAGCTTGCTCAGGAGCTCGCCTAAGCTCGTTCGGGAGCTCGCCTAGGCTCGCTCGGGAGCTCGCCTAAGCTCGTTCAGGAGCTCACCTAGGCTCGCTCGGGAGCTCGCCTAAGCTCGTTCAGAAGCTCGCCTAGGCTCGCTCGGGAGCTCGCCCAAGCTCGCTCAGGAGCTCGCCTAAGCTCGTTCAGGAGCTCGCCTAGGCTCGCCCAGGAGCTCGCCCCTCCCGCGCTCACCAAGTCATCTTGATGGGGAGCGAGATCCACATTGGGCAGAAGGGGCCTCAGGCTAAGAGCTCGCTCGGGAGCTCGCCCGAGCTCGCTCAGGAGCCCGCTCTAGCCCGTCCCGGAGCTCGCCCAAGACTCCCCTATTTTACCGAAGAGGTCCCTCCTGGGAGGTCCGACTCTTGATAGATCGGGAAGAAAAGGTGGAGCAATGGAAGGCGAGCTCGCACTGGCTTCCCACCTGAGGTCGCCCACACTAGAGCAGCATGAAGGGTTGCCAGGTGTCGAAACCCCACTGGAGCTACGTGGATAATTGTAGTCCACGGAAGCCCGCCAGAATCAGTCTTGAGACCTCCCATACTTGAATATTCTAGAAGAGCCACCTGGCAGCAACCAGAAAGATGCTCTCCCCCACTTAAACCGCCTGGCTGGTTCGACGACAAAGAATGTCATGGCGCAAGTTCCAAGGATCGTCAGAGACCCACGCAAGCCAGAACGTGGGGGTCTAGAAGGCTCTGGAAAGAATCTCCACGTGTCGGGCAACGGTAGGTCGCCGATGTCTATAAATGCACAACCCCAGGCTCCAGAGTACAAGTTCGAAACCTTTTTCCCTTCCACTTTGGTATACAACAGCTCGCCGTTGTGCACCTGAGACTGACTTGAGCGTCGAAGGGTCTGCGCTCCTAAGGGAGCCAGCCGTTCTTACGCTTTTTCTTTGTCTTGCAGGCATCCCGCACGGACCAGCAAAAAATCCCCCAAACATAATCCATTCGTACGATCCATTCTAATCCATTCGTACGATCCATTCTAATCCATTCGTACAATCCATTCTAATTCATTCGCTCGAATGTATCCATTCTAATTCATTCGTACGATCCATTCTAATTCATTCGTGCGATCCATTCTAATCCATTCATACGATCTATTCTAATTCATTCATACAATGCGTTCTAATCCATTCGTACGATCCATTCTAATTCATTCGTACGATCCATTCTAATTTATTTGTACGATCCATTCTAATTCATTCGTACGATCCATTCTAATTCATTCGTACGATCCATTCTAATCCATTCTAATTCATTCGCTAGAATGTATCCATTCTAATTCATTCATACGATCCATTCTTATTCATTCATACGATCCATTCTAATTCATTCGCACGATCCATTCTAATCCATTCGTATGATCCATTATAATTCATTCGTACGATCCATTCAAATTCATTCGCATGATCCATTCTAATTCATTCGCACGATCCATTCTAATTCGTTCGTATGATCCATTCTTATTCATTCGTACGATCCATTCTAATTCATTTGTACGAATGGATCCATTCTAATTCATTAGTAGGATCCATTCTAATTCATTCTTACTTTCCATTCTAATTCATTCGCACGAATGTATCCATTCTAATTCATTCACACAATCCATTCTAATTCATTCGTACGATCCATTCTAATCCATTCGTACGATCCATTTTAATCCATTCGTACGATCCATTCTAATTCATATGCACAAAGGTATCCATTCTAATTCATTCGTACGATCTATTCTAATTCATTCGCTCGAATGTATCCATTCTAATTCATTCATTAGAATGGATACATTCGTGTGAATGAATTAGAATGGATCGTACGAATGAATTAGAACGAATCGTGCGAATGAATTAGAATTGATCATACGAATGAATTAGAATAGATCGTATGAATGAATTAGAATGGATCGTACGAATGAATTTGAATGGATACATTCGTGCGAATGAATTAGAATGGATCGTACAAATAAATTAGAATGGATCGTACGAATGGATTAGAACACATTGTACGAATGAATTAGAATAGATAATTTGTGTGAATGAATTAGATTGCATCGTACGAATGAATTTGAATGGATTGTACGAATGAACTAGAATAGATATATTTGAATGTATCCATTCTAAGTCATTCGTACGATTTATTCATTCGTATGAGCTATTCTAATTCATTCGTACGATCCATTATAATCCATTCGTACGATCCATTCTAATTCATTCGTACAATGCGTTCTAATCCATTCGTACGATCCATTCTAATTCATTCGTACGATCCATTCTAATTCATTTGTACGAATGGATCCATTCTAATTCATTAGTATGATCCATTCTAATTCATTCGCACGAATGTATCCATTCTAATTCATTTGCACAATCCATTCTAATTCATTCAAACGATCCATTCTAATCCATTCGTACTATCCATTCTAATCCATTCGTACGATCCATTCTAATTCATTCGCATGAATGTAACCATTCTAATTCATACGTACGATCCATTCTAATTCATTCCTACAATCCATTCTAATTCATTCGCATGAATGTATCCATTCTAATTCATTCGTACGATCCATTCTAATTTATTCGCACGATCCATTCTAATTCATTCGTATGATCCCTTCTAATTCATTCGTACGATCCATTCTAATTCATTTGCATGAATGTATCGATTCTAATTCATTCGTACGATCCATTCCAATTCATTCGTATGATCCATTCTAATTCATTCATGCAATCCATTCTAATTCATTCATACGATCCATTCTAACTCATTCTCACAAATGTAACCTTTCTAATTCATTTGTACGATCCATTCTAATTCTTTCGTACGATCTATTCTAATTCATTCGCTCGAATGTATCCATTCTAATTCATTCGTATGATCCATTCTAGTTCATTCGCACGAATGTAACCATTCTAATTCATTCGTACGATCCATTCTAATTCATTCATACAATCCATTCTAATTCATTCGCACGAATGTATCCATTCTAATTTATAAGTACGATCCATTCTAATCCATTCGTACGATCCATTCTAATCCATTCGTACGATCCAATCTAATTCATTCTCACAAATGTAACCTTTCTAATTCATTCATACGATCCATTCTAATCCATTCGTACGATCCATTCTAATTAATTCCTATGATCCATTCTAATCCATTCGTACGATCCATTCTAATCCATTCATACGATCCATTCTAATTCATTCCCACGAATGTAACCATTCTAATTCATTCGTACGATCCATTCTAATTCATTCCTACGATCGCATCTAATTCATTCGCACGAATGTATCCATTCTAATTCATTTGCACGATCCATTCTAATTCATTCCTATGATCCATTCTAATTCATTCGTATGATACATTCATACGACTGAATTAGAATAGATTGTACGAATGAATTAGAATGAATCATACGAATGCATTAGAATGGATCGTACGAATGAATTAGAATGAATCGTACGAATGAATTAGAATGGTTACATTCGTGCGAATGAATTAGAATGGATCGTACGAATGAATTAGAATGGATCATACGAATGAATTAGAATGGATCGTATGAATGAATTAGAATGGATCGTGCGAATGAATTAGATTGCATCGTACGATCCATTCAAATTCATTCGTACGATACAATCTAATTCATTTGCACAAATGTATCTATTCTAATTCATTCGTACAATGCGTTCTAATCCATTCGTACGATCCATTCTAATCCATTCGTACGATCCATTCTAATTCATTCGTATGATCTATTCTAATTCATTCGTACGATGCATTCTAATTCATTTGCATGAATGTATCCATTCTAATTCATTCGTACGATCCATTCTAATTCATTCGCACGATCCATTCTAATTCATTGGCACGAATGTATCCATTCTAATTCATTTGCACGATCCATTCTAATTCATTTCTATGATCCATTCTAATTCATTCGTACGATCCATTCTAATTCATTCGTCCGATCCATTCAAATTCATTCGTACGATGCAATCTAATTCATTCGCACAAATTTATCTATTCTAATTCATTCGTACAATGCGTTCTAATCCATTCGTACGATCTATTCTAATCCATTCGTAAGATCCCTTCTAATTCATTCATATGATCTATTCTAATTCATTCGTACGATCCATTCTAATTCATTTGCATGAATGTATCCATTCTAATTCATTCGTACAATCCATTCTAATTCATTCGCACGATCCATTCTAATTCATTCGTATGATCCATTCTAATTCATTCCTACGATCTATTCTAATTCATTCGCTCGAATGTATCCATTCTAATTCATTCGTTCGATCCATTCTAATTCATTCGTACGATCCATTCTAATTCATTCTCACGAATGTAACCTTTCTAATTAATTTGTATGATCCATTCTAATTCATTCGTACGATCAATTCTAATCCATTCGTACGATCCATTCTAATTCATTCCTATGATCCATTCTAATTCATTCATACGATCCATTCTAATTCATTCGCACGATCCATTCTAATTCATTCGCACGATCAATTTTAATTTATTCGTACGATCCATTCTAATTCATTCGCATGAATGTATCCATTCTAATTCATTCGTACGATCCATTCTAATGCATTCGTACGATTCATTCTAATTCATTCGCATAAATATATCCATTCTAATTCATTCGTACGATCGATTCTAATTCATTCGCACGATCCATTCTAATTCATTCGCATAAATGTATCCATTCTAATTCATTCGTACGATCCATTCTAATGCATTCGTACGATTCATTCTAATTCATTCGCACGATCATTCGCACGATCCATTCTAATTCATTCGTATGATCCATTCTAATTCATTTGTACGATCCATTCTAATTCATTCGTACGATCCATTCTAATTCATTCTCACGAATGTAACCTTTCTAATTCATTTGTATGATCCATTCTAATTCATTCGTACTATCCATTCTAATCCATTCGTACGATCCATTCTAATCCATTCGTACGATCCATTCTAATTCATTTGCACAAATGTATCCATTCTAATTCATTCGTACGATCCATTCTTATTCATTCGCACGAACCATTCTAATTCATTCGTATGATCCATTCTAATTCATTCGCACGATCCATTCTAATTCATTCGTACGATCCATTCTAATTCATTCGTACAATCCATTCAAATTCATTCGTACGATGCAATCTAATTCATTCGCAAATGTATCTGTTCTAATTCATTCGTACAATGCGTTCTAATCCATTCGTACGATCCATTCTAATCCATTCATACAATCCATTCTAATTCATTCGTACGAATGTGACCATTCTAATTCATTCATATTATCCATTCTAATTCATTCGTACAATCCTTTCTAATTCCTTCGTATGATCCATTCTAATTCATTCGTACGATCCATTCTAATTCATTTGCATGAATGTATCCATTCTAATTTATTCGTACGATCCAGTCTAATTCATTCGTACGATCCATTCTAATTCATTCGCACGAATATATCCATTCTAATTCATTCGTACGATCCTTTCTAATTCATTTGCACGATCCATTCTAATTCATTCCAATGATCCATTCTAATTTATTCATACAATCCATTCTAATTCATTCATGCGATCCATTCTTATTCATTCGCACGAATGTATCCATTCTAATTCATTCGCTCGAATGTATCCATTCAAATTCATTCGTACGATCCATTCTAATTCGTTCATACTATCCATTCTAATTCGTTCGTACGATCCATTCTAATTCGTTCGTACGATTCATTCTAATTCATTCGTACGATCCATTCTAATGCATTCGTACGATTCATTCTAATTTATTCGCACGATCCATTCTAATTCATTCGTACGATCCGTTCTTATTCATTCGTCCGATCCATTCTAATTCATTCGTACGATCCATTCAAATTCATTCGTACGATCCATTCTAATTCATTCGTATGATCCATTCTAATTAGAATGGATCGTACGAATGAATTAGAATGGTTACATTCGTGCGAATGAATTAGAATGGATCATACGAATGGATTAGAATGGATCGTACGAATGGATTAGAATGGATCGTAGGAATGAATTAGAATGGATCGTACGAATGGATTAGAATGGATCGTACGAATGAATTAGAAAGGTTACATTTGTGAGAATGAATTAGATTGGATCGTACGAATGGATTAGAATGGATCGTACGAGTAGATTAGAATGGATCGTTCTTATGAATTAGAATGGATACATTCGTGCGAATGAATTAGAATGGATTGTATGAATGAATTAGAATGGATCGTACGAATGAATTAGAATGGTTACATTCGTGCGAATGAACTAGAAAGGATCGTACGAATGAATTAGAATAGATACATTCGAGCGAATGAATTAGAATAGATCGTACGAATGAATTAGAATGGATGATATAAATGAATTAGAAAGGTTACATTTGTGAGAATGAGTTAGAATGGATCGTATGAATGAATTAGAATGGATTGCATGAATGAATTAGAATGGATCATACGAATGAATTGGAATGGATCATACGAATGAATTAGAATCGATACATTCATGCAAATGAATTAGAATGGATCGTACGAATGAATTAGAATGGATCATACGAACGAATTAGAATGGATCGTGCGAATGAATTAGAATGGATCGTACGAATGAATTAGAATGGATACATTCTTGCGAATGAATTAGAATGGATCGTAGGAATGAATTAGAATGGATCGTACGAATGAATTAGAATGGTTACATTCGTGCGAATGAATTAGAATGGATCGTACGAATGGATTTGAATGGATAATACGAATGGATTAGAATGGATCGTACAAATGAATTAGAATGGATTGTGCTAATGAATTAGAATGGATACATTCGTGCGAATGAATTAGAATGGAATGTAAGAATGAATTAGAATTGATCGTACTAATGAATTAGAATGGATCCATTCGTACAAATGAATTAGAATGGATCGTACGAATGAATTAGAATGGATCGTACGAATGGATTAGAACGCATTGTACGAATGAATTAGAATGGATCGTACGAAAGGATTAGAATGGATCGTACGAATGAATTAGAATAGATCGTACGAATGAATTAGAATAGCTCATACGAATGAATTTATCGTACGAACGACTTAGAATGGATACATTCAAATATATCCATTCTAATTCATTCGTACAATCCATTCAAATTCATTTGTACGATGCAATCTAATTCATTCGCACAAATGTATCTATTCTAATTCATTCGTACAATCCGTTCTAATCCATTCGTACGATCCATTCTAATCCATTCATACGATCCATTCTAATTCATTCGTACGAATGTAACCATTCTAATTCATTCATATGATCCATTCTAATTCATTCGTACGATCCATTCTAATTCATTCGTATGATCCATTCTAATTCATTTGTACGATCCATTCTAATTCAGTTGCATGAATGTATCCATTCTAATTTATTCGTACGATCCAGTCTAATTCATTCGTACAATCCACTCTAATTCATTCGCACGAATATATCCATTTTAATTCTTTCGTACGATCCTTTCTAATTCATTTGCACGATCCATTCTAATTCATTCCTATGATCCTTTCTAATTTATTCATACAATCCATTCTAATTCATTCGTGCGATCCATTCTAATTCATTCGCACGAATGTATCCATTCTAATTCATTCGCTCGAATATATCCATTCAAATTCATTCGTACGATCCATTCTAATTCGTTCATACGATCCATTCTAATTCGTTCGTACGATCCATTCTAATGCGTTCGTACGATTCATTCTAATTCATTCGTACGATCCATTCTAATGCATTCGTACGATTCATTCTAATTTATTCGCACGATCCATTCTAATTCATTCGTACGATCCATTCTTATTCATTCGTCCGATCAATTCTAATTCATTCGTACGATCCATTCAAATTCATTCGTACGATCCATTCTAATTCATTCTCACGATCCATTCTAATTCATTCGTACGATCAATTCTAATTCATTCGCACAATCCAATCTAATTCAAACGTACGATCCATTCTAATTCATTCACATGATGTATTCTAATTCATTCGTACGATCCATTCTAATTCATTCGTACGATCCATTCAAATTCGTTCATATGATCCATTCGAATTCGTTCGTACGATCCATTCTAATTCGTTCGTACGATCCATTCTAATCCATACGTACGATCCATTCTAATCCATTCGTACGATCCATTCCAATCCATTCGTACGATCCATTCTAATTCATTCTAACAAATATAACCTTTCTAATTTATTTGTACGATCCATTCTAATTCATTCGTATGATCCATTCTAATCCATTCGTACGATCCATTCTAATCCATTCGTACTATCCATTCTAATTCATTCGCACGAATGTAACTATTCTAATTCATTCGTTTGATCCATTCTAATTCATTCCTACAATCCATTCTAATTCATTCGCATGAATGTATCCATTCTAATTCATTTGCACGATCCGTTCTAATTCAATCCTATGATCCATTCTAATTCATTCGTACGATCCATTCAAATTGATTCGTATGATCCATTCTAATTCATTCGTACGATCCATTCTAATTCATTCGCATGATCGATTCGTATGATCCATTCTAATCCATTCGTACGATCCATTCTAATTCGTTCCTATGATCCATTCTAATTCGTTCGTACGATCCATTCTAATTCGTTCGTACGATCCATTCTAATTCATTCGCACGATCCATTCTAATTCATTCGTACGATCGATTCTAATTTATTCGTACGATCCATTCTAATTCATTCGTACGATCCGTTCTAACTCATTCGCACAAATGTATCCATTCTGATTCATTCGTACGATCCATTCTAATTCATTCGCACGATCCATTCTAATTCATTCGTACGATCCATTCTAATTCATTCGTACGATCCATTCTAATTCATTCGTACGATCCATTCTAATTCATTTGCACAAATATATCCATTCTAATTCATTTGTATGATCCATTCTAATTCATTCGTACGATCCATTCTAATCCATTCGTACGATCCATTCTAATATATTCGTACGATCCATTCTAATTTATTCGTTCAAATATATCCATTCTAATTCATTCGTACGATCCATTCTAATTCATTCGCACGATCCATTCTAATTCATTCGTGCGATCCATTCTAATTCATTCGTACGATCCTTTCTAATTCATTCGCACGATCCATTCTAATTCATTTGTACGATCCATTTTAATTCATTCGCATGATCCATTCTAATTCATTCGTATGATACATTCATACGACTGAATTAGAATGGATTGTACGAATGAATTTGAATTGATCATACGAATGAATTAGAATGGATCGTACGAATGAATTAGAATGGATCGTGCGAATGAATTAGAATGGATCGTACAAATGAATTCGAATGGATATATTTGAACGAATAAATTAGAATGGATCATAGGAATGAATTAGAATGGATCGTACGAATAAATTAGAATGGATCGTACGAATGAATTAGAATGGATCGTACAAATGAATTAGAAAGGTTACATTTGTGAGAATTAATTAGAATGGATCGTACGAATGAATTAGAATGGATCGTACGAACGAATTAGAATGGATCGTACGAATGCATTAGAATGGATACATTTGTGCGAATGAATTAGAATGGATCGTGCGAATGAATTAGAATGGATCGTACTAATGAATTAGAATGGATCATGCGAATGAATTAGATGGATCGTACGAATGAATTAGAATGGATACATTTGTGCGAATGAATTAGAATAGATCGTACGAATGAATTAGAATGGATCATACGAATGAATTAGAATGGATCGTGCGAATGAATTAGAATGGATACATTCGTACAAATGAATTAGAATGGATCGTACGAATGAATTAGAATGGATCGTACGAATGAATTAGAATGGTTACAATTGTGCGATTGAATTAGAATGGATCGTACGAATGGATTAGAATGGATCGTCTAATTCATTCACACGATCCATTCTAATTCATTCGTATGATCCATTCTAATTCATTTCTACGATCTATTATAATTCATTCGCTCGAATGTATCCATTCTAATTCATTCGTACGATCTATTCTTATTCATTCGTACGATCCATTCAAATTCATTCGCGTGATCCATTCTAATTTATTCGTACGATCCATTCTAATTCATTCTCACGAATGTAACCTTTCTAATTCATTTGTATGATCCATTCTAATTCACGAATGGATCGTACGAATAAATTAGAATGGATCATACAAATGAATTAAAAAGGTTACATTCGTGAGAATGAATTAGAATGGATCATACGAATGAATTAGAATGGATCATGCGAATGAATTTGAATGGATCGTACGAATGAATAAGAATGGATCGTACGAATGAATTAGAATGGATACATTCGAGCGAATGATTTAGAATAGATCGTAAGAATGAATTAGAATAGATCGTAGGAATCAATTAGAATGGATCGTACGAATGAATTAGAATGGATTATGCGAATGAATTAAAATGGATCATACAAATGAATTAGAATGGATCGTACGAACGAATTAGAATGGATCGTACGAACGAATTAGAATGGATCGTATGAACGAATTAGAATGGATCATACGAATGAATTAGAATGGATCGTACGAATGAATTAGAATTGATCATACGAATGAATTAGAATGGATCGTACGAATGAATTAGAATGGTTACATTCGTGCGAATGAATGAATGGATCGTACGAATGGATTAGAATGGATTGTACGAATGGATTAGAACGCATTGTACGAATGAATTAGAATAGATACATTTGTGCGAATGAATTAGATTGCATCGTACGAATGAATTTGAATGGATCGTACGAATAAATTAGAATGGATCCACCGAATGAGTTAGAATGGATCATACGAATGAATTAGAATGGATCGTACGAATGAATTAGAATGGATTGTGCGAATGAATTAGAATGGATCATTTGAATGAATAAGAATGGATCGTGTGAATGAATTAGAATGGATCGTATGAATGAATTAGAATAGATCGTGCGAATGAATTAGAAACATTCGTGCGAATGAATTAGAATGAATTAGATTGCATCGTATGATCCATTCTAATCCATTCGTACGATCCATTTTTATTCATTCATACGATCCATTCTAATTCACTCGCATAATCCATTCTAATTCATTCGTACGATCCATTCTAATTCATTCGTATGATCCATTCTAACTCATTCGGTGGATCCATTCTAATTCATTCGTACGATCCATTCTAATTTATTCGTATGATCTATTCTAATTCATTCGCACAAATGTATCCATTCTAATTCATTCGTTCGATCCATTCTAATTCATTCGCATAAATATATCTATTCTAATTCATTCGTACGATCCATTCTAATTCATTCGCACGATCCATTCTAATTCATTCACACAAATGTATCCATTCTAATTCATTCTTACAATCCATTCTAATTCATTCATACGATCCATTCTAATTCATTCGTATGATCCATTCTAATCCATTCGTACGATCCATTCTAATTCATTCGTACGATCCATTCTAATTCATTCTCACAAATGTAACCTTTCTAATTCATTCGTAAGATCCATTCTAATTCATTCGCACGATCCTTTCTAATTTATTCATACGATCCATTCTAATTCATTCGTACGATCTATTCTAATTCATTCGCATGATCCATTCTAATTCATTCGTACGATCCATTCTAATTCATTCGTACAGTCCATTCAAATTCATTCGTATGATGCAATCTAATTCATTCGCATGAACATATCCATTCTAATTCATTCGTACAATCCTTTCTAATTCATTCGCACGATCCATTCTAATTCATTCGTATGATCCATTCTAATTCATTCCTATGATCTATTCTAATTCATTCGCTCGAATGTATCCATTCTAATTCATTTGTTCGATCCATTATAATTCATTCATACGATCCATTTTAATTCATTCGCACGATCCATTCTAATTCATTCGTACGATCGATCCATTCTAATTTATTCACACGATCTATTCTAATTCATTCGCACGAATGTATCCATTCTAATTAATTCGTACGATCCATTCTAATTCATTCGTACGATCCATTCTAATTCATTCGTACAATCCATTCTAATTCATTCGCACGATCCGTTCTAATTCATTCCTATGATCCATTCTAATTCATTCGCATGAATGTAACCATTCTAATTCATTCGTACGATCCATTCTAATTCATTCCTACGATCCATTCTAATTCATTCGCACGAATGTATCCATTCTAATTCATTTGCACGATCCATTCTAATTCATTCTTATGATCCATTCTAATTCATTCGTACGATCCATTCTAATTCATTCGCTCGAATGTATCCATTCTAATTCATTTGTACGATCCATTCTAATTCATTCGTACGATCCATTCTAATTCATTCTCATGAATGTAACCTTTCTAATATATTTGTATGATCCATTCTAATTCATTTGTATGATCCATTCTAATTCATTCGTACTATCCATTCTAATTCATTCGTACGATCCTTTCTAGTTCATTCGCACGATCCATTCTAATTCTTTCATATGATCCATTCTAATTCATTCGTACGATCCATTCTAATTCATTCGTATGATCAATTCTAATTCATTCGGACGATCCATTCTAATTCATTCATATGATCCATTCTAATTCAATTCGTGCAATCCATTCAAATTCATTCGCACAAATGTATCCATTCTAATTCATTCGTATGATCCATTCTAATTCATTCGCTCGAATGTCTCCATTCTAATTCATTCGTACGACCCATTCTAATTCAATCGTACAATCCATTCAAATTCATTCGTACGATCCATTCTAATTCATTCGTACAATCCATTCAAATTCATTCGTACAAATGTATCCATTCTAATTCATTCGGACAATCCATTCAAATTCATTCGTACGATTCATTCTAATTCATTCGCACGATCCATTCTAATTCATTCGTACGATCCATTCTAATTCATTCGTATGATCTATTCTAATTCATTCGCACGAATGTATCCATTCTAATTCATTTGCACGATCCATTCTAATTCATTCCTATGATCCATTCTAATTCATTCGTACGATCCATTCTAATTCATTCGCTCGAATGTATCCATTCCAATTCATTCGTACGATCCATTCTAATTCGTTCGTATGATCCATTCTAATTCGTTCGTACGATTCATTCTAATTCGTTCGTACGATCCATTCTAATGCATTCGTACGATTCATTCTAATTCATTCGAATGATCCATTCTAATTCATTCGTATGATCCATTCTAATTCATTCCTACGATCTATTCTAATTCATTCGCGCGAATGGATTAGAATGGATCGTGCGAATGGATTCATTCGTACGATCCATTCTAATTCATTCGTATGATCCATTCTAACTCATTCGGTGGATCCATTCTAATTCATTCGTACGATCCATTCTAATTCTTTCGCACGATCCATTCTAATTTATTCGTACGATCCATTCTAATTCATTCGTACGATCTATTCTAATTCATTCGCACGAATGTAACCATTCTAATTCATTCGTACGATTCATTCTAATTCATTCGTACGATCCATTCTAATTCATTCGTACGATCCATTGTAATTCATTCATACAATCCATTCAGATTCATTCGCACAAATGAATCCATTCAAATTCATTCGTACGATCCATTCTAACTAATTCGCACGATCCATTCTAATTCCGTCGTATGAATGTATCCATTTTAATTCATTCGTACGATCCATTCTAATTCGTTCGTACGATCTAATTCATTCGTACGATCCATTCAAATTCATTCGTACGATCGATTCTAATTCATTCACACTATCCATTCTAATTCATTCGTACGATCCATTCTAATTCATTCGTATGATCCATTCTAATTTATTTGTTCAAATATATCCATTCTAATTCATTCGTACGATCAATTCTAATTCATTCGCACGATCCATTCTAATTCATTCGCACGAATGTATCCATTCTAATTTATTTGCACGATCCATTCTAATTCATTCGTACGATCCATTCTTATTCATTCATACGATCCATTCTAATTCATTCGCACAATCCATTCTAATTCATTCGTACGATACATTCTAACTCATTTGTACGAATGAATTAGAATAGATCGTATGAATGGATTAGATTGGATCGTACGAATGAATTAGAATGGATCGTACAAACGAATTAGAATGGATGAATGAACGAATTAGAATGGATCGTAGGAATGAATTAGAATGGATACATTCGAGCGAATGAATTAGAATGGATCCTACGAATGAATTAGAATGGATCGTACGAATGAATTAGAATGGATAGTGCGAATGAATTAGAATGGATCGTACAAATGAATTAGAATGTATTATACGAATGAATTAGAATAGATCGTGCTAATGAATTAGAATGGATCGTACGAAAGAATTAGAATGGATCGTACGAATGAATTAGAATGGATCATACGAATGAATTAGAATCGATCGTGCGAATGAATTGGAATGGATTGTACGAATCAATTAGAATGGATACATTTGTGCGATGAATAAGAATGGAGCGTACGAATGAATTAGAATAGAGCGTACGAATGAACTAGAATGGATACATTCGTGCGAATGAATTAGAAAGGATCATATGAAAGAATTAGAATGGATCGTGCGAATGAATTAGAATGCATCGTGCGAATGAATTATAATGGATCGTACGAACGAATTAGAATGGATTGTACGAACGAATTAGAATAGATCATATGAACGAATTAGAATGTATCGTACGAATGAATTAGAATGGATCGAACGAATGAATTAGAATGGATTGTGCGAATGAATAAGAATGGATCGTATGAATGAATAAGAATGGATCGTACGAATGAATTAGAATGGATCGTGCAAATGAATTAGAATGCATACATTCGTGCAAATCATCCATTCTAATTCATTCGTACGATCCATTCTAATTCATTCCTACGACCCATTCTAATTCATTTGCACGAATGTATCCATTCTAATTAATTCGTACGATCCATTTGAATTCATTCGTATGATCCATTCTTATTCATTCGCACGATCCAGTCTAATTGATTCGTACGATCCATTCTAATTCATTCGCACGATCCATTCTAATTTATTCGTACGATCCATTCTAATGCATTCATACGATCTATTCTAATTCATTCGCACGAATGTAACCATTCTAATTCAATCGTACGATTCATTCTAATTCTTTCGTATGAGCTATTCTAATTCATTCGTACGATCCATTCTAATTCATTCGTACGATCCATTGTAATTCATTCATACAATCCATTCAGATTCATTCGCACAAATGTATCCATTCAAATTCATTCGTACGATCCATTCTAATTAATTCGCACGATCCATTCTAATTCAGTCGTATGAATGTATCCATTTTAATTCATTCGTACGATCCATTCTAATTCATTCGTACGATCTAATTCATTCGTACAATCCATTCTAATTCATTCGTACGATCGATTCTAATTCATTCGCACGATCCATTCTAATTCATTCATATAATCCATTCAGATTCATTCGCACAAATGTATCCATTCAAATTTATTCGTACGATCCATTCTAATTCATTCGTATGATCCATTCTAATTCATTCGTACGATCCATTCCGTTCGCACGATCCATTCTAATTCATTCGTACGATCCATTCTAATTCATTCGTACGATCCATTCTAATTCATTCGCTCGAATGTATCCATTCTAATTCATTCATACGATCCATTCTAATTCATTCATACGATCCATTCTAATCCATTCGTATGATCAATTCTAATTCATTCGCACGATCCATTCTAATTCATTCTCACGAATGTAACCTTTCTAATTCATTTGTACGATCCATTCTAATTCATTCGTACGATCCATTCTAATCCATTCGTAAGATCCATTCTAATCCATTCGTACGATCCATTCTAATCCATTCGTACGATCCATTCTAATTCATTCGCTCGAATGTATCCATTCTAATTCATTCGTACGATCTATTCTATCCATTCGTACGATCCATTCTAAACCATTCGTACGATCCATTCTAATTCATTCGCACGAATGTAACCATTCTAATTCATTCATACGATCCATTCTAATTCATTCCTACGATCCATTCTAATTCATTCGTATGATCAATTCTGATTCATTCGCACGATCCATTCTAATTCATTCGTACGATCCATTCTAATTCATTCGCACGAATGTAACCATTCTAATTCATTCGTACGATCCATTCTAATTCATTCGCATGATACATTCTAATTCATTAGCACAAATGTAACCATTCTAATTCATTCGGTGGATCGATTCTAATTCATTCGTACGATCCATTCTAATTCATTCTCACGAATGTAACCTTTCTAATTCATTTGTAAGATCCATTCTAATTCATTCGTACGATCCATTCTAATCTGTTGGGGGTAGCTGAAACTCACCCAGGAGCTCGCCTCTCCCACGCTCACCAAGTCATCTTGACAGGGAGCGGGATCCACATTGGGCAAAAGGGGCCTCAGGCTAAGAACTCACTCGGGAGCTCGCCCAAGCTCGCTCAGGACCACGCCCAAGCTCGCTCAGGAGCTCGCCTAAGCTCGCTCAGGAGCTCGCCTATGCTCATTCGGGAGCTCGCCTAAGCTCGCTCGGGAGCTCGCCTAAGCTCGTTCAGGAACTCGCCTAGGCTCGCTCGGGAGCTCGCCTAAGCTCATTCAGAAGCTCGCCTAGGCTCGCTCGGGAGCTCGCCCAAGCTCGCTCAGAAGCTCGCCTAAGCTCGTTCAGGAGCTCGCCTAGGCTCGCCCAGGAGCTCGCCCCTCCTGCGCTCACCAAGTCATCTTGACAGGGAGCGAGATCCACATTGGGCAGAAGGGGCCTCAGACTAAGAGCTCGCTCGGGAGCTCGCCCGAGCTCGCTCAGGAGCCGTGCTCTAGCCCGTCCCGGAGCTCGCCCAAGACTCCCCTATTTTACCGAAGAGGTCGCTCCTGCGAGGTCCGACTCTTGATAGATCGGGAAGAAAAGGCGGAGCATTGGAAGGCGAGCTCGCCCTACCTTCCCACCTAAGGTCGCCCACTCTAGAGCAGCATGAAGGGTTGCCAGGTGTCGAAACCCCACTGGAGCTACGTGGATAATTGTAGTCCACGGAAGCCCGCCAGAATCAGTCTTGAGACCTCCCATACTTGAATATTCTAGAAGAGCCACCTGGCAGCAACCAGAAAGATGCTCTCCCCCACTCAAACCACCTGGCAGGCTCGACGACAAAGAATGTCAGGGGCACAAGTTCCAAGGATCGTCAGAGACCCACGCGAGCCAGAACGTGGGGGTCTAGAAGGCTCTGGAAAGAATCTCCACGTGTCGGGCAACGGTAGGTCGCCGATGTCTATAAATGCCCACCCCCAGGCTCCAGAGTACAGGTTCGAAACCTTTTTCCCTTCCACTTTGGTATACAACAGCTCGCTGTTGTGCACCTGAGACTGACTTGAGCGTCGGAGGGTCTGCGCTCCTAAGGGAGCCAGCCGTTCTTACGCTTTTTCTTTGTCTTGCAGGCAGCCCGCACGGACCAGCGAAAAATCCCCCAAACACTTGGCGCTGTCTATGGGATCCTTCGACTGGTTCCTGCTAGAACGCCCACGACCACGCGGTCGAACGCCGTGGGCTCTCGTAACCCAAGGATGGCTCCGGCGACAAGGGAACGCAGGCGACCGAGGACCCGTGCGAGGTCTGCGCGCAGCGAACCTCCTGTTGAGACCCCTCAGCCCCATGTCCCGCTCGGTGACCAGCTCCTGTTGGAGATGTTGGCCACCCAGCGGGCCATGATGGAGGAACTGACACGATTGCGTCAGGTTCCGGCGGCCAGCCGACGGTCTGGGCCGGCGAGGACGGTATCTCCGGTGCGACCACCAGCTTCGACATCGCGCCCGCCCACGACCATTCCGGCTCGGCAGGTCTCCCATCCGGAACCCCCGATCGAGAGAGCGGCTGTGCGCAGGGTGCCGGAAACCCCGCTTACGAGGTTGCAGAAGCTAGTAACCCAGCGGTCTAGCAACCAGGCGACCTCGCGGGCGACCTCGCGGGCGACCATCCCTCGCCGCCGTAGCCGAAGCGCCGATTCTAACGAGTCGGAGGCAAGGTCTCTAGAGCGGGATCGCGACCCGTGCCATCGGCGACGAGGGAAAGAACCCGCGGTGGCTATACCTTCCGAAGCTCGAGAGGCAACGGCATCCCACAGACCAACCGCCACGCTGAAGGAATCCACGGGCGAACAGCGAGGAGGCCGCCGAGCGGTAGCCCCCGAAGGTCACCTCGGGGTGGATCCGAACCTCCCTCGAGGGAGCATGCACGGCCGCCTAGGACTTGCGCAGCAGCCTCTGGGAGTTTTCCTTGGGCACTGGCAGCGACCTAACGCGACGGTAGACCTGCTGGAGGACCTCGCCGCCCACGGGGGTAGCTCGCCCTTCACGAGCGAGGTGCACCGAGGGGGTTTCCCTCACCACTGGACCCCGCCTAAGTTTGTTCTTTTCGATGGATCGCAAGATCCAGTCGACCATCTATTGGCTTACCGGAAGCTGTTATTTTTCCGGGACCAGGACCATGTCTTGTGCCGGGCTTTCCCGAGTAGTTTGACGGACTCAGCGTTAAACTGGTTCCACAAATTGCCTTCGAGCACCATTCCAGACTTCCCTACTCTCTCAAAGCTATTTCTAGAGCAGTATCGCTGCAACAGGCAGCCCCCAAAGAGGATTGAGTCTCTCTTCACCTTGGCCATGGGAGCCTGTGAAACCCTTCGAAGCTTCACGACGCGCTTTCGAAGCGCCTACCTCGCTCTGGAGGACGCTGTCGACCAAGATCGCACAATGGTAAGCGCTTTCCGGAACGCCCTCCCCGAGGGAAGCAAACTTCATGACGCGTTGGTAATCAAGGATCCTCGCACGATCGTCGAGCTCTTCGCCCTTGTCCAGCAACACATCAAGCTCAAAGATGCGGTGTTAGACCGGAAGGGAAAGGCAGTCGAGCAGCGACCTCCTCCGGCTCTGCGACCTCTCATCTTTAAGGCCGTGGAGAGGCGGGAGGTGCCACTGGCGGTACCTTTGCCCGGACCGCCCGCAGCTCCTGCCGTACAGCCCGCTGAGATCCCCGCAGTAGTCGCTGGAAGGCCGGCGAACTGGCGTCTGCCTCCGGGACCCGGGGAGCGGGATTTTACCGTGTTGACCCACTCGCCGGGGCAAATTTTTCACCAGATCCGGAATGAACCTTTCTTTCAGTACCCACCACCCCTGCAGGCCGGGGAGCCCGGCTCAACCGACAATTCACGGCGTTGCACTTTTCATCGCAGCCCCAGGCATCACACCAACAGATGCCGGGCTCTAAAGAACCACCTCGAGGACTTGGTCACCCAGGGCCATTTGGATCAGTTAATTTCACCTCCTAAGAGATTTGAGGTGATACCAGCACGGGCTCCTCAAGAAGGAGATCGCCCGGGGCCCGCTGAGCCCGCCCTGCCTCCACCTCCCTCGGGAGGGCCGGCGGTCTGTCACACCATCAGCGGGCGCCTGAGCGGCCCAAGATCCAGCAACGAGGTTCGCCGGCAAGTTAGAGAGATGGAGCGGGCTCAGAAGGTATTCTCTGTTTCTCTAACCCCTGTATTGCTCCAAACACCAAGGATAGAAGCCCGGGACTTCATTTGGTTCTCGGAGGAGGACATGGCTGGGGTGGTTACCCCCCACAATGATCCCCTTGTCATACGACTTATGATGGCGAAATCGAGGTAAGGCGGGTCCTGGTTGACCCGGGAAGTGCCGTAGATATTCTGTTCTTGTCGGCCTTCCAGCGAATGGGGTTGAGACAAGTTGACTTGTCTCCCTCAACGGGCTCGCTCACCGGTTTCACTGGCGAGGTCGCTAAGGTGGCAGGGGAGATAACCCTTACCGTGACGGCGGGCCCGGAGGTACGTCAAGTCCGTTTTGCGGTGGTGGATGGGCAGTCCGATTTCAATGCCATCCTAGGGCGACCTTGGCTGAGGCAGATGAAAGCGGTGTCCTCGCCTAATCACCAGGTCCTCAAGTTCCCCACCAACGGAGGGGTTGTGGTAATTCGAGGAGACCAGGTCGCTGCTACCAGATGCGAGCAGGACGTCTCTCACCTCGCAGATGTTGAGGTCGCTAAGGCCAAGAGGCCCGCGCCCTCCTAGCAATTAACGCCCACCTCGAGCGGGCTCCCCCAAAGCCTGAGAGAGGTCGCCTCGCTTAGATCCCCTACTTCACCCCCGGGTGGGAGCGGCGTGGATCTTGAGCTCGAGGAGAATGGTCGCCTACCAGGGTCCCAGAGAGGAAGTTTTCCCATTGCTGAGCCGCTACAAGAAGTCAACATTGGTAGCGAGGACGGGCCAAGGATTATTAGTCTCGGGACCTCGCTAACCAAGGGCGAGGTCCTGGCCCTAACCAATATACTCAGGGAATACCGCGACGTATTCGCTTGGAGCTTCGCGGACATGCCAGGAATTGACCCGGTGGTCGCCTGTCATCGTCTGCACACCATGAAAGAATTCCCGCCGGTCAAGCAAAAAGCTCGGCACATACCTGCTACGAAGTCCATTGCAGTAGCGGCGGAGATAGAAAAGCTAGAGCGAGCTGGTTTTATACGCGAGGCACACTTTCCCGAGTGGATCTCCAACATCGTGGCGGTGCCCAAGAAGAGCGGGGCGGTCAGAGTGTGCATTGACTTCTCCGACCTCAATAAAGCATGCCCGAAGGACGGTTTCCCTCTTCCGCGGATAGGCGCGCTGGTCGATGCAGCTGTCGGGTTCCAGGCCTTGTCCTTTATGGATGAATATTCGGGGTATAACCAGATACCTCTCTACATCGAAGATCAAGAGAATACCGCTTTCTATTTTGGGGCGGGCTACCAGAAGCTATTCTGCTATCGAGTGATGCCTTTCGGACTTAAAAATGCTGGAGCGACCTACCAAAGGTTAGTCATTAAGATGTTTAAGGGTCAGATCGGCAGGAATGTCGAAGTTTATGTAGACGACCTCCTGGTGAAAAGTCGAAAGCAAGAAGGGCATGCCGCTGATCTCCGTGAAACCTTCGAAGTGTTGAGAAAGTACCAAATGAGGCTAAACCCGGCAAAGTGCGCATTCGGGGTGACTTCAGGGAAATTCCTAGGGTACCTGGTCACCCACAGGGGGATCGAGGTCGACCCTGGGCAAATCCGAGCACTTGTCGAAATGCCCGCACCAAGAACCTGGCATGAAGTCCAGAGATTGAGCGGGCGAATCGCCGCGCTAAATCGGTTCATCTCCAAATCTTCAGATAATTGCCGAACTCTTTTCGAGCTACTTCGAAAAGGAGCGAGCATTTGTTGGGATGAAAAGTGTGAGCGCGCTTTTCAAAAGATCAAAGACTATCTGGCAAGCCCGCCAATCCTAGCGGCACCCAAAGATGGCGCCGAGCTCGGCGTATATCTCGCGGTCACGGAGAATACGGTAAGCAGGGTCCTTGTTGTAGAAGAAGCAAAGGTGGAGCGGCCTGTCACGCTCCAGAAATCTGGAACCGATCCCTGGGGTGTGAAAAGAGGAAAACAAAATGGTTTAGGGTCTACTCGCCTATCTATACCAATTAGGGTTTCTCACAGGGCTGTGACTCTTTCATAATTGAAGAAGAAGGAGGGAGAAACAAGAAATATTTTAAAACTTAATTGTTTATGAAAATATTTTTTTCTTATTTTAAAAGAAAGCAGAGAGATAAATTCTTTTTTTTTTCTCGGCAGAGAGATGATCACGCTCGACCTTCAACCGAGTTATCCTCTCAGCATGTGTGGCCTGTCGGCGCCATCACATGCTGACAGGAATCCCTCTAAGGGAGCCGAGGATCAAGCCTCCGACGGTGAGCTAGGATTCTCACCCTCTCCCTGACACTCAGCACACTGGTCTAGGGGTCCTATCTACAGGGATAGTCAATTAGGCCATTTAGATACTTATATTTTCATTGTGAACTACTCTAGGCTTGTGGCCTTAAGGAGAGGCCTACCCAAAATACCTCCAGCTGTATCAATGCTTCTAACAATTTACTAATCTTAAACTAACTGATTCTTATACAATATCCACCCATTACATTACCACAAAACTACATACCAAAATAAAATACTACTGAAACCCTAAAACTGCCTCCGGCCTCCCACTGCTACTCCCGAACCTCTGGACCTGCAGGAGAGTCTACTCGTGAGAAAGAGTAGCCCCCAATGGGAAATTGGGAGATTAGCCAAATTAATGGCTAGTGACATCCTATAGTCTTTAATAATATGAGACGACATATTTAATTAAAATAAATTACATAAGCATTTCAAAGTTTACAGAAGGTTAACCTAAGCTTATCAATAATCTATGTTCACATGCAATTCCTACTGTCACTAGGTTATCTACCATACAGTCCGTTAGATATACTACAGTGCTTAATTATGAATTACAATATAAATCATATCTCCTAAAGTGAACACCGGATAATTTGTTCATCCTGCCCTCGGTCGGGCATTACTACCGGGCCTTCTATATCGATGTAGAGGGTCAATTCTCTCGCCGGGCATCCACCATACACACATCACCCAAATGATTATAAGATATTTTCCATCTTTCACGATGGAGCTCTACCACCCCACTTGCGTTACTTTGGGGGCTTCAACTACCCCGGGACAGAGTTGCTAAGCCAATCCCTACTAGAGGCTAATCCTATTGGCTTTACCACAACCCTTGCCCGTGACCCCCTAGCCTACTGGTCTTCGGCTGTGCGTGCAGGGTGGTTCACGTCCCTTGTGCGCACGGGGTCCAATCTTTCCACATGATAGATTATTATAATAATAAAATAGCTTTGACATTTTACCTCGGAATTCATACCGCGCTCGCAACCCATGTATTACGATAAGCCTAAATTACTCTCACCCGTATTCCCGTGTGCCCGGGTCTCCACACTCCCCTTAGGAGGGTGGGACCCGATAATTATTATTTAATTATTAATTACCAAAACTTAAGGGAATTCCTACTTACGGTGTCCAAGCAATCAGCAGAAATATTTATTATTTAATTACTAGTATTTTTAATCATGCGTCGCCGGACTCGTGATTCCGCATGCAAGGCGGGGTCCACTCGACCACATGCAGCGATGTCCGGCGGGACCCGCATGCAGCGTTATGGATACCTACCTTTAGTCATTCTCATTTCCCACTATTAAAGACCACGCAAAGGTAGTAGATGTCACCTGGTTGTCGATCACGCACAAACTCCTATCGACTGCTTTCCGCTCCGCCTGCGGCTGGATCGTCCCGGTCACGAACTGATAATTTGCATACATTCACATGTTACTAAAAAGACTATAACAAGGTGTTTAACGTACTAAATAAAGCGGGGTTAGGCCTGAGTTGGCCGAGTCGAGAATCTACGCGTCATTGGACATCGGTCTACTGGCACGCAAAACGATGCCCCCAATGGTACAGTCTCGATTAGTCAGTATTTTCCAATGCTAAGAGTCGTACTACGGTTCAATTATACTAATCTGACTAGATAGTCCAATCCGCGTCGGCGCTGCTACTACTATGCCTTGTGCTTCGAGAAGCCCTCAGCATTACTACTAAGGCGGGGTTTTCGGACAAGGTTAAGGTTTGATTCGCCATCCGCCCGAATCCGGGGACGCCAGGATAAACACGAGGTTTGCTCAGGTGTGATCTGGACTGATTTTACTCAATTAGTAATTATGACCATAATATATCAAAACTTAATAATTTAATTCCATTACCATCCTTTAAAAAAAACGGAGGACAACAAGGGGGAAAGGATGTCCATCATCAGCTTATATCCGCATTAGGCATTACATGTCGTTCCCATGCGCTCTTGTAGGGCTGTTTCGGTCAAGAGCTTAGTAAGGGTCAATGATTAGGTTGCAACCTTGCGAATCAGTCGTCGGGCCTGCTACCAACAACACAATAAAGACGAGAGATATAGTGGTCCCAACCGAGGTTTCCGCTTCGGGTGCTCGGCCGTGACTGGCGAGGTGTGATGCTAAACCGAGGATCGACTAGACTTGCTCGGCCACCGGGCGCAAGGCACGATAGCCGCAATGAGGGGAGGGACAGGTTCGGCCAGCACCACACAGTGTGCTACGTGATGGTGGTCAGTCATGGTGGTCAGGTGACATTTGCTACCTGGCCACCGGCAGCTGTCGTAGCAAGAGCCACAATGGGTAGGGTCGGCCTAACAACAACAAGGAACACAAGAGAGAGAGAGAAAGGTAGGGCTCCGGGTTGTAACCGGACAGCCTGCCGGCGTCGACCGACAGTAACAGGGCCGGGGTTGATCGGACGATCGAGTACAGGGGTCCGGGTCGATGGGTCGTCGGTGATGGTGTTAGGACCGTGTGACCGGCGATCGTAGCCGATCAGTGTCGAGGCGAGGTGGCGGGTCGAGGTGGAGGAGTGATGGGGCACTATTGATGGGGTGACGACCATCGACTAAGTTGCTCATAGGGAGGGTTGGGCTCTGTTGACTGCACCGTTGCCGACCACGTAGTCGGCGATCGTGGCCATGGCAAAAAGAAAAGAGCAAAACGGGGGTCGGCCAATCTAAGAACCAAGCGGAGAGGGGGATGCTGACCTAACCGGGGAGGGGTCGTCGGCTGCGGCTCCTTCTCCGGCCGGCTGCCTCCACTCCGGCCACCACTGCACGCAGCCACCGAGAGGGAGGAGAGAGAGGAAATCAGGGAGAGAGAGAGAGAGAGAGAGAGAGAGAGAGAGAGAGAGAGAGAGAGAGAGATTGGAGAGGAGAGAGGAAGAGATCGGAGGGGAGAAGGGGGGTCGGGTCCGGGTTTTAAATAGAGGGAAGGGGATGGCTGGTAGGGTAGGGGGGGCGGCGCCGGCAAAAATCGGGGCGGGATCCGGGGCGGCGGCCGGCGGGATTCGGGGCGGAATCCGGGGCGACGACAATGGCGGGATCCGGGGCGCGATTCGGGGCGGGGGCATCGGCGAGATCCGGGGCGGGAGCGGCGGCGGCGGCGGCGTCGGGTTGGGAAGGGGAGGGATCGGGGGGGGGGGATGGGGCCCAGGTCGGGTCGGGTCGGGTTCTTGAGAGAGAGGGGGTCGGGTGAGAGTGGGGATCCGAGTGAGAGAGAGAGAAGAGAGAAAGAGATAGAGAGAGAGAGAGAGAGCGAGAGAGAGAGACATGAGAGAAGAGAGAGAGAAGAGAGAGAAGAGAGAAAGAGAGAGAAGAGAGTGAGTGGTTGGGGTCACGGGTTGGGCTGGGTAGCGGGTAGGTCGGGTATGGGTGGAGGGTAGTGTTGGAATCTAATCCGGGTCAGAGGCTCACAGCGGAAACGATTTGGCGGTCGAAAGACCATTCATGGTGCACGTTACACGATTTAACTTTTTATAGAAACTAATCTTCATATGTGTGCATGTGTATGCACGAGAATCGAAAACCCCTAACGGCAATCTAGCGTAATGATTAACTAGCATGGATGCAAATCATAATGCTCGCTAGATCTACATGTTAGATTACACATACCTTTCGTATGGATATTTTAACCGCGGAGAATTGTCTTCTTTGTCGATGGTGACGGAAGATCGTTCGCGAAGATGCCGACGGTACGATTGGAGATGTTACCTTCTTGTTCACCCGATCTCACACGATGCACGGAACGTCGCTCTCGGATCTCTGAGTGCCTCCGAAGAATGACCCTTCTCCTTCTTCAGAACTCCACGCGAGGAAGACGAAGTAGCAAGCGGGAAACGGAGAGAGATTAGGGAGAGAACTAGAGAGATTAGAGAGAGGAGGGGGTTCGGATTTTTGCATCACTTGGGGCCGGCGCCCATAGCTCCCTTTATAGGGCCGGCCATCCCCCCTTGGATAAGGATCCAAGGGGATAATAACTCCCTCTTATTATCTCTCCATTATCTCCTTTTTATCTCTCCGCGTATTTATCCGTTTTCCCACTTTTTAGGGCTCGATCTTAACCGATTTATCGCCCCATCCCTATCTATATGGCCGGCCCTATAGATGAGGGATTCTCATCCCTACATCATAGGGTCGGCCCTGGTGAGGTGTCCCACCACTAGGATCGGCCAACAGTGAGGTCCGGCAGAGTGAGGTTTTTACCAAAACGCCCCGACGCCTCATTTTGACCATTTCTAGCGTGCGATACCTAGCGGCCATTACTTAAGTGATATATACTAGTTACTTACTATTAACTGAGGCCACCGGAGGGTGCCTCTAGCAAAGTCAACTAGTCAACTCGCAACATACCCCGGTGCATCGCACCTATACAGCGAAGTTCACTTATGGCTAGGGATTACTACATACGACTCTGTACTAATCCCGGGCTCAACCCTTAGTACTCGTATGTAGTTACATATCTACCGTGCTCTAGTGCCAAGCACACACGGAGCGTATACTTCTTTCTTCCTCCTGCTTATGGTGTTCCGAGGAGACGGTTCAAGAACCGTACATAATGTTGATAAGGTGGAACCATCAGGGACCGGGGTTCATGGCTTCCAACTCAAGCTCGATCGACACACTACTCGAGTGTACCATCGATCCTCTGAGCTCGAGTTAACCTGCGTAGCCACCCAGAGTGCGATGCAGGCTGCACTCTAATTCACCCAGACTTACTATGTTCTCCATCATACCCCTGCTCTCCGCTTAGTAGTAGTAAACTCGCTGTCCCTCCACTTGATGCCATGATTCACTTCGAGCGGTGAAGACTACCGTCAGACTCGAACGATCATATGACTTGGTTCCTTCCAGGTTGACCTATACATCGTACCTCTGATTACCCCGTCGAGTAATCGAACCCGGTCAACAGTCAAACTGATGACCACCAGGCCTGGGTTTGGTACAGTGTAAGTCACACCAAGGAACGCATCTCCCATCAGGGGTATGGATGGCCTGCAGGAGTGACACGCTAATGCAACGCCAGCCGGGTAACCCAGTACACCATGGTTTTGGATCACTGCATATGGACCCTCACACATTGGTGCGCCAAAGCACCACGCAATTGGTTAGTCCATCAGTCATGGTTCCTCAGGGTTTAGGACCGTTTTACCCTAAGCAGAAACACAGCTTAGTGTACCAGTGTCTGCTCACTGATCTGTACATCGTGTTAGTTCCGTTCAGCCACAGACACTGTGCCTGGTGATGACCATGGTGAAGACATCCCATGAACTGTCATCGCCAACAGCTTACCATGATGAGGCGACCAACCTGATCATAGCTGCGAACATATTTAGGTTATACGGGACCAATCCACTTAGTCTTCAACTCAGTGGACTACCATATAACCATGGCTCTCTGTTCTTTAAAGAACACGTAACTATGTTACGCACCTATATGCATCTCATGTAATAATAACTATCAATCTTTATTAGACCAAAACATAAAGTTTTACAAGCTTAGAACACATCAATCCTAACAATCTCCCACTTGGTCTAGCGAAGCAAAACGGTTTTGACTCCCATCGCGTCCACATGTCGCTCGAATGCCTTGGTAGGTATTGCCTTTGTGAAAGGATCAACAACATTATCTGTAGATGCAATCTGCGTCACCGCTACTCGCCCTTGCTTTTGAAACTGCCGAATCAAGTGGAACTTGCGCTCGATGTGCTTCCCCTTTTGGTGATGTCTTGGCTCCTTAGCTTGTGCTACCGCCCCACTATTGTCGCAGTAAAGCACAATAGGTAACTGGGCCTCTGGTACACATCCCAAATCCGTAAGGAATTTCTTGAGCCATACCGCCTCTTTGGCTGCCTCGCACGCTGCAACGTACTCAGCCTCTGTGGTAGAGTCTGCGATGCATTTCTGCTTCACACTCTGCCAATTAACCGCTCCTCCTCCTAGCACAAACACAAAACCTGATGTCGACTTTCTGGATTCTAAATCTGACATAAAGTCAGAATCTGTATATCCAATCGGCGTCAGTTCTTGTCCAGTGTAAACCAACTCATAGTCCCTTGTTCTACGAAGGTACTTGAGTATACACTTCACAGCTGTCCAGTGATCTGGACCCGGATTCGACTGAAACCGACCCATCATTCCTACTGCGAAACAGATATCAGGCCTTGTACAATGCATAGCATACATTAGACTACCTAATGCCGAAGCATAAGGTATCTTCTGCATTTCTGCTCTCTCCTCAGGTGTCTTAGGACATTGATCCTTAGACAGTTTTATGCCATGTCTAAATGGCACAAAACCCTTCTTGGAGTTTTGCATGTCAAATCTAGCCATAACCTTATCTATATACGCAGCCTGTGACAGCGAGAGAATCCTGTTCTGGCGATCACGTGTTACCTTGATCCCCAAAACATAACTCGCTTCACCTAGGTCTTTCATATCGAACTGTGTTGACAACCAGACCTTTACCGTTGACAATGTTCCTACATCATTTCCAATGAGCAGAATATCGTCTACGTAAAGTATTAAATATACTACTGTGGTCTTATCAGTCCTCTTGTATACACATGGTTTATCCTCGTTTTGAGTAAATCCATATGACTGGATTGCCTGATCAAAACGGATGTTCCAACTTCTAGATGCTTGCTTTAGTCCATAAATGGACTTCTGCAACTTGCAAACTAGATGTTCCTGACCCTCTGACTCAAAGCCTGGTGGCTGAATCATATAAATGTCTTCTTCCAAATTTCCATTAAGGAATGCTGTCTTGACATCCATTTGCCAGATCTCCCAGTTATAATGGGCTGCAATGGATAGGAGGATCCGAATAGACTTTATCATAGCTACCGGCGAGAAGGTTTCGTCAAAGTCGATCTCTTCTCTCTGGGTGTAACCCTTGGCAACTAATCTAGCTTTATAAGTCTCTATTGTACCATCGGATCCTCTCTTCTTCTTATACACCCACTTACACCCAATAGGTTTAATATTGGATGATGGTGTAACAAGAGTCCAGACTGCGTTATGGGACATTGATTCAATTTCTACCTCCATAGCCTTTTGCCAGTCAAGGCTGTCAGAAGCTCCCACTGCCTCATCGTAGCTCAGTGGGTCATCCTCCTGACCCTTTGGATCAACCAATAAGGTTTCTCCATAGTATCTGTCAGGAGCTCTGATGTTTCTCCCACTGCGACGAGGTGGTGGTGGTGTTACAGGATTAACAGGTTCTACAGTATCTGGTATATTATTATCTGTAATGTCAGCTCCCACTATGCTTTTGGATACGCTATCTGAACTAGTACCCAGCAGTTCATCCAGAACTACCTTACTAGTAGGTTTGTGGTCCACAATATAATCCTGTTCTAGGAAATAGGCGTTCGTAGAAACGATCACTTTCTTTTCCTCAGGATCATAAAATAGACCACCTTTGGTCTCCTTGGAATACCCTACAAATAAGCATACTCTAGTTTTAGATTCCATTTTTTCCCTCTTATCCCTTCGCACATGTGCAGGGCATCCCCATATTCTGAAATGCTGTATCAATGGCTTTCGCTTTGACCACAGTTCTCTAGGGGTCAGAGGCACTGACTTAGACGGAACGTGATTCAGAATATAAACTGCTGTTTGTAGGGCATATCCCCAAAAGGTCATTGGTAAATTGGCGTAACTCATCATGCTACGAACCATGTCCAACAAGGTTCGATTCCTTCTCCCGGAAACTCCATTCTGTTGTGGGGTACCTGGAGCAGTTAACTGGGATTTTATCCCATGCTCCACCAAATACCCTAGGAACTCGTCAGATAGGTATTCACCTCCTCGATCTGATCGAAGGGTTTTTTATATATTTACCTGTCTGCTTTTCTACTTCAGCTCTGAACTCTTTGAACATGTCAAAGGATTCCGACTTCCGATGCATCAGGTAAATGTAACCATATCTTGAGTAATCATCAATGAATGTGATGAAATACTCATGGCCTCCTATCGCCTTGACGTTCATGGGTCCACAGACATCCGAATGGATTAACTCTAATACCTCAGTGGCTCTTACTCCTTTACCTTTAAAGGACCTCTTGGTCATCTTGCCTTCCAGGCAGGATTCACAGGTGGGAAGGATCTCCGTAGGATCTGTTTCCAGAAGCCCGGCCTTCACCATTCTATGGATCCTATCTAAGGCAATATGCCCAAGTCGTAAGTGCCACAGGTGGGTTAAATTTTCCGAAGGATTCTTACGCTTAGATGAATTAATATTAAATGCTGAAGTTATTATGTTATCTTTTTCAAATTTAGGACTTACAACATAGAGATGATTCTGAACCATTCCTCTTATTATAAAAGTTCCATTCAGTTTAAACGATACACCAGAAGCATCAAAATAAACTGAATAACCTTCATTAACTAAAGAAGAAACAGAAATTAAGTTACGTCGCAAGGACGGTACATAAAAGACATCTCTAAGAGTCAAAGTCTTATTATTCGAAAAACTAAGATTAACATCTCCAATAGCTTCAGCAACAGCCACGGCCTCAGTTCCCATGTTCAGGGTCACCTCTCCATCAAGCAATCTTCTGCTTTCCCGAAACCCCTGAAGAGAGTTACAGGCATGGTTAGTGGATCCAGAATCCACAATCCAACTAGCAAAAGTACTATTACTTGAAAGAAATGATTCAACAACTAAGAGTTGTAGATTACCTTCACCAGCATTCTGAGGCTTCTTGTAGTCCTTCTTCCAATGACCCTTCTGGCCACACCGGAAGCACTTCGTGCCCGGTTTCTTTGATTCTCCAGACCCAGAGGCTCCAGCAGAGTCCTGCACAGGCAGTGACTTAGGTTTCCTTTTATGTTTCTTGCCCTGAGGTTTACCAGGCTTCTTGAAGGATCTGCGTTGCACGTGAAGTGCTTCGCTCTTCTGCTTGAAGCCATCCTCAGCTGCCTGGAGAGCTCCCAGAAGCTCTGCATTTGTCATAGCCAACTTGTTCAAATTAAAGTTGGTGACAAAGCCTTCAAAGGCTCCAGACAGTGACGAGAGGAAGATGTCTGTCATCACCTCGCCTTCTAGCACAATGTCCATGGTAGCTAGTTCGTTCTGGAACCCAAACATTTTCATCATGTGTTCCCGAACCAGCGTCCCATTGGACATCTTAGTGCCGACGAGTTTCTTGATGGTAAGGTATCGCGTAACGCGATTGTGACCTTCAAACATCTCCTTCAAGTACAATATCATGTTAGAAGCGTCGGGCATCTCCTCGACTTGCTTCTGCAGAGTTGTTTGCAAGGATGCTATTATATAGCATTTACATATCTCATTAGATTCCTTCCAGTCAGTGAATGCCTTTAACTGTGCCTCTGTGGCATTGGGTCCTGGCAAATCTGGCTCAGGGTCATTAAGGGCTGACATATGTTTACCAATCCTTAGGACCAGGTACAAGTTGCGCTTCCAATCCTCATAGTTGGGACCGGTAAGTTTGTTGTCATTTAGGATGGCGGACAGGGGGTCTAACTTAGTCATCTGAAAATAAAGATTGAATAATGAGTATGCATAAAAACTTATTTTATGGATTTTTAAAACAAGCTAATTATATCCATATGTCGACGCTACCCTCAAGCGAAGCCATCTCTATGGATTAATTAACCATGTATGTAAGATCTCGAAATCGGCTGTACCTGCCCTAGGGGGCATCATACAGCGTCAATCCGCTTACACGGGCCTTTTCCTTGACCCTATCCAAATCTGCCAACTAAGGGCTGTGATGGACCATGGTTATCTTTCGGCCAGTACCACGTGATCACCGTTGTCTTCGCAACGAATACCTCACGTGTACTTAGGATGCTTACCCACGAGCCTAAGCAATTACGACACGGGAGTTCATGCGGCCCCCACTAGGGTGGGATGAAAAGCCCTTCTCTCCTGGCCCCGTAATCGCCATATCCACAGGGAGGTCATTAAGTAATTTGGCATGGAAACACACAGCTCCCACCCTAAGGGGTGTGAAGTTATGCATCCCCACCCAAACACAAAACGACTGGCCGTGGAGGCCAGAGGATCTTATAAAAGTCCTCTCTTGCATCCCTTATAAATCTGAGGGTTATTTTGCGAGTATGAATTTATTTAAATGCAAAGGTAGCGACCTCCTAAATACTAGACCCTGGTCACACCATGCTCCCACTAGCGTTCAAACCTTTCGCCTAGCATTAATCACTCTCGGAATATCATAGTCCCTGCCTCAAGTGGATTTCTCCATTCAAGGGTCACATTACATATTCCAAGAGTATCGATGCTTTGCAAAATTGGTTATCACGCTAATGCTCTGGAGCTAATCCTAGAGTCAGACTCACTGGAAAGGACTCCCACTAGTCATGGCGCCTCGCTTATAGATTTGACAATTGATGTTCAATGGATCTCCATCTCATCTTTGATTTCGATGCTGGCCAAATAGGCACACCCGACTAGTCGGGTGCTCTCCTAATGGTGGCATAACCATATGTGATGGGATCCCACTAACATCAAAAGTCAACTAAATAATAGGCGTCATCTAGCGGGATCCTATCCTCAAACAGTCGCTTGGACCGGAGGGGAAAGGCATCCCTCTGAAGACAGATAATCACATTATCTCATCGGGGTTCGATATGAAGCATAAAGAACTAATTAAAGAAAGCAACCATAAAATAAACTGAATTAAGTTCAGGGTCCGACCCCTGAACCTAATTAGCACAGCGCAGGCATCTAGCTTTCTTTGCAAGGTTCCTCGGTCCGGCTTCTTCGTCGCGCTCGTGAACACTTTGCCGGATCGTCTTCATCCTTCAGGATTCCGCTTCCGCTCCCGATGGTGGATTTCTTTGGCACAACTTTCTTCTTGATCTGTAACCGAAAAAGTCTAGTACGCTACGAGCAAGTGCTCGGTCGTACACAATTTCCTAGAAAGAAAAGAAAACACACCTAGAAAAAAGGCCATGGGAAACCGAGGATGGACAAACCCCATCGCTCGCCCAATCTATGGCTCAATTACATATCCACACACAGAAAGCAAATCCAGACAATTACTAACTCGGGGTCCGACCCCCGGTAGCAAGCACAAAACATAGATCTAGATTTTTTATAGCGGCGCCCTGCAAGAATGATTAATAGAACAAGCACAATCTATACATATGCATGATCTAAGCGTATGAACCCCGATGATCTCACGCATTCATCATGCGCACACATGTTCGTTTCATAAAAAACGTGAAACGTACACCACTAATGCGGCTCTGATACCAGTTGTTGGAATCTAATCCGGGTCAGAGGCTCGCAGCGGAAACGATTTGGCGGTCGAAAGACCATTCATGGTGCACGTTACACGATTTAACTTTTTATAGAAACTAATCTTCATATGTGTGCATGTGTATGCACGAGAATCGAAAACCCCTAACGGCAATCTAGCGTAATGATTAACTAGCATGGATGCAAATCATAATGCTCGCTAGATCTACATGTTAGATTACACATACCTTTCGTACGGATCTTTTAACCGCGAAGAATTGTCTTCTTTGTCGATGGTGACGGAAGATCGTTCGCGAAGATGCCGACGGTACGATTGGAGATGTTACCTTCTTGTTCACCCGATCTCACACGATGCACGGAACGTCGCTCTCGGATCTCTGAGTGCCTCCGAAGAATGACCCTTCTCCTTCTTCAGAACTCCACGCAAGGAAGACGAAGTAGCAAGCGGGAAACGGAGAGAGATTAGGGAGAGAACTAGAGAGATTAGAGAGAGGAGGGGGTTCGGATTTTTGCATCACTTGGGGACGGCGCCCATAGCTCCCTTTATAGGGCCGGCCATCCCCCCTTAGATAAGGATCCAAGGGGATAATAACTCCCTCTTATTATCTCTCCATTATCTCCTTTTTATCTCTCCGCGTATTTATCCGTTTTCCCACTTTTTAGGGCTCGATCTTAACCGATTTATCGCCCCATCCCTATCTATATGGCCGGCCCTATAGATGAGGGATTCTCATCCCTACATCATAGGGTCGGCCCTGGTGAGGTGTCCCACCACTAGGATCGGCCAACAGTGAGGTCCGGCAGAGTGAGGTTTTTACCAAAACGCCCCGACGCCTCATTTTGACCATTTCTAGCGTGCGATACCTAGCGGCCATTACTTAAGTGATATATACTAGTTACTTACTATTAACTGAGGCCACCGGAGGGTGCCTCTAGCAAAGTCAACTAGTCAACTCGCAACATACCCCGGTGCATCGCACCTATACAGCGAAGTTCACTTATGGCTAGGGATTACTACATACGACTCTGTACTAATCCCGGGCTCAACCCTTAGTACTCGTATGTAGTTACGCATCTACCGTGCTCTAGTGCCAAGCACACACGGAGCGTATACTTCTTTCTTCCTCCTGCTTATGGTGTTCCGAGGAGACGGTTCAAGAACCGTACATAATGTTGATAAGGTGGAACCATCAGGGACCGGGGTTCATGGCTTCCAACTCAAGCTCGATCGACACACTACCCGAGTGTACCATCGATCCTCTAAGCTCGAGTTAACCTGCGTAGCCACCCAGAGTGCGACGCAGGCTGCACTCCAATTCACCCAGACTTACTATGTTCTCCATCATACCCCTGCTCTCCGCTTAGTAGTAGTAAACTCGCTGTCCCTCCACTTGATGCCATGATTCACTTCGAGCGGTGAAGACTACCGTCAGACTCGAACGATCATATGACTTGGTTCCTTCCAGGTTGACCTATACATCGTACCTCTGATTACCCCGTCGAGTAATCGAACCCGGTCAACAGTCAAACTGATGACCACCAGGCCTGGGTTTGGTACAGTGTAAGTCACACCAAGGAACGCATCTCCCATCAGGGGTGTGGATGGCCTGCAGGAGTGACACGCTAATGCAACGCCAGCCGGGTAACCCAGTACACCGTGGTTTTGGATCACTGCATATGGACCCTCACACATTGGTGCGCCAAAGCACCATGCAACTGGTTAGTCCATCAGTCGTGGTTCCTCAGGGTTTAGGACCGTTTTACCCTAAGCAGAAACACAGCTTAGTGTACCAGTGTCTGCTCACTGATCTGTACACCGTGTTAGTTCCGTTCAGCCACAGACACTGTGCCTGGTGATAACCATGGTGAAGACATCCCATGAACTGTCATCGCCAACAGCTTACCATGATGAGGCGACCAACCTGATCATAGCTGCGAACATATTTAGGTTATACGGGACCAATCCACTTAGTCTTCAACTCAGTGGACTACCATATAACCATGGCTCTCTGTTCTTTAAAGAACACGTAACTATGTTACGCACCTATATGCATCTCATGTAATAATAACTATCAATCTTTATTAGACCAAAACATAAAGTTTTACAAGCTTAGAACACATCAATCCTAACAGGTAGTGGGTTTTAATCCCTCTTCTTTTTTTCTTTTTTTTTTTGTTCAGTTTTTTTTTTTTTTTTTTTCTGGTCATTACATCCTACCCACCTTAATAGAATTTTCGTCCCGAAAATTTAATTACTAAACTGAGGGTACAATTTTATCAATCCTACCACCAAAGTAATGAAAGCCCATCCACAACTGGTACCATATTCTTTCTAATACTGCCCTCGAGAAGGTCAATCAATACATCAATCATACCAAAAAGAAAAAGACTTCGTCACTAGCTAGACTACTACCCGAACTTATACAATTGAGTCACATAATTATTAGGATAGGATTAGAACATTAGGCGCTCGTGGAGCTCTCACAAGGCATAATGTCCAATCGTGGTCCTAACAACTATAGACTAATAAAAATTTCGTGACTTTGGATTATCTTCCTTCCTTGAATAAGGAGCGTCCCCCTTATTCAAAAGTGAGGTAGCAATCCGATTCACGAAACAGAATCACGAGACATTCTCCACTAACGATACTAACGAGGTACCATATAAACCTATGCTCATACATCTATAGAACCGAATTGAAGACAACTAGATAACTCGAACTAGTACCTCTAGACTTAAATCCTATAAGATTCCTCTCCAGAGCAAACACGTCTACACCTATACCACCACTACTAGCCCATTAACTTACGAAGAAAACACAACTAAGATACAAATTGGACATCCCGACATACATACTGACTAACCGATATGATGTTGAATCCAAGATAACACAACTAACCCGCAAACGAACGAGAATAAAAAGAGAACAATGATGAATAATAATAAAAAAAAAACACTGATGCTAAATAAAAGACCTAAGACTAACACTCCGAACTAAGTTATTGTCGCAAGACTTTGAAACCTTCCAAAAGATACACTATGATGCACAATTCAGATAAACGGGGAAACTTACTACTCGCGTAGAAAATACTGAACTACGAGAACAACTAACCTACTGACCAAATGAAGCTGGAAACTAGGATACTGACACGATTACACATTATATTGATAGTATCTTTCTACAAGATTGGTTGATCGGTCCTAACCAAAACAATTAGAAACAAAGCTAAGTGAATCTCCTAAATAATGATTATTCTTAAGACTCCAACTGATAATGCATTTCCCATTTCCAAAAACGTAAGCAAGTCCCTTAGCATGGTTATTAACAATACTCTAGTACTCAAGTATCTCATTGTCATCTCAATGTCACTGCCGCCTAGCCAGTGTACTTTCTCCCGCGAGTCCAAACAAGAACTGAGTAACTAGCTGCCAAAGTTCCTTTTGAGAACAGTGCAAGCTCTGCCAGGTGCCAAAGTTTCCGAAGAAACAGTGCACGCTCTGCCGCAAGTTCCAACAGGAACTGCGTAACTAGCTGCCAAAGTTTCGATTGGGAACAGTGCAAGCTCTGCCAGCTGCCAAAGTTCCGATTGGGAATAGTGCAAGCTCTGCCAGCTGCCAAAGTTTCCGAAGAAACAGTGCACGCTCTGCCGCAAGTTCCAACAGGAATTGCGTAACTAGCTGCCAAAGTTCCGATTGGGAACAGTGCAAGCTCTGCCAGCTGCAAAAGTTTCCGAAGAAACAGTGCACGCTCTGCCGCAAGTTCCAACAGGAACTGCGTAACTAGCTGCCAAAGTTCCGATTGGGAACAGTGCAAGCTCTGCCAGCTGCCAAAGTTTCCGAAGAAACAGTGCACGCTCTGCCGCAAGTTCCAACAGGAACTGCGTAACCAGCTGCCAAAGTTCCGATTGGGAACAGTGCAAGCTCTGCCAGCTGCCAAAGTTTCCGAAGAAACAGTGCACGCTCTGCCGCAAGTTCCAACAGGAACTGCGTAACCAGCTGCCAAAGTTCCGATTGGGAACAGTGCAAGCTCTGCCAGCTGCTAAAGTTTCTGAAGAAACAGTGCACGCTCTGCCGCAAGTTCCAACAGGAACTGCGTAACTAGCTGCCAAAGTTCCGATTGGGAACAGTGCAAGCTCTGCCAGCTGCCAAAGTTTCCGAAGAAACAATGCACGCTCTGCCGCAAGTTCCAACAAGAACTGCATAACCAGCTGCCAAAGTTCCGATTGGGAACAGTGCAAGCTCTGCCAGCTGCCAAAGTTTCCGAAGAAACAGTGCACGCTCTGCCGCAAGTTCCAACAAGAACTGTGTAACTAGCTGCCAAAGTTCCGATTGGGAATAGTGCAAGCTCTGCCAGCTGCCAAAGTTTCCGAAGAAACAGTGCACGCTCTGCCGCAAGTTCCAACAGGAACTGCGTAACTAGCTGCCAAAGTTCCGATTGGGAACAGTGCAAGCTCTGCCAGCTGCCAAAGTTTCCAAAGAAACAGTGCACGCTCTGCCGCAAGTTCCAACAGGAACTGCGAAACCAACCGCCAAAGCCTCCGAAGAGTCAGTGCGTAGCCTCACAATGTCCTTTACCGGACAGTCATAATCCACCGCCAAAGTTCTCGAGGAACAGTGCGTATCTTGTCGCGAGGGTCTTCATCGAAACATTCCAAAATTTAGGAACCATGTGAACTCAACTACTACCTGAGATTTCCATCTCCTGGTACACTCTTTGAAACCACTATCTCCAGGGGTCATCATCACTACTCATAGGATTTATTTTAAAATGACATATAAGCTTTATTATAACCGACGGTGCACCGGAGAAAACTAACAAGAGGACCAATCCAATTATTATACCTAAAACTAAATAATGGACGATCTTAAAAGTACCAACTAGGCGTCTAATACTAATGGTCGATGGAGAATCAAGGAATCCTAAGATACTGGCTAGGTCTCTAGTACTAAGGGTCAATGAAGATTAATGAGTCCCAAAATATCGGCTAGGTTTCTAATACTAAAGTTTAGCTGAAAATAATAACTAACAAAAAGAGGACCTCACAACCATGCCGATGTACATCCTTCCAACTATATTCGATCATACATTCATCTTCCAAAATCAAATAACCATAGTACTAATTAAAATTCAATATCCAGTTCTTAGTCAACTCGCCACCAGGCCCACATCTAGCAACTCCAAATAAACATTAGACTCCAAATAAAAACTCCGTGATTGACTCAAACACTATCCTTGGTTAAGATGTTCTAGGTGATTCCTACCTGATTCATCACGACTAACTCTGTACCTAAACACTAAGGTCCGGAGGTAAACCTATCCCTATCAATCCCTATCAAGTCTAGATCAATCAAATACTCAAGTATGGACAATTTCTTAATCACAAATCAATTTCTCCAACCTATCCAATTCTACAATAAACCATATATTTTCATCCTTAGATACACATACTAAACTATCACAAACTATTCTAAGAGATACTAACAAATCAATCTCCCGACAATATTTAGAATCACCCTAGCACTATTACAGCCTAGACCTCCCATTAAAATAATCACAAGATAACATCCTAACGGAACCCCTAGGAACATATCCCTAAGCTCTGATACCAGCTGTCACGCCCCAGAAATCTGGAACCGATCCCTGGGGTGTGAAAAGAGGAAAACAAAATGGTTTAGGGTCTACTCGCCTATCTATACCAATTAGGGTTTCTCACAGGGCTGTGACTCTTTCATAATTGAAGAAGAAGGAGGGAGAAACAAGAAATATTTTAAAACTTAATTGTTTATGAAAATATTTTTTTCTTATTTTAAAAGAAAGCAGAGAGATAAATTCTTTTTTTTTCTCGGCAGAGAGATGAGCACGCTCGACCTTCAACCGAGTTATCCTCTCAGCATGTGTGGCCTGTCGGCGCCATCACATGCTGACAGGAATCCCTCTAAGGGAGCCGAGGATCAAGCCTCCGACGGCGAGCTAGGATTCTCACCCTCTCCCTGACACTCAGCACACTGGTCTAGGGGTCCTATCTACAGGGATAGTCAATTAGGCCATTTAGATACTTATATTTTCATTGTGAACTACCCTAGGCTTGTGGCCTTAAGGAGAGGCCTACCCAAAATACCTCCAGCTGTATCAATGCTTCTAACAATTTACTAATCTTAAACTAACTGATTCTTATACAATATCCACCCATTACATTACCACAAAACTACATACCAAAATAAAATACTACTGAAACCCTAAAACTGCCTCCGGCCTCCCACTGCTACTCCCGAACCTCTGGACCTGCAGGAGAGTCTACTCGTGAGAAAGAGTAGCCCCCAATGGGAAATTGGGAGATTAGCCAAATTAATGGCTAGTGACATCCTATAGTCTTTAATAATATGAGACGACATATTTAATTGAAATAAATTACATAAGCATTTCAAAGTTTACAGAAGGTTAACCTAAGGTTATCAATAATCTATGTTCACATGCAATTCCTACTGTCACTAGGTTATCTACCATACAGTCCGTTAGATATACTACAGTGCTTAATTATGAATTACAATATAAATCATATCTCCTAAAGTGAACACCGGATAATTTGTTCATCCTGCCCTCGGTCGGGCATTACTACCGGGCCTTCTATATCGATGTAGAGGGTCAATTCTCTCGCCGGGCATCCACCATACACACATCACCCAAATGATTATAAGATATTTTCCATCTTTCACGATGGAGCTCTACCACCCCACTTGCGTTACTTTGGGGGCTTCAACTACCCCGGGACAGAGTTGCTAAGCCAATCCCTACTAGAGGCTAATCCTATTGGCTTTACCACAACCCTTGCCCGTGACCCCCTAGCCTACTGGTCTTCGGCTGTGCGTGCAGGGTGGTTCACGTCCCTTGTGCGCACGGGGTCCAATCTTTCCACATGATAGATTATTATAATAATAAAATAGCTTTGACATTTTACCTCGGAATTCATACCGCGCTCGCAACCCATGTATTACGATAAGCCTAAATTACTCTCACCCGTATTCCCGTGTGCCCGGGTCTCCACACTCCCCTTAGGAGGGTGGGACCCGATAATTATTATTTAATTATTAATTACCAAAACTTAAGGGAATTCCTACTTACGGTGTCCAAGCAATCAGCAGAAATATTTATTATTTAATTACTAATATTTTTAAGCATGCGTCGCCGGACTCGCGATTCCGCATGCAAGGCGGGGTCCACTCGACCACATGCAGCGATGTCCGGCGGGACCCGCATGCAGCGTTATGGATACCTACCTTTAGTCATTCTCATTTCCCACTATTAAAGACCACGCAAAGGTAGTAGATGTCACCTGGTTGTCAATCACGCACAAACTCCTATCGACTGCCTTCCGCTCCGCCTGCGGCTGGATCGTCCCGGTCACGAACTGATAATTTGCATACATTCACATGTTACTAAAAAGACTATAACAAGGTGTTTAACGTACTAAATAAAGCGGGGTTAGGCCTGAGTTGGCCGATTCGAGAATCTACGCGTCATTGGACATCGGTCTACTGGCACGCAAAACGATGCCCCCAATGGTACAATCTCGATTAGTCAGTATTTTCCAATGCTAAGAGTCGTACTACGGTTCAATTATACTAATCTGACTAGATAGTCCCATCCGCGTCGGCGCTGCTACTACTATGCCTTGTGCTTCGAGAAGCCCTCAGCATTACTACTAAGGCGGGGTTTTCGGACAAGGTTAAGGTTTGATTCGCCATCCGCCCGAATCCGGGGACGCCAGGATAAACACGAGGTTTGCTCAGGTGTGATCTGGACTGATTTTACTCAATTAGTAATTATGACCATAATATATCAAAACTTAATAATTTAATTCCATTACCATCCTTTAAAAAAAACGGAGGACAACAAGGGGGAAAGGATGTCCATCATCAGCTTATATCCGCATTAGGCATTACATGTCGTTCCCATGCGCTCTTGTAGGGCTGTTTCGGTCAAGAGCTTAGTAAGGGTCAATGATTAGGTTGCAACTTTGCGAATCAGTCGTCGGGCCTGCTACCAACAACACAATAAAGACGAGAGATATAGTGGTCCCAACCGAGGTTTCCGCTTCGGGTGCTCGGCCGTGACTGGCGAGGTGTGATGCTAAACCGAGGATCGACTAGACTTGCTCGGCCACCGGGCGCAAGGCACGATAGCCGCAATGAGGGGAGGGACAGGTTCGGCCAGCACCACACAGTGTGCTACGTGATGGTGGTCGGTCATGGTGGTCAGGTGACATTTGCTACCTGGCCACCGGCAGCTGTCGTAGCAAGAGCCACAATGGGTAGGGTCGGCCTAACAACAACAAGGAACACAAGAGAGAGAGAGAGAGAGGTAGGGCTCCGGGTTGTAGCCGGACAGCCTGCCGGCGTCGACCGACAGTAACAGGGCCGGGGTTGATCGGACGACCGAGTACAGGGGTCCGGGTCGATGGGTCGTCGGTGATGGTGTTAGGACCGTGTGACCGGCGATCGTAGCCGATCAGTGTCGAGGCGAGGTGGCGGGTCGAGGTGGAGGAGTGATGGGGCACCATTGATGGGGTGACGACCATCGACTAAGTTGCTCATGGGGAGGGTTGGGCTCTGTTGACTGCACCATTGCCGACCACGTAGTCGGCGATCGTGGCCATGGCAAAAAGAAAAGAGCAAAACGGGGGTCGGCCAAACTAAGAACCAAGCGGAGAGGGGGATGCTGACCTAACCGGGGAGGGGTCGTCGGCTGCGGCTCCTTCTCCGGCCGGCTGCCTCCACTCCGGCCACCACTGCACGCAGCCACCGAGAGGGAGGAGAGAGAGGAAATCAGGGAGAGAGAGAGAGAGAGAGATTGGAGAGGAGAGAGGAAGAGATTGGAGGGGAGAAGGGGGGTCGGGTCCGGGTTTTAAATAGAGGGAAGGGGATGGCCGGTAGGGTAGGGGGGGCGGCGCCGGCGAAAATCGAGGCAGGATCCGGGGCGGCGGCCGGCGGGATTCGGGGCGGAATCCGGGGCGACGACAACGGCGGGATCCGGGGCGCGATTCGGGGCGGGGGCATCGACGAGATCCGGGGCGGGAACGGCGGCGGCGGCGGCGTCGGGTTGGGGAGGGGAGGGATCGGGGGGGGGGGGATGGGGCCCAGGTCGGGTCGGGTCGGGTTCTTGAGAGAGAGGGGGTCGGGTGAGAGTGGGGATCCGAGTGAGAGAGAAAGAAGAGAGAAAGAGATAGAGAGAGAGAGAGAGCGAGAGAGAGAGAGACATGAGAGAAGAGAGTGAGAGAGAAGAGAGAGAGAAGAGAGAAAGAGAGAGAAGAGAGTGAGTGGTTGGGGTCACGGGTTGGGCTGGGTAGCGGGTAGGTCGGGTATGGGTGGAGGGTAGTGGGTTTTAATCCCTCTTCTTTTTTTCTTTTTTTTTTGTTCAGTTTTTTTTTTTTTTTTTTCTGGTCATTACATCCGCCTGTCTATTTTGTGAGCCACACAATGCTTCCCGCCGAGCTCCGGTATCGACCAATCGAGAAGGTCGCATTGGCCTTGGTCCTTACCGCAAGAAAGCTTCACCCCTACTTCTCCGCGCACACTGTCAAAGTCATCACGGAGCACCCTCTGAAGAGTGCGCTCTTTAGACCCTCGGTAGCCGGCAGGCTCTACCGATGGTCCACCGAGCTCGCCGCCTATGGTTTGGAGTATGTCCCTCGAGTTGCTGTCAAAGGGCAGGCTCTCGCCGATTTCTTGGCGAACTTCCCCATAGAAGAACCGGTCCAGTACCAGGAGGATGAGCCAACTGAGGCACACCCTGGGAGGGCGAGGTTCTTGGACAACCAAGGCGAGCCTCCTCCAACTAAGCATTCAGAGATAGCGGGCTGGGAGCTATTCGTCGACGGATCCTCCAACGCTTTGGGGGCCGGGATCCGGGTTGCACTGATCGCCCAGTCAATATTTCTTGAGAAGTCTGTCCGACTGGATTTCGCTGCAACCAACAACGAGGCAGAGTATGAGGCACTGCTCGTCGGACTAGAGCTCGCCCAAGAAGTAGGCGCCAAATGGTTAAAGGTGTTCAGCGATTCCCAGCTGATCATTGGTCAAATCAACGGGGATTATGCCTCAAGAGATGCGCGAATGGCGGGCTACGTGGATTTGGTAAAAGGAACGGCCGCAGAGTTCGAAAAGATCTCCTTCGAGCAAATTCCTCGAGCCGATAATAGGCGAGCTGATGCTTTGGCAAACGCTGCCTCCCTGCTGGGAGCATCAGAAGCTCGCCAGATTCTCATCGAGGTCCAAAATCAGTCTCGGCTCCAACTGATGGAGCCCGCTGTTAACTAAGTCTCTATCGACGTTTCACCCGGCGGGTGGACCGCCCCCATTCTTCGCTTTCTCCAGAAGGGCGAGCTTCCAGAGGATAGAGAGGAAGCCCGGTGAATGGAGAAATGCGCTGGGCGCTACCTCATTCGCTGGGATCGCCTTTTTTGAAGGTCTTTTGGCGGGCCAAATCTTCGTTGCATCGAGAGCCCGGAGACCGAAGAAGTTTTGAATTGCATTCACTCAGGCGAGCTGGGAAACCACGCTGGTGGGCGGTCTCTAGCTGCGAAAGTACGAAGGCAGGGATACTGGTGGCCCACTCTGGAGCAAGACGCCTTGAAAGTCGCACAAAGCTGCCTCCAATGCCAGAAGCACGCCACGATAAATCATATGCCCGCAGAAGAACTACATCCGCTGGCGAGCCCATGGCCTTTCCAGCAATAGGGACTGGACATAATGGGACCTTTCCCCGTGTCAGCCCGGCAAAAGAAATTCATCTTAGTGGCTACGGACTACTTCACAAAATGGGTGGAAGCGGTCCCGCTAGCTAAGATAGGCGAAAAGCAAGTGAGAGACTTCCTTTGGAAGAATATTTTCTGTCGTTTCGGGCTGCCCCGAGTACTCATCACTGACAATGGTCGCCAGTTCGACAATCGCTTGATCAGAAGCTTTTGCATTGAATATGGAGTCGACCTAAGGTTCTCGTCCCCAAGATACCCTCAAAGCAACGGGCAGGCCGAAGCTATGAATCGTGTGATCCTAGACAACCTCAAGAAAAGACTGGAGGGAAAAAAGGGATTATGGGAGCAGGAGCTCGATGGAGTCTTGTGGGCCTATCGCACTACTCCACGTTGCTCAATTAACGAGTCCCCTTTCAGTCTCACTTTTGGTTGCGAAGCCGTGCTACCCGTAGAAGCCGAGCTGCCCACTGAAAGAAGGCTTGCGTCGGAGGTGGTCGACAATGACAAATTGCTCGCCGACTCCCACGATCAGCTCGAAGAAAGACGAGAGCGTGCCAATCTGCACCTTACAGGATATAGACAGGAAATGAAGCGCGCATATGACAAAAGAGTCCGCCATCGGGCATTCAAGGCTGGCGATCTGGTAATGAGAAAGGTGTTCACAAACACGCAGGAGCCTAACGCAGGGAAGCTTGCGGCAAACTGGGAAGGCCCCTACATAGTACGCGAAGCACGAGGCTCGGGGGCTTACCAGTTGATGACCGCTGAAGGCGACCCGTTAGAGCGACCTTGGAACGCCTTGCACCTCCGAAAGTTTTATGCATAAGACCAAGGAATTTTTTAAATCACCTTCTGAAGAAGTTATGAATGAACGATGGCAGTTTTACCAAAGAATTTAACTCGGAAGCTTGGCACAGAAAGAGCCCGCATGATCTATAAAGTGTAGTCCGCCGCTGAGTGGACTTAAAGCAAGATCGGGATTCTCAGAGGCAGCCAGTGGGCGACCTTGAGACTCTCAGGGCAGTCCGTTGTTGTGCGGACTTAAAGCAAGATCGGGATCCTCAGAGGCAGCCAATGGGTGACCTTGAGCTTCCCAGGGCAGTCCACCGTTGTGCGGACTTAAAGCAAGACCGGGATCCTTAGAGGTAGCCAGTGGGCGACCTTGAGATTCCCGGGGCAGTCCGCCGTTGCGCGGACTTAAAGCAAGACCGGGATCCTCAGAGGCAGCCAGTGGGCGACCTTGAGATTCCCGGGGTAGTCCGCCGTTGCGCGGACTTAAAGCAATACCTCAGAGGCAGCCATTGGGCGACCTTGAGATTCCTAGGGAAGTCCGCTGCCTAGTGGACTCTAAACCTAACCGGGATCCTTCGCATTCACCTGCCATGAACGGAAGCATCCTGGCGTGGGCGTACCCCTCAAAGGGCAAGTCCGCTGAACAGGATCGTCGAGAGAAATTAACCGGGCAGGGGGCATCTAGTACTTATTAGTTTCCTTCAAAAATAAAAATGGTTTAAGTCTTTGAGTGTAGGGATGTTTTTGAAGTCATTTTGTTCGCTTATCGTTTTCCGGGCTCAGAGACTACATTGAGTTTTAGCGAGCATGCCGAGTTTTTCATTTGTATACAGTTTAAATTAAAAAGGTTGAATCGAATTAGCTGTCTCGTCCGGGGTATTACTCTCGAGATCACTGCGAAACTCCTAAAGCGGACTCATGAGCGACATAGAAAAAGAAAGAAACGCATAAGCGATCTTAAAAAGATGAAAATTTCATTGATTGACAAAAATTATAAGAACAGTTACAAGGCTGCGAGCTCAAGGCTTGCTAGTCTCCACCCCGCTGTCCTCCCCTCGGCGCCGCTTCTTCGACCTCTCGGTCTTGTACTTTTCCACAGCGGCCAGGGCGCTGGTGCGAAGCCCAAGCCACAAGATCGCCCGCAGCTCGCCCGAGGCAGACCCTGACCGTGTGTGGCAAGCTCGCACCGGAAGGAGATCACTCGTGGCTGATGCTCCCGGCCCACCCAGTGTTTGTGAAATACTGGCAGTCAAAGCTCTCGGTGCAGACCGCCCACGGCTGGTGCCCGTAGCTCGCCCGAGTCAGACCCTGACTGCATGTGGCAAGCTCGTACCGAAAGGAGATCGCTCGTGGCTGACGCTCCCGGCCCGCCCAGCGTTTGTGAAATACTGGTAGTCAAAGCTCTCGGCGCAGACCGCCCACGGCTGGTGCCCGCAGCTCGCCCGAGTCAGACCCTGACCGCGTGTGGCAAGCTCACACCGGAAGGAGATCGCTCGTGGCTGACGCTCCCGGCCCGCCCAGCGTTTGTGAAATACTGGAGATCAAAGCTCTCGGCGCAGACCGCCCACGGCTGGTGCCCGCAGCTCGCCCGAGTCAGACCCTGACCGCGTGTGGCAAGCTCGCACCGGAAGGAGATCGCTCGTGGCTGACGCTCCTGGCCCGCCCAGCGTTTGTAAAATACTGGGAGTCAAAACTCTCAGCGCAGATCGCCCGCGGAAGGAGCCCGCAGCTCACAGGGTGGAGGTCGCCAATGGCTGGTGCTCCCGGTCCGACCGGTGTGTGCAATAAGACTCCTGAGCAAGCGTCAAAGTCTCCTTGGTCGCTCCCTCAGAAGGGGGTAATGTTGGGGGTAGCTGAAACTCGTCCAGGAGCTCGCCCCTCCCACGCTCACCAAGTCATCTTGACAGGGAGCGGGATCCACATTGGGCAGAAGGGGCCTCAGGCTAAGAACTCGCTCGGGAGCTCACCCAAGCTCGCTCAGGACCACGCCCAAGCTCGCTCAGGAGCTCGCCTAAGCTCGCTCAGGAGCTCTCCTAAGCTCGTTCGGGAGCTCGCCTAGGCTCGCTCGGGGGCTCGCCTAAGCTCGTTCAGGAGCTCGCCTTGGCTCGCTCGGGAGCTCGCCTAAGCTCGTTCAGAAGCTCGCCTAGGTTCGCTCGGGAGCTCGCCCAAGCTCGCTCAGGAGCTCGCCTAAGCTCATTCAGGAGCTCGCCTAGGCTCGCCCAGGAGCTCGCCCCTCCCGCGCTCACTAAGTCATCTTGACGGGGAGCGAGATCCACATTAGGCAGAAGGGGCCTCAGGCTAAGAGCTCGCTCGGGAGCTCGCCCGAGCTCGCTCAGGAGCCTGCTCTAGCCCGTCCCGGAGCTCGCCCAAGACTCCCCTATTTTACCGAAGAGGTCGCTCCTGTGAGGTCAGACTCTTGATAGATCGAGAAGAAAAGGTGGAGCAATGGAAGGCGAGCTCGCCCTGGCTTCCCACCTGAGGTCGCCCACACTAGAGCAGCATGAAGGGTTGCCATGTGTCGAAACCCCACTGGAGCTACGTGGATAATTGTAGTCCATGGAAGCCCGCCAGAATCAGTCTTGAGACCTCCCATACTTGAATATTCTAGAAGAGCCACCTGGCAGCAACCAGAAAGATGCTCTCCCCCACTTAAACCGCCTGGCAGGCTCGACGACAAAGAATGTCAGGGGCGTAAGTTCCAAGGATCGTCAGAGACCCACGCGAGCCAGAACGTGGGGGTCTAGAAGGCTCTGGAAAGAATCTCCATGTGTCGGGCAACGGTAGGTCGCCGATGTCTATAAATGCACACCCCCAGGCTCCAGAGTACCGGTTTGAAACCTTTTTTCCTTCCACTTTGGTATACAACAGCTCACCGTTGTGCACCTGAGACTGACTTGAGCGTCGGAGGGTCTGCGCTCCTAAGAAAGCCAGCCGTCCTTAAGCTTTTTCTTTGTCTAGCAGGCAGCCCGCACGGACCAGCGAAAAATCCCCAAAACATAATCCATTCGTACTATCCATTCTAATCCATTCGTACGATCCATTCTAATCCATTCGTACGATCCATTCTAATTCATTCGCTCGAATGTATCCATTCTAATTCATTCGTACGATCCATTCTAATTCATTCGTACGATCCATTCTAATCCATTCGTACGATCCATTCTAATTCATTCATACAATGCGTTCTAATCCATTCGTACGATCCATTCTAATTCATTCGTACGATCCATTCTAATTTATTTGTACGATCCATTCTAATTCATTCGTACGATCCATTCTAATTCATTTTACGATCCATTCTAATCCATTCTAATTCATTCGCTAGAATGTATCCATTCTAATTCATTCATACGATCCATTCTTATTCATTCATACGATCCATTCTAATTCATTCGCACGATCCATTCTAATCCATTCGTATGATCCATTATAATTCATTCATACGATCCATTCAAATTCATTCGCATGATCCATTCTAATTCATTCGCACGATCCATTCTAATTCGTTCGTATGATCCATTCTTATTCATTCGTACGATCCATTCTAATTCATTTGTACGAATGGATCCATTCTAATTCATTAGTACGATCCATTCTAATTCATTCTTACATTCCATTCTAATTCATTCGCACGAATGTATCCATTCTAATTCATTCACACAATCTATTATAATTCATTCGTACGATCCATTCTAATCCATTCGTACGATCCATTCTAATCCATTCGTACGATCCATTCTAATTCATATGCACAAAGGTATCCATTCTAATTCATTCGTACGATCTATTCTAATTCATTCGCTCGAATGTATCCATTCTAATTCATTCATTAGAATGGATATATTCGTGTGAATGAATTAGAATGGATCGTATGAATGAATTAGAATGAATCGTGCGAATGGATTAGAATTGATCATACGAATGAATTAGAATAGATCGTATGAATGAATTAGAATGGATCGTACGAATGAATTTGAATGGATACATTCGTGCGAATGAATTAGAATGGATCGTACGAATAAATTAGAATGGATCGTACGAATGGATTAGAACACATTGTACGAATGAATTAGAATAGATACATTTGTGCGAATGAATTAGATTGCATCGTACGAATGAATTTGAATGGATTGTACGAATGAATTAGAATGGATATATTTGAATGTATCCATTCTAAGTCATTCGTACGATTTATTCATTCGTATGAGCTATTCTAATTCATTCGTACGATCCATTCTAATTCATTCGTACGATCCATTATAACCCATTCGTACGATCCATTCTAATTCATTCGTACAATGCGTTCTAATCCATTCGTACGATCCATTCTAATTCATTCGTATGATCCATTCTAATTCATTCTTACATTCCCTTCTAATTCATTCGCACGAATGTATCCATTATAATTCATTTGCACAATCCATTCTAATTCATTCAAACGATCCATTCGTACTATCCATTCTAATCCATTCGTACGATCCATTCTAATTCATTCGCACGAATGTAACCATTCTAATTCATTCGTACGATCCATTCTAATTCATTCCTATGATCCATTCTAATTCATTCGCATGAATGTATCCATTCTAATTCATTCGTACGATCCATTCTAATTTATTCGCACGATCCATTCTAATTCGTTCGTATGATCCATTCTAATTCATTCGTACGATCCCATTCTAATTCATTTGCATGAATGTATCGATTCTAATTCATTCGTACGATCCATTCCAATTCATTCGTATGATCCATTCTAATTAATTCATGCAATCCATTCTAATTCATTCATACGATCCATTCTAACTCATTCTCACAAATGTAACCTTTCTAATTCATTTGTATGATCCATTCTAATTCATTCGTACGATCTATTCTAATTCATTCGCTCGAATGTATCCATTCTAATTCATTCGTATGATCCATTCTAGTTCTTTCGCACGAATGTAACCATTCTAATTCATTCGTACGATCCATTCTAATTCATTCATACAATCCATTCTAATTCATTCGCACGAATGTATCCATTCTAATTTATAAGTACGATCCATTCCAATCCATTCGTACGATCCATTCTAATCCATTCGTACGATCCAATCTAATTCATTCTCACAAATGTAACCTTTCTAATTCATTCGTACGATCCATTCTAATCCATTCGTACGATCCATTCTAATTAATTCCTATGATCCATTCTAATCCATTCATACGATCCGTTCTAATCCATTCGTACGATCCATTCTAATTCATTCGCACGAATGTAACCATTCTAATTCATTCGTACGATCCATTCTAATTCATTCCTACGATCCATTCTAATTCATTCGCAAGAATGTATCCATTCTAATTCATTTGCACGATCCATTCTAATTCATTCCTATGATCCATTCTAATTCATTCGTATGATACATTCATACGACTGAATTAGAATGGATTGTACGAATGAATTAGAATGAATCATACGAATGCATTAGAATGGATCGTACGAATGAATTAGAAAGAATCGTACGAAAGAATTAGAATGGTTACATTCATGTGAATGACTTAGAATGGATCGTACGAATGATTTAGAATGGATCATACGAATGAATTAGAATGGATCGTATGAATGAATTAGAATGGATCGTGCGAATGAATTAGATTGCATCGTACGATCCATTCAAATTCATTCGTACGATGCAATCTAATTCATTTGCATAAATGTATCTATTCTAATTCATTCGTACAATGCGTTCTAATCCATTCGTACGATCCATTCTAATCCATTCGTATGATCCATTCTAATTCATTCGTATGATCTATTCTAATTCATTCGTCCGATGCATTCTAATTCATTTGCATGAATGTATCCATTCTAATTCATTCGTACGATCCATTCTAATTCATTCGCACGATCCATTCTAATTCATTGGCACGAATGTATCCATTCTAATTCATTTGCACGATCCATTCTAATTCATTCCTATGATCCATTCTAATTCATTCGTACGATCCATTCTAATTCATTCGTCCGATCCATTCAAATTCATTCGTACGATGCAATCTAATTCATTCGCACAAATTTATCTATTCTAATTCATTCGTATAATGCGTTCTAATCCATTCGTACGATCCATTCTAATCCATTCGTATGATCCATTCTAATTCATTCATATGATCTATTCTAATTCATTCGTACGATCCATTCTAACTCATTTGCATGAATGTATCCATTCTAATTCATTCGTACAATCCATTCTAATTCTTTCGCACGATCCATTCTAATTCATTAGTATGATCCATTCTAATTCATTCCTATGATCTATTCTAATTCATTCGCTCGAATGTATCCATTCTAATTCATTCGTTCGATCCAATCTAATTCATTCGTACGATCCATTCTAATTCATTCTCACGAATGTAACCTTTCTAATTAATTTGTATGATCCATTCTAATTCATTTGTACGATCCATTCTAATCCATTCGTACGATCCATTCTAATTCATTCCTATGATCCATTCTAATTCATTCATATGATCCATTCTAATTCATTCGCATGATCCATTCTAATTCATTCGCACGATCCATTCTAATTTATTCGTACGATCCATTCTAATTCATTCGCACGAATGTATCCATTCTAATTCATTCGTACGATCCATTCTAATGCATTCGTACGATTCATTCTAATTCATTCGCATAAATATATCCATTCGAATTGATTCGTACGATCGATTCTAATTCATTCGCACGATCCATTCTAATTCATTCGCACAAATGTATCCATTCTAATTCATTAGTACAATCCATTCTAATGCATTCGTACGATTCATTCTAATTCATTCGCACGATCATTCGCACGATCATTCTAATTCATTCGTATGATCCATTCTAATTCATTTGTACGATCCATTCTAATTCATTCGTACGATCCATTCTAATTCATTCTCACGAATGTATCCTTTCTAAATCATTTGTATGATCCATTCTAATTCATTCGTACGATCCATTCTAATCCATTCGTACGATCCATTCTAATCCATTCGTACGATCCACTCTAATTCATTTGCACAAATGTATCCATTCTAATTCATTCGTACGATCCATTCTTATTCATTCGCACGAACCATTCTAATTCATTCGTATGATCCATTCTAATTCATTCGCACGATCCATTCTAATTCATTCGTACGATCCATTCTAATTCATTCGTACAATCCATTCAAATTCATTCGTACAATGCAATCTAATTCATTCGCAAATGTATCTATTCTAATTCATTCGTACAATGCGTTCTAATCCATTCGTACGATCCATTCTAATCTATTCATATGATCCATTTTAATTCATTCGTACGAATGTAACCATTCTAATTCATTCATATGATCCATTCTAATTCATTCGTACAATCCATTCTAATTCCTTCGTATGATCCATTCTAATTCATTCGTACGATCCATTCTAATTCATTTGCATGAATGTATCCATTCTAATTTATTCGTACGATCCAGTCTAATTCATCCGTACGATCCATTCTAATTCATTCGCACGAATATATCCATTCTAATTCATTCGTACGATCCTTTCAAATTCATTTGCACGATCCATTCTAATTCATTCCTATGATCCATTCTAATTTATTCATACAATCCATTCTAATTCATTCGTGCGATCCATTCTAATTCATTCGTATGAATGTATCCATTCTAATTCATTCGCTCGAATGTATCCATTCAAATTCATTCGTACGATCCATTCTAATTCGTTCATACGATCCATTCTAATTCGTTCGTACGATCCATTCTAATTCGTTCGTACGATTCATTCTAATTCATTCGTACGATCCATTCTAATGCATTCGTACGATTCATTCTAATTTATTCGCACGATCCATTCTAATTCATTCGTACGATCCGTTCTTATTCATTCGACCGATCCATTCTAATTCATTCGTACGATCCATTCAAATTCATTCGTACGATCCATTCTAATTCATTCGTACGATCCATTCTAATTAGAATAGATCGTACGAATGAATTAGAATGGTTACATTCGTGCGAATGAATTAGAATGGATCATACGAATGGATTAGAATGGATCGTACGAATGGATTAGAATGGATCGTAGTAATGAATTAGAATGGATCGTATTAGAATGGATCGTACGAATGAATTAGAAAGGTTACATTTGTGAGAATGAATTAGATTGGATCGTACGAATGGATTAGAATTGATCGTACGAATAGATTAGAATGGATCGTACTTATGAATTAGAATGGATACATTCGTGCGAATGAATTAGAATGGATTGTATGAATGAATTAGAATGGATCGTACGAATGAATTAGATTGGTTACATTCGTGCGAATGAACTAGAAAGGATCGTACGAATGAATTAGAATAGATACATTCGAGCGAATGAATTAGAATAGACCGTACGAATGAATTAGAATGGATCGTACAAATGAATTAGAAAGGTTACATTTGTGAGAATGAGTTAGAATGGATCGTATGAATGAATTAGAATGGATTACATGAATGAATTAGAATGGATCATACGAATGAATTGGAATGGATCGTACGAATGAATTAGAATCGATACATTCATGCAAATGAATTAGAATGGATCGTACGAATGAATTAGAATGTATCATACGAACGAATTATAATGGATCGTGCGAATGAATTAGAATGGATCGTACGAATGAATTAGAATGGATACTTTCTTGCGAATGAATTAGAATGGATCGTAGGAATCAATTAGAATGGATCATACGAATGAATTAGAATGGTTACATTCGTGCGAATGAATTAGAATGGATCGTACGAATGGATTAGAATGGATAGTACGAATGGATTAGAATGGATCGTACAAATGAATTAGAATGGATTGTGCTAATGAATTAGAATGGATACATTCGTACGAATGAATTAGAATGGAATGTAAGAATGAATTAGAATGGATCGTACTAATGAATTAGAATGGATCCATTCGTATAAATGAATTAGAATTGATCGTACGAATGAATTAGAATGGATCGTACGAATGGATTAGAACGCATTGTACGAATGAATTAGAATGGATCGTACGAATGGATTAGAATGGATCGTACGAATGAATTAGAATGGATCGTACGAATGAATTAGAATAGCTCATACGAATGAATTTATCGTACGAACGACTTAGAATGGATACATTCAAATATATCCATTCTAATTCATTCGTACAATCCATTCAAATTCATTTGTACGATGCAATCTAATTCATTCGCACAAATGTATCTATTCTAATTCATTCGTACAATGTGTTCTAATCCATTCGTACGATCCATTCTAATTCATTCGTACAAATGTAACCATTCTAATTCATTCATATGATCCATTCTAATTTCTTCGTACGATCCATTCTAATTCATTCGTATGATCCATTCTAATTTATTCGTACGATCCATTCTAATTCAGTTGCATGAATGTATCCATTCTAATTTATTCGTACGATCCAGTCTAATTCATTCGTACAATCCACTCTAATTCATTCGCACGAATATATCCATTTTAATTCATTCGTACGATCCTTTCTAATTCATTTGCACGATCCATTCTAATTCATTCCTATGATCCATTCTAATTTATTCTTACAATCCATTCTAATTCATTCGTGCGATCCATTCTAATTCATTCGCACGAATGTATCCATTCTAATTCATTCGCTCGAATGTATCCATTCAAATTCATTCGTACGATCCATTCTAATTCGTTCATACGATCCATTCTAATTCGTTCGTACGATCCATTCTAAATCATTTGTACGATCCATTCTAATTCATTCGCACGAATGTAACCATTCTAATTCATTCGTACGATTCTTTCTAATTCATTCGTACGATCCATTCTAATGCATTCGTATGATTCATTCTAATTCATTCGTACAATCCATTCTAATTCAGTCGTGCGATCCATTCTAATTCATTCGTGCGATCCATTCTAATTCATTCGCACGAATGTATCCATTCTAATTCATTCGCTCGAATGTATCCATTCAAATTCATTCGTACGATCCATTCTAATTCGTTCATACGATCCATTCTAATTCGTTCGTACGATCCATTCTAATTCGTTCGTACGATTCATTCTAATTCATTCGTACGATCCATTCTAATTCATTCGTACGATTCATTCTAATTTATTCGCACGATCCATTCTAATTCATTCGTACGATCCATTCTTATTCATTCGTCCGATCAATTCTAATTCATTCGTACGATCCATTCAAATTCATTCGTACGATCCATTCTAATTCATTCGCACGATCCATTCTAATTCATTCGTACGATCCATTCTAATTCATTCGTACGATCCATTCTAATTCATTTGTACGATCCATTCTAATTCATTTGCACAAATATATCCATTCTAATTCATTTGTATGATCCATTCTAATTCATTCGTACGAACCATTCTAATCCATTCGTACGATCCATTCTAATCCATTCGTACGATCCATTCTAATTTATTCGTTCAAATATATCCATTCTAATTCATTCGTACGATCCATTCTAATTCATTGGCACGATCCATTCTAATTCATTTGTGCGATCCATTCTAATTCATTCGTACGATCCTTTCTAATTCATTCGCACGATCCATTCTAATTCATTTGTACGATCCATTTTAATTCATTCGCATGATCCATTCTAATTCATTCGTATGATACATTCATTCGACTGAATTAGAATGGATTGTACGAATGAATTTGAATTGATCACTCGAATGAATTAGAATGGATCGTACGAATGAATTAGAATGGATCGTGCGAATGAATTAGAATGGATCATACGAATAAATTAGAATGGATATATTTGAACGAATAAATTAGAATTGATCATACGAATGAATTAGAATGGATCGTACGAATAAATTAGAATGGATCGTATGAATGAATTAGAATGGATCGTACAAATGAATTAGAAAGGTTACATTTGTGAGAATTAATTAGAATGGATCGTACGAATGAATAAGAATGGATCGTATGAACGAATTAGAATGGATCGTACGAATGCATTAGAATGGATACATTTGTGCGAATGAATTAGAATGGATCGTGCGAATGAATTAGAATGGATCGTACGAATGAATTAGAATGGATCATGCGAATGAATTAGATGGATCGTACGAATGAATTAGAATGGATACATTTGTGCGAATGAATTAGAATGGATCGTACGAATGAATTGGAATGGATCATACGAATGAATTAGAATGGATCGTGCGAATGAATTAGAATGGATACATTCGTACAAATGAATTAGAATGGATCGTACGAATGAATTAGAATGGATCGTACGAATGAATTAGAATAGTTACATTCGTGCGATTGAATTAGAATGGATCGTACGAATGGATTAGAATGGATCGTCTAATTCATTCACACGATCCATTCTAATTCATTCGTATGATCCATTCTAATTCATTCCTATGATCTATTCTAATTCATTCGCTCGAATGTATCCATTCTAATTCATTCGTACGATCCATTCTTATTCATTCGTACGATCCATTCAAATTCATTCGCATGATCCATTCTAATTTATTCGTACGATCCATTCTAATTCATTCTCACGAATGTAACCTTTCTAATTCATTTGTATGATCCATTCTAATTCATTCGTACGATCCATTCTAATCCATTCGTACGATCAATTCTAATCAATTCATACGATCCATTCTAATTCATTCGCACGAATGTATCCATTCTAATGCATTCTAATTCATTCGCTCGAATGTATCCATTCTAATTCATTCGTACGATCCATTCTAATTCATTCGTCCGATCCATTCTAATTCATTCACACGAATGTATCCATTCTAATTCATTCGTACAATCCATTCTAATTCATTTGCACGATCCATTCTAATTCATTCGTATGATCCATTCTAATTCATTCGTATGATCCATTCTAATTCATTCGCTCGAATGTATCCATTCTAATTCATTCGTACGATCCATTCTAATTCATTCGTTCAATCCTTTCTAATTCATTCTCACGTATGTAACCTTTCTAATTCATTTGTATGATCCATTCTAATTCATTCGTACGATCCATTCTAACCCATTCGTACGATCCATTCTAATTCATTCGTACGATCCATTCTAATTCATCGCACGAATCCGTTCTAATTCATTCACACGAATGAATTAGAATGGATACATTCGTGCGAATGAATTAGAACGAATTCGTGCGATAAATTAGAATGGATTAGAATGAATACATTCGAGCAAATGAATTAGAATGAATAGTACGAATGAGTTAGAATGGATCGTACGAATGGATTAGAATGGATCGTACGAATGGATTAGAATGGATCATACAGATGAATTAGAATGGATCATACAAATGAATTAGAAAGGTTACATTCGTGAGAATGAATTAGAATGGATCGTACGAATGAATTAGAATGGATCGTACGAATGAATTAGAATGGATACATTCGAGCGAATGAATTAGAATGGATCGTACGAATGTATTAGAAGTAGTATACGAATGAATTAGAATGGATCGTGCGAATGAATTAGAATAGATTGTACGAGTGAATTAGAATGGATACATTCGTGCGAATGAATTAGAATGGATCGGACGAATGAATTAGAATGGATCGTACGAATGAATTAGAATGGATACATTCAAGCGAATGAATTAGAATGGATTAGAATGGATACATTCATGCAAATGAATGAGAATGGATCGTACGAATGGATTAGAATGGATCGCACGAATGGATTAGAATGGATCGTACGAATGAATTAGAATGGATCATACAAATGAATTAAAAAGGTTACATTCGTGAGAATGAATTAGAATGGATCATACGAATGAATTAGAATGGATCATGCGAATGAATTTGAATGGATCGTACGAATGAATAAGAATGGATCGTACGAATGAATTAGAATGGATACATTCGAGCGAATGATTTAGAATAGATCGTAGGAATGAATTAGAATAGATCGTACGAATCAATTAGAATGGATCGTACGAATGAATTAGAATGGATTATGCGAATGAATTAAAATGGATCATACAAATGAATTAGAATGGATCGTACGAACGAATTAGAATGGATCGTACGAACGAATTAGAATGGATCGTATGAACGAATTAGAATGGATCGTATGAATGAATTAGAATGGATCGTACGAATGAATTAGAATGGATCATACGAATGAATTAGAATGGATCGTACGAATGAATTAGAATGGTTACATTCGTGCGAATGAATGAATGGATCGTACGAATGGATTAGAATGGATTGTACGAATGGATTAGAACGCATTGTACGAATGAAATAGAATAGATACATTTGTGCGAATGAATTAGATTGCATCGTACGAATGAATTTGAATGGATCGTACGAATGAATTAGAATGGATCCACCGAATGAGTTAGAATGGATCATACGAATGAATTAGAATGGATCGTACGAATGAATTAGAATGGATTGTGCGAATGAATTAGAATGGATCGTTTGGATGAATAAGAATGGATCGTGCGAATGAATTAGAATGGATCGTATGAATGAATTAGAATAGATCGTGCGATCCATTCTAATTCACTCGCATTATCCATTCTAATTCATTTGTAGGATCCATTCTAATTCATTCGTATGATCCATTCTAACTCATTCGGTGGATCCATTATAATTCATTCGTACGATCCATTCTAATTTATTTCCACGAATATACAATCCATTCTAATTCATTCGCACAAATGTATCCATTCTAACTCATTCGTACGATCCATTCTAATTTATTCGTATGATCTATTCTAATTCATTCGCACAAATGTATCCATTCTAATTTATTCGTTCGATCCATTCTAATTCATTCGCATAAATATATCCATTCAAATTCATTCGTACGATCCATTCTAATTCATTCGCACGATCCATTCTAATTCATTCACACAAATGTATCCATTCTAATTCATTCGTACGATCCATTCTAATTCATTCATACGATCCATTCTAATTCATTCGTATGATCCATTCTAATCCATTCGTACGATCCATTCTAATTCATTCGTACGATCCATTCTAATTCATTCTCACAAATGTAACCTTTCTAATTCATTTGTACGATCCATTCTAATTCATTCGTACGATCCATTCTAATTCATTCGCACGATCCATTCTAATTTATTCATACAATCCATTCTAATTCATTCGTACGATCTATTCTAATTCATTCGCATGATCCATTCTAATTCATTCGTACGATCCATTCTAATTCATTCGTACAATCCATTCCAATTCATTCGTACGATGCAATCTAATTCATTCGCATGAACATATCCATTCTAATTCATTCGTACAAACCTTTCTAATTCATTCGCACGATCCATTCTAATTCATTCGTATGATCCATTCTAATTCATTCCTACGATCTATTCTAATTCATTCGCTCGAATGTATCCATTCTAATTCATTTGTTTGATCCATTATAATTCATTCATAAGATCCATTCTAATTCATTCGCACGATCCATTCTAATTCATTCGTACGATCGATCCATTCTAATTTATTCGCACGATCTATTCTAATTCATTCGCACGAATGTATCCATTCTAATTAATTCGTACGATCCATTCTAATTCATTCATACGATCCATTCTAATTCATTCGCATGATCCGTTCTAATTCATTCCTATGATCCATTCTATTTCATTCGCATGAATGTAACCATTCTAATTCATTCGTACGATCCATTCTAATTCATTCCTACGATCCATTCTAATTCATTTGCACGATCCATTCTAATTCATTCTTATGATCCATTCTAATTCATTCGTACGATCCATTCTAATTCATTCGCTCGAATGTATCCATTCTAATTCATTTGTACGATCCATTCTAATTCATTCGTACGATCCATTCTAATTCATTCTCATGAATGTAACCTTTCTAATTCATTTGTATGATCCATTCTAATTCATTTGTATGATCCATTCTAATTCATTCGTACAATCCATTCTAATTCATTCGTACGATCCTTTCTAGTTCATTCGCACGATCCATTATAATTCTTTCATATGATCCATTCTAATTCATTCGTACGATCCATTCTAATTCATTCGTATGATCAATTCTAATTCATTCGTACGATCCATTCTAATTCATTCGTATGATCAATTCTAATTCATTCGCACGATCCATTCTAATTCATTCATATGATCCATTCTAATTCATTCGTACGATCCATTCTAATTCATTCGTACAATCCATTCAAATTCATTCGTACAAATGTATCCATTCTAATTCATTCGGACAATCCATTCAAATTCATTCGTACGATTCATTCTAATTCATTCGCACGATCCATTCTAATTCATTCGTACGATCTATTCTAATTCTTTCGTATGATCTATTCTAATTCATTCGCACGAATGTATCCATTCTAATGCATTTGCACGATCCATTCTAATTCGTTCCTATGATCCATTCTAATTCATTCGTACGATCCATTTCAATTCATTCGCTCGAATGTATCCATTCTAATTCATTCGTACGATCCATTCTAATTCGTTCGTACGATCCATTCTAATTCGTTCGTACGATTCATTCTAATTCGTTCGTACGATCCATTCTAATGCATTCGTACGATTCATTCTAATTCATTCGAACGATCCATTCTAATTCATTCGTATGATCCATTCTAATTCATTCCTACGATCTATTCTAATTCATTCGCTCGAATGTAACCTTTCTAATAAGAATGGATCGTGCAAATGAATTAGAAAGGTTACATTCATGAGAATAAATTAGAATTGATCGTACGAATGAATTATAATGGATCGTACGAATGAGTTAGAATGGATACATTCGAGCGAATGAATTAGAATTGATCGTACGAATGAATTAGAATGGATCATAGGAATGAATTAGAATGGATCGTGCAAATGAATTAGAATGGATCGTGCGAATGAATTAGAATGAATCGTACGAATGCATTAGAATGGATCCACCGAATGAGTTAGAATGGATCATACGAATGAATTAGAATGGATCGTACGAATGGATTAGAATGGATCGTACGAATGGATTAGAATGGATCGTACTAATGAATTAGAATGAATCGTACGAATGCATTAGAATGGATCGTACGAATGAATTAGAATGAATCGTACGAACGAATTAGACTGGATCGTACGAACGAATTTGAATGGATCGTATGAACGAATTAGAATGGATTGTACAAATGAATTAGAATGGATACATTCGAGCGAATGAATTAGAATGGATCGTACGAATGAATTAGAATGGATCATAGGAATGAATGAGAATGGATCGTGCAAATGAATTAGAATGGATACATTCACGCGAATGAATTAGAATAGATCATACGAATGAATTAGAATGGATCGTAGGAATGAATTATAATGGATACATTCGTGCGAATGAATTAGAATGGATTGTACGAATGAATTATAATGGATACATTCATGCGAATGAAATAGAATGGATCATATGAAAGAATTAGAATGGATCGTGCGAATGAATTAGAATGGTTCATAGGAATGAATTAGAATGGATTGTGCAAATGAATTAGAATGGATACATTCGTGCGAATGAATTAGAATGGATCGTAGGAATGAATTAGAATGGATCGTACGAATGGATTAGAATGGATCATATGAATGAATTAGAATGGTTACATTCGTGCGAATGAATTAGAATGGATCGTACGAATGGATTAGAATGGATCGTACGAATGGATTAGAACGGATACATTCGTATGAATGAATTAGAATGGATCGTACGAATAGATTAGAATGGATCATACGAATGAATTAGATCGTAGGAATGAGTTAGAATGAATCGTACGAATGAATTAGAATGGATCGTACGAATGAATTAGAATGGATCGAGCGAATGAATTAGAATGGATCGAGCGAATGAAAGAATGGATCATAGGAATGAATTAGAATGGATTGTGCAAATAAATTAGAGTGGATACATTCGTGCGAATGAATTAGAATGGATCGTAGGAATTAATTAGAATGGATCGTTCGAATGAATTATAATGGATACATTTGTACGAATGAATTAGAATGGATCGTACGAATGGATTAGAATGGATCGTACGAATTAGAATGGATCGTATGAATAAATTAAAATGGATACATTCATACGATTGAATTAGAAATTTATTCGTACGATCCATTCAAATTCAATCGTATGATCCATTCTAATTCATTCGCACGATCAATTCAAATTCATTCGTCCGATCCATTCTAATTCATTCGCACGAATGTATCCATTCTAATTCATTCGTACGATCCATTCTAATTCGTTCATACTATCCATTCGTATTCATTCTCACGAATGTAACCTTTCTAATTCATTTGTATGATCCATTCTAATTCATTCGTACGATACATTCTAATCCATTCGTACGATCCATTCTAATCCATTCGTACGATCCATTCTAATTCATTCGCTCGAATGTATCCATTCAAATTCATTCGTACGATCCATTCTAATCCATTCGTACGAGCCAATCTAAACCATTCGTACGATCCATTCTAACTCATTCGCACGAATGTAACCATTCTAATTCATTCATACGATCCATTCAAATTCATTCGCACAATCCATTCTAATTCATTCGTACGATCCATTCCAATTTTTTCGCACGATCCATTCTAATTCATTCCTATGATCCATTCTAATTCATTCATACGATCCATTCTAATTCATTCGCACGAATGTATCATACGAACGAATTAGAATGGATCATGCGAATGAATTAAAATGGATCGTACAAATGAATTAGAATGGATCGTGCGAATGAATTAGAATAGATCGTACGAACGAATTAGAATGGATCGTACGAACGAATTAGAATGGATCGTATGAACGAATTAAAATGGATCGTACGAATGAATTAGAATGGATACATTCGAGCGAATGAATTAGAATGGATCATAGGAATGAATTTGAAGGGATCGTGCAAGTGAATTAGATTGGATACATTCGTGCGAATGGATTAGAATGGATCGTACGAATGGATTAGAATTGATCGTATGAATGAATTAGAATGGTTACATTCGTGCGAATGAATTAGAATGGATCGTACGAATGGATTAGAATGGATCGTACGAATGGATTAGAACGCATTGTACGAATGAATTACAATAGATACATTTGTGCGAATGAATAAGAATGGATCGTATGAATGAATTAGAATGGTTCGTATGAAAGAATTAGAATGGATCGTATGAATGAGTTAGAATGGATCATACGAATGAATTAGAATGGATCGTGCGAATGAATTTGAATGGATCGTACGAATGAATTAGAATGGATCGAACGAATGAATTAGAATGGATACATTCGAGCAAATGAATTAGAATAGATCATAGGAAAGTATTAGAATGGATCGTGCGAATGAATTAGAATGGATCGTGCGAATGAATTAGAATGGATTGTACGAATGAATTAGAATAGATACATTCGTGCGAATGAATTAGAATGGATCAAACGAATGAATTAGAATGGATTGTACGATTCATTCTAATTCATTCATACGATCAATTCTAATGCATTCGTACATTTCATTCTAATTCATTCGCACGATCCAATCTAATTCATTCGTATGATCCATTCTAATTTATTCATACGATCCATTCTACTTCATTCGCACAATCCATTCTAATTCATTCGTACGATCCATTCTAATTCATTCGTTCGGTCCATTCTAATTCATTCGTACGATCCATTCTAATTCATTCGTACGATCCATTCTAATTCATTCGCACAATCCATTCTAATTTATTCCTATGATCCATTCTAATTCATTCGCACGAATGTAACCATTCTAATTCATTTGTACGATCCATTCTAATTCATTCGTACGAATGAATTAGAATGGATACATTCGAGCGAATGAATTAGAATAGATCGTACGAATGAATTAGAATGGATCGTACGAAGAAATTAGAATGGATCGTGCGAATGAATTAGAATGGATCGTACGAATGAATTAGAATGGATCCACCGAATGAGTTAGAATGGATCATACGAATGAATTAGAATGGATCGCACGAATGAATTAGAATGGATTGTGCGAATGAATTAGAATGGATACATTTGTGCAATGAATAAGAATGGAGCGTACGAATGAATTAGAATGGAGAGTACGAATGAATTAGAATGGAGCGTACGAATGCATTAGAATGGATCGTACGAATGCATTAGAATGGATCGTACGAATGAATTAGAATGGATACATTCGAGCGAATGAATTAGAATGGATCGTGCGAATGAATTAGAATGGATCGTGCGAATGAATTAGAATGGATCGTACAAATGAAATAGAATGGATCGTACAAATGAATTAGAAAGGTTACATTTGTGAGAATGAATTAGAATGGATCGTACGAATGAATTAGAATGGATCGTACAAATAGATTACAATGGATCATACGAATGGATTGTGTCGAGCGAATGAATTAGAATAGATCGTAGGAATGAATTAGAATGGATCATACGAATGAATTAGAATGGATCGTGCAAATTAATTAGAAGTGATCGTACGAATGAATTAGAATGGATCGTACGAACGAATTAGAATGGATCGTACGAACGAATTAGAATGGATCGTGCGAATGAATTAGAATGGATCGTGCGAACGAATTAGAATGGATCGTACGAACGAATTAGAATGGATCATACGAACGAATTAGAATGGATCATATGAACGAATTAGAATGGATCGTACGAATGAATTAGAATGGATCGTACGAATGAATTAGAAAGGTTACATTTATGAGAATGAATTAGAATGGATCGTACGAATAAATTAGAATTGTTCCAATGAATGGATTAGAATGGATCGTACGTACGAATGGATTAGAATGGATCGTACGAATGGATTAGAATGGATCGTACGAATGGATTAGAATGGATCGTACGAATGAATTAGAATGGATCATACAAATGAATTAGAAAGGTTACATTCGTGAGAATGAATTAGAATGGATCGTACGAATGCATTAGAATGGATACATTCGTACGAATGAATTAGAATGGATCGTATGAATGAATTAGAATGGATCGTATGAATGGATTAGAATGGATCGTACGAATGAATTAGAATGGATCGTACAAATGAATTAGAAAGGTTACATTTGTGCGAATTAATTAGATTGCATCGTACGAATGAATTTGAATGGATTGTACGAATAAATTTGAATGGATCATACGAATGAATTAGAATTGATACATTTGTGCGAATGAATTAGAATGGATCGTAGGAATGAATTAGAATGGATCGTACGAATGAATTAGAATGGATAGTGCGAATGAATTAGAATGGATCGTGCGAATGAATTAGAAGGGATCGTAGGAATGAATTAGAATGGATCGTGCGAATGAAATAGAATGGATCGTACGAATGAATTAGAATGGATCGTACGAATGAATTAGAATGGATCGTGGGAATGAATTAGAATGAATCCTACGAATGCATTAGAATGGATCGTGCGAATGAATTAGAATGGATACATTCGTACAAATGAATTAGAATGGATCATGCGAATGAATTAGAATGGATCGTACGAATGAATTAGAATGGATCATATGAAAGAATTGGAATGGTTACATTCGTGCGAATGAATTAGAATAGATCGTACGAATGGATTAGAATGGATCGTACGAATGGATTAGAACGCATTGTACGAATGAATTAGAATAGATACATTTGTGCGAATGAATTAGATTGCATCGTGCGAATGAATTAGAATGGATCATACGAATGAATTAGAATGGATCGTGCGAATGAATTAGAATAGATCGTACGAATGAATTAGAATGGATCGTGCGAATGAATTAGAATGGATCATACGAATGAATTAGAATGGATCCACCGAATGAGTTAGAATGGATCATACGAATGAATTAGAATGGATTGTACGAATGAATTAGAATGGATTGTACAAATGAATTAGAATAGATCGTAGGAATGAATTAGAATGGATCGTGCAAATGAATTAGAATGGATTCATTCGTGCGAATGAATTAGAATGGATCGTAGGAAAGAATTAGAATGGATCGTACGAATGAATTAGAATGGTTACATTCGTGCGAATGAATTAGAAAGGATCGTACGAATGAATTAGAATGGATATATTCGTGCGAATGAATTAGAATGGATCGTACAAATGAATTAGACTGGATCGTACGAATAAATTAGAATGGATACATTCATGCGAATGAATTAGAATGGATCGTACGAATGAATTAGAATAGATCGAACGAATGAATTAGAATGGATCGTGCAAATGAATTAGAATGAATCATACGAATGAATTAGAATGAATCATACGAATGAATTAGAATGGTTACATTCGTGCGAATGAATTAGAATAGATCATACGAATGAATTAGAATGGATCGTACAAATAAATTAGAATGGATCGTGTGAATGAATTAGAATGGATCGTATGAATGAATTAGAATGGATCCACCGAATGAGTTAGAATGGATCATACGAATGAATTAGAATGGATCGTATGAATGAATTAGAATGGATTATGCGAATGAATTAGAATGGATCATATGAATGAATAAGAATGGATCGTACGAATGAATTAGAATGGATCGTGCGAATGAATTAGAATGAATTGTACGAATGAATTAGAATGGATTGTGCGAATGAATTAGAATGGAACGTGCGAATGAATTAGAATGGATACATTTGTACAAATGAATTAGAATGGATCGTGCGATTGAATTAGAATGGATCGTATGAACGAATTAGAATGGATCGTATGAATGAATTAGAATGGATACATTCGAGCGAATGAATTAGAATGGATCGTACGAATGAATTAGAATGGATCATAGGAATGAATTAGAATGGATCGTGCAAATGAATTAGAATTGATACATTCGCGCGGATGAATTAGATTGGATCGTGTAAATGAATTAGAATGGATCGTACGAATGAATTAGAATGGATACATTTGAGCGAATGAATTAGAATAGATTGTGCGAATGAATTAGAATGGATCGTACGAATGAATTAGAATGGATCGTGCGAATGAATTAGAATCGATCGTACGAATGAATTAGAATGGATCGTACGAATGAATTAGATCGTACGAATGAATTAGAATGGATCGTACGAATGAATTAAAATAGACACATTCATGCGACTGAATTAGAATGGATCGTGCGAATTAATTAGAATGGATCGTACGAATGAATTTGAATGGATACATTTGTGTGAATGAATCTGAATGGATTGTATGAATGAATTACAATGGATCGTACGAATGAATTAGAATGAATCATACGAATGAATTAGAATAGCTCATACGAATGAATTAGAATGAATCATACGAATGAATTAGAATGGTTACATTCGAGCGAATGAATTAGAATAGATCGTACGAATAAATTACAATGGATCGTATGAATAAATTAGAATGGATCGTGCGAATGAATTAGAATGGATCGTATGAATGAATTAGAATGGATCCACCGAATGAGTTAGAATGGATCATACGAATGAATTAGAATGGATCGTACGAATGAATTAGAATGGATTGTGCGAATGAATTAGAATGGATTGTATGAATGAATAAGAATGGATCGTACGAATGAATTAGAATGGATCGTACGAATGAATTAGAATGAATCGTACGAATGCATTAGAATGGATCGTACGAATGAATTAGAATGAATCGTATGATCCATTCTAATTCATTCGTCCGATCCATTCTAATTCATGCCCACGAATGCATCCATTCTAATTCATTCGTACAATTTATTCTAATTCATTCGCACGATCCATTCTAATTTATTCATATGATCCATTCTAATTCATTCCTACGATCTATTCTAATTCATTCGCTTGAATGTATCCATTCTAATTCATTCGTACGATCCATTCTAATTCATTCGCACGATCCATTCTAATTCATTTGCTCGAATGTATCCATTCTAATTCATTTGCACGATCCATTCTAATTCATTCCTATGATCCATTCTAATTCATTCGTACGATCCATTCTAAATCATTCGCTCGAATGTATCCGTTCTAATTCATTTGTACGATCCATTCTAATTCGTTCATACAATCCATTCTAATTCATTCGCACGATCCATTCTAATTCATTTGTATGAATATATTCATTCTAATTCATTCGCACGATCCATTCTAATTCATTCGCATGATCCATTCTAATTCATTCGTATGATTCATTCTAATTCATTCGCATGATCCATTCTAATTCATTCGTACGATCCATTCTTATTCATTCATACGATCCATTCTAATTCATTCGCACAATCCATTCTAATTCATTCGTACGATCCACTCTAATTCATTCGTATGATCCATTCTAACTCATTCGGTGGATCCATTCTAATTCATTCGTACGATCCATTCTAATTCATTCGCACGATCCATTCTAATTTATTCGTACGATCCATTCTAATTCATTCATACGATCTATTCTAATTCATTCGCACGAATGTAAGCATTCTAATTCATTCGTACGATTCATTCTAATTCATTCGTATGAGCTATTCTAATTCATTCGTACTATCCATTCTACTTCATTCATTCGACCCATTGTAATTCATTCATACAATCCATTCAGATTCATTCGCACGAATGTATCCATTCTAATTCATTTGCACGATCCATTCTAATTCATTCGTTCGATCCATTCTAATTCATTTGTACGATCCATTCTAATTCATTCGCACGAATATATCCATTCTAATTTATTCGTACGATCCAGTCTAATTCATTCGTACGATCCATTCAAATTCATTCGCACGAATATATCCATTCTAATTCATTCGTACGATCCTTTCTAATTTATTCGCACGAATGTAACCATTCTAATTCATTCGTATGATCCATTCTTATTCATTCATACGATCCATTCTAAGTCATTCGCACAAATGTATCTATTCTAATTCATTCGTACAATGCGTTCTAATCCATTCGTACGATACATTCTAATTCATTCGTACAATCTATTCTAATTCATTCGGACGATCCATTCTAATTCATTCGTATGATCCATTCTAACTCATTTGGTGGATCCATTCTAATTCATTCATACGATCCATTCTAATTTATTCGCACGATCCATTCTAATTCATTCGTACGATCCATTCTAATTCATTCGCACGATCCATTCTAATTCATTCGTACGATCCATTCAAATTCATTCGCACGATGCAATCTAATTCATTCGCACAAATATATCTATTCTAATTCATTCGTACAATGTGTTCTAATCTATTCGTACGATCCATTCTAATCCATTCATACGATCCATTCTAATTCATTCGCAAGAATGTAACCATTCTAATTCATTCATATGATCCATTCCAATTCATTCGTACGATCCATTCTAATTCATTCACACGATCCATTCTAATTCATTTGTACGAATGTATCCATTCTAATTCATTCGCACGATCCATTCTAATGCATTCGTACGATCCATTCTAATTCATTCGTATGATCCATTCTAATTTATTCATAGGATCCATTCAAATTCATTCGCATGATCCATTCTAATTCATTCGTACGATCCATTCTAATTCATTCGTTCGATCCATTCTAATTCATTCGTACGATCCATTCTAATTCATTCGCACGAATGTATCCATTCTAATTCATTTGCACGATCCATTCTAATTCATTCCTATGATCCATTCTAATGCATTCGTACGATTCATTCTAATTCATTCGCACGATCCATTCTAATTCATTCGTACGATTCATTCTAATTCATTCGCACGAATGTAACCTTAATTTCTAATTTATTTGTATGTATCTATTCTAATTCATTCGCACGATCCATTCTAATTCATTTGTACGATCCATTTTAATTCATTCGTATGATCCATTCTAATTCATTGATACATTCGTGCGAATGAATTAGAATGGATCGTAGGAATGAATTAGAATGGATCATACGAATGGATTAAAATGGATACATTCATACGATCCATTCTAATTCATTCGTACGATCCATTCTAATTCATTCACACGATCCATTCTAATTTATTCGTACGATCCATTCAAATCAATTCGTACGATCTATTCTAATCCATTCGTACGATCCATTCTAATTCATTCGTTTGATCCATTCTAATTCATTCGCATGATCCATTCAAATTCATTCGCATGATCCATTCTAATTCATTCGTACGATCCATTCTAATTCATTTGTACGATCCATTCTAATTCATTCGCACGAATGTATCCATTCTAATTCATTCGCATGATCCATTTTAATTCATTCGTTCGATCCATTCTAATTCATTCATAAGATCCATTCAAATTCATTCGCATGATCCATTCTAATTCATTCGTACGATCGATTCTAATTCATTCGCACGAATGTATCCATTCTAATTCATTCGCACAAATGTATCCATTCTAATTCATTCGTACGATCCATTCTTATTCATTCATACGATCCATTCTAATTCATTTGCATGATCCATTCTAATTCATTCTCACAAATGTAACCTTTCTAATTCATTTGTACGATCCATTCTAATTCATTCGTACGATCCATTCTAATCCATTCGTACGATCCATTCTAATCCATTCGTACGATTTATTCTAATTCATTCGCACGAATGTAACCATTCTAATTCATTCGTACGATCCATTCTAATTCATTCCTATGATCCATTCTAATTCATTCGCACGAATGTATCCATTCTAATTCATTTGCAAGATCTATTCTAATTCATTCCTATGATCCATTCTAATTCTTTCGTACGATCTATTCTAATTCATTCGTACGATCCATTCTAATTCATTCGCACGATCCATTCTAATTCATTCGAACGATCCATTCTAATTCATTCGCACGAATGTATCCATTCTAATGCATTCGTACGATCCGTTGTAATCCATTCGTATGATCCATTCTAATCCATTCTAATTCATTCGTACGATCCATTCTAATTCGTTCGTACGATCCATTCTAATTCGTTCGTACGATCTATTCTAATTGATTCGCACGATCCATTTTAATTCATTCGTACGATCCATTCTAATTCATTCATACGATCCATTCTAATTCATTCGTACGATCCATTCTAATTCATTCTCACGAATGTAACCTTTCTATTTCATTTGTATGATCCATTCTAATTCATTCGTACGATCCATTCTAATCCATTCGTACGCTCCATTCTAATCCATTCGTACGATCCATTCTAATTCATTCGTACGATCCATTCAAATTCAATCTCACAAATGTAACCTTTCTAATTCATTTGTACGATCCATTCTTATTCATTCGTACGATCCATTCAAATTCATTCGCATGATCCATTCTAATTCATTCGTACAATCCATTCTAATTCATTCTCACGAATGTAACCTTTCTAATTCATTTGTATGATCCATTCTAATTCATTCGCACGATCTATTCTAATTCATTCGCACGATCCATTCTAATTCATTCGTCCGATCCATTCTAATTCATTCGCACGAATGTATCTATTCTAATTCATTTGTACGATCCATTCAAATTCATTCGCACGATCCATTCTAATTCATTCGTAAGATCCATTCAAATTCATTCGCACGATCCATTCTAATTCATTCGTATGATCCATTCAAATTCATTCGTACGATCCATTCTAATTCATTCGTATGATTCATTCTAATTCATTCGTACGATCCATTCTAATTCATTCGCACGAATGTAACCATTCTAATTCATTCGTACGATCCATTCTAATTCATTCCTATGATCCATTCTAATTCATTCGCACGAATGTTACCATTCTAATTCATTCATACGATCCATTCTAATTTATTCGCACGATCCATTCTAATTCATTCGCACGAATGTATCCATTCTAATTCATTTGCACGATCCATTCTAATTCATTCCTATGATCCATTCTAATTCATTCGTACGATCCATTCTAATTCATTCGCACGAATGTATCCATCCTAATTCATTCGTACGATCCATCCTAATTCATTCGTACGATCCATTCTTATTCATTCGTACGATCCATTCAAATTCATTCGTATGATCCATTCTAATTCATTTGTACGATCCATTCTAATTCATTCTCACGAATGTAATCTTTCAAATTCATTTGTATGATCCATTCTAATTCATTCGCACGATCTATTCTAATTCATTCGCACGATCCATTCTAATTTATTTGCACGATCTATTCTAATTCATTCGCACGAATGTATCCATTCTAATTCATTCGTACGATCCATTCAAATTCATTCGCACGATTCATTCTAAATCATTCGTATGATTCATTCTAATTCATTCGTACGATCCATTCTAATTCATTCGCACGAATGTAACAATTCTAATTCATTCGTACGATCCATTCTAATTGATTCGTCTGATCCATTCTAATTCATTTGTACGATAAATTCTAATTCATTCGCACAAATGTATCCATTCTAATTCATTCGTACGATCCATTCTAATTCATTCGTATGATCAATTCTAATTCATTCACACGATCCATTCTAATTCATTCATACGATCCATTCTAATTCATTCATATGATCGATTCTAATTCATTCGCACGATCCATTCTAATTCATTCATATGAACCATTCTAATTCAATTCGTGCAATCCATTCAAATTCATTCGCACGATCCATTCTAATTCATTCGTATGATCCATTCTAATTCATTCCTACGATCCATTCTAATTCATTCGCTCGAATGTATCCATTCTAATTCATTCGTACGATCCATTCTAATTCATTCGTACGATCCATTCTAATTCAATTGCACGATCCATTCTAATTCATTCCTATGGTCCATTCTAATTCATTCGTACGATCCATTCTAATTCATTCGCTCGAATGTATCCATTCTAATTCATTCGTACGATCTATTCTAATTCATTCGCACAAATGTATCCATTCTAATTCATTCGTACGATCCATTCTAATTCATTCGCACAATCCAATCTAATTCAAACGTATAATATATTCATTCCAATGAATTAGAATGGATCGTACGAATGAATTAGAATGGATCGTGCGAATGAATTAGAATGGAACGTAGGAATGAATTAGAAAGGATCGTACGAATGAATTAGAATGGTTACATTCGTGCGAAGGAATTAGAATGGATCGTACGAATGAATTAGAATAGATCATACGAATGGATTAGAATGGATCATACGAATGAATTAGAATTGATCATACGAATGAATTAGAATGGATCGGACGAATGAATTCGAATGGATTATACGAATGAATTAGAATGGATCATATGAATAAATTAGAATGGATCGTGCGAATGAATTAGAATTGATCATACGAATGAATTAGAATAGATCGAATGAATGAATTAGAATGGATACATTTGTACAAATGAATTAGAATGGATCGTATGAATGAATTAGAATGGATCCACCGAATGAGTTAGAATGGATCATACGAATGAATTAGAATGGATCGTACGAATGAATTAGAATGGATTGTGCGAATGAATCTGAATGGATTGTATGAATGAATTACAATGGATCGTACAAATGAATTAGAATGGATCGTACGAATGAATTAGAATGGATCGTACGACGATCCATTCTAATTCATTTGCCAGAATGTATCCATTCTAATTCATTCGTACGATCCATTCTAATTCATTCGTACTATCCATTCTAATTCATTCGTCCGATCCTTTCTAATTCATTCGCATGAATGTATCCATTCTTATCCATTCATATGATCCATTCTAACTCATACGCACAATCCATTCTAATTCATTCGTACAATCCATTCTAATTCATTCGCACAATCCATTCTAACTCATTTTAGAATGGATCGTACGAACGAATTAGAGTGGATCGTATGAACGAATAAGGATGGATCGTACGAATGAATTAGAATGGATACATTCGAGCGAATGAATTAGAATGGACCATGCGAATGAATTAGAATGGATAGTACGAATGAATTAGAATGGATCGTACGAATGAATTAGAATGGATACATTCATGCAAATGAATTAGAATGGATCGTATGAATGAATTAGAATGGATCATACGAATAAATTAGAATGGATCGTACGAATGCCTTTCTAATTCATTTGTACGATCCATTCTAATTCATTCGTACGATCTATTCTAATCCATTCGTACGATCCATTCTAATCCATTCGTACGATCCATTCAAATTCATTCGTACAATCTATTATTATTCATTCATACGATCCATTCTAATTCATTCGCACAATCCATTCTAATTCATTCGTACGATCCATTCTAACTCATTCCTATGATCCATTCTAATTCATTCGTACGATCCATTCTAATCCATTCGTACGTTCTATTCTAATCCATTCGTACGATCCATTCTAATTTATTCGTACGATCCATTCTAATTCATTCTCACGAATGTAACCTTTCTAATTCATTTGTATGATTCATTCTAATTTATTCGTACGATCCATGCTAATCCATTCGTACGATCCATTCTAATCCATTCGTACGATCGATTCTAATTCATTCGTACGATCCATTCTAATTCTTTCTCATAAATATAACCTTTCTAATTCATTTGTACGATCCATTCTAATTCATTCGTACGATCCATTCTAATTCATTCATACGATCCATTGTAATTCATTCATACAATCCATTCAGATTCATTCGCACAATCCATTCTAATTCATTCATACGATCCATTCTAATTCATTCGTATGATCCATTCTAACTCATTCGGTGGATCCATTCTAATTCATTCGTACGATCCATTCTAATTCAATCGTACAATCCATTCTAATTCATTCATACGATCCATTCTAATTCATTCGCACAATCCATTCTAATTCATTCGTACGATCCATTCTAATTCATTCGTATGATCCATTCTAACTCATTCGGTAGATCCATTCTAATTTATTCGTACGATCCATTCTAATTTATTCGCATAAATATATCCATTCTAATTCATTCGTACGATCCATTCTAATTCTTTCATATGATCCATTCTAATTCATTCACACGATCCATTCTAATTCGTTCATATGATCCATTCTAATTCGTTCGTATGATACATTCTAATACATTTGTACGATCCATTCTAATCTATTCGTACGATCCATTCTAATTCATTCGTACAAATGTATCTATTCTAATTCATTCGTACAATGCATTCTAATCCATTCGTACGATCCATTCTAATCCATTCGTACGATCCATTCTAATTCATTCGTATGATCCATTCTAATTCATTCGTACGATCCTTCTAATTCATTTGCATGAATATATCCATTCTAATTTATTCGTACGATCTATTCTAATTCATTCCTATGACCCATTCTAATTCATTCGTATAAATATAGCCATTCTAATTCATTTGTACGATCCATTCTAATTCATTCCTACGATCCATTCTAATTCATTCGTACGATCCGCACTAATGTAACCATTCTAATTCATTCATACGATCCATTCTAATTCATTCCTACGATCCATTCTAATTCATTCGCACGAATGTATCCATTCTAATTTATTTGCACGATCCATTCTAATTCATTCTTATGATCCATTCTAATTCATTCGTAGGATCCATTCTAATTCATTTGTACGATCCATTCTAATTCATTCGTACGAATGTATCCATTCTAATCGTACAATCCATTCTAATTCATTCCTACGATCTATTCTAATTCATTCCTATGATCCATTCTAATTCAGTCGTATGAATGTATCCATTTTAATTCATTCGTATGATCCATTCTAATTCATTCGCACAATCCATTTTAATTCATTCGTAAGATCCATTCTAATTTATTCATGCGATCCATTCTAATTCATTCGCACGATCCATTCTAATTCATTCGTACGATCCATTCTAATTAATTCCTACGATCCATTCAAATTCATTCGTACAAATGTATCCATTCTAATTCATTCGTACGATCCATTCTAATTCATTCGTACGATCCATTCTAATTCATTCGTACGATCTATTCTAATTCATTCGCACGAATGTATCCATTCTAATTCATTCGTACGATTCATTCTAATTCATTCGTATGAGCTATTCTAATTCATTCGGACGATCCATTCTAATTCATTCGTACGATCCATTGTAATTCATTCATACAATCCATTCAGATTCATTCGCACAAATGTATCCATTCAAATTAATTCGTACGATCCATTCTAATTAATTTGCACGATCCATCCTAATTCAGTCGTATGAATGAATCCATTTTAATTCATTCGTATGATCCATTCTAATCCATTCGTACGATCCATTCTAATTCATTCGCACGAATGTAACCATTCTAGTTCATTCATATGATCCATTCTAATACGTTCATACGATCCATTCTAATTCGTTCGTACGATCCATTCTAGTTCATTCGTACGATCCATTCTAATTCATTCGCACGATCCGTTCTAATTCATTCCTATGATCCATTCTAATTCATTCGCACGAATGTAACCATTCTAATTCATTCGTACGATCCATTCTAATTCATTCCTACGATCCATTCTAATTCATTCGCACGAATGTATCCATTCTAATTCATTCGCACGAATGTATCCATTCTAATTCATTTGCACGATCCATTCTAATTCATTCCTATAATCCATTCTAATTCATTCGTACGATCCATTCTAATTCATTCGCTCGAATGTATCTATTCTAATTCATTCGTACGATCCATTCTAATTCATTCGTACGATCCATTCTAATTCATTCTCACGAATGTAACCTTTCTAATTCATTTGTATGATCCATTCTAATTCATTCGTACGATCCATTCTAATCCATTCGTACGATCCATTCTAATCCATTCGTACGATCCATTCTAATTCATTCGCTCGAATATATCCATTCTAATTCATTCGTACGATCCATTCTAATTCGTTCATACGATCCATTCTAATTCGTTCGTACGATCCATTCTAATTCATTCGTATGATCCATTCTAATTCATTCGCACGAATGTATCATACGAATGAATTAGAATGGATCATGCGAATGAATTAAAATGGATCGTACAAATGAATTAGAATAGATCGTGCGAATGAATTAGAATGGATCGTACGAACGAATTAGAATGGATCGTACGAACGAATTAGAATGGATCGTACGAATGAATTAGAATGGATACATTCGAGCGAATGAATTAGAATGGATCGTACGAATGAATTAGAATGGATCATAGGAATGAATTAGAATGGATCGTGCAAATGAATTAGAAAGGATACATTCGTGCGAATGAATTAGAATGGATCATAGGAATGAATTAGAATGGATCGTACGAATGGATTAGAATGGATCGTACGAATGAATTAGAATGGATACATTCGAGCGAATGAATTAGAATGGATCGTACGAATGAATTAGAATGGATCATCGGAATGAATTAGAATAGATCGTGCAAATGAATTAGAATGGATATATTCGTGCGAATGAATTAGAATGGATCGTAGGAATGAATTAGAATGGATCGTATGAATGAATTAGAATGGTTACATTCGTGCGAATGAATTAGAATGGATCGTACGAATGGATTAGAATGGATCGTACAAATGAATTAGAAAGGTTACATTTGTGAGAATGAATTAGAATGGATCGTACGAATAAATTAGAATGTATCGTACAAATGGATTAGAATGGATCGTACGAATGAATTAGAATGGATCGTACGAATGCATTTGAATAGATACATTCGTGTGAATGAATTAGAATGGATCGTACGAATGAATTTGAATGGATCGCACGAATGAATTAGAATGGATCGTACGAATGAATTAGAATGGATCGTGCGAATGAATTAGAATGGATCGTACGAATGAATTAGAATGGATACATTTGTGCGAATGAATTAGAATGGATCGTACGAATGAATTAGAATAGATCGTATGAATGAATTAGAATGGATCGTACGAATGAATTAGAATAGATCGTGCGAATGAATTAGAATGGATCGTATGAATGAATTAGAATGGATACATTTGTGCGAATGAGTTAGAATGGATCATACGAATGAATTAGAATGGATCGTACGAATGAATTAGAATGGATACATTCGAGCGAATGAATTAGAATGGATCGTATGAATGAATTATAATGGATCATAGGAATGAATTAGAATGGATCATGCAAATGAATTAGAATGGATATATTCGTGCGAATGAATTAGAATGGATCGTAGGAATGAATTAGAATGGATCGTATGAATGAATTAGTATGGATACATTCATGCGAATGAATTAGAATGGATCGTACGAATCGATTAGAATGGATCGTACGAATGGATTAGAATGGATCGTACGAATGGATTAGAATGGATCGTACAAATAAATTAGAAAGGTTACATTTGTGAGAATGAATTAGAATAGATCGTACGAATGAATTAGAATGGATCGTACGAATGGATTAGAATGGATCGTACGAATGAATTAGAATGGATCGTACGAATGCATTAGAATAGATACATTCGTGCGAATGAATTAGAATGGATCGTACGAATGAATTAGAATAAATCGTGCGAATGAATTAGAATGGATCGTACGAACGAATTAGAATGGATTGTGCGAATGAATTAGAATGGATCGTACGAATGAATTAAAATGGATACATTTGTGCGAATGAATTAGAATGGATCGTACGATTGAATTAGAATGGATCGTACGAATGAATTAGAATGGATCGTATGAATGAATTAGAATGGATCGTGCGAATGAATTAGAATGGATACATTTGTGCGAATGAGTTAGAATGGATCATACGAATGAATTAGAATGGATCGTACGAATGAATTAGAATCGATCATACGAATGAATTAGAATGGATCGTGCAAATGAATTAGAATGGATTGTACGAATGAATTAGAACGGATACATTCGAGCGAATGAATTAGAATAGATCGTAGGAATGAATTAGAATGGATCATATGAATGAATTAGAATGGATCGTGCGAATGAATTAGAATGGATTGTACGAATGAATTAGAATGGATACATTCGTGCGAATGAATTAGAATGGATCGGACGAATGAATTAGAATGGATCGTACGATTCATTCTAATTCATTCGTACGATCCATTCTAATGCATTCGTACGATTCATTCTAATTCATTCGCACAATACTTTCTAATTCATTCGTACGATCCATTCTTATTTATTCATACGATCCATTCTAATTCATTCGCACAATCTACTCTAATTCATTCGTACGATCCATTCTAATTCATTCGTGTGATCCATTCTAACTCATTCGGTAGATACATTCTAATTCATTCGTACGATCCATTCTAATTCATTCGCACGATCCATTCAAATTTATTCGTACGATCCATTCTAATTCATTCGTACGATCTATTCTAATTCATTCGCACGAATGTAACCATTCTAATTCATTCGTACGATTCATTCTAATTCATTCGTATAAGCTAATCTAATTCATTCGTACGATCCATTCTAATTCATTCGTACGATCCATTGTAATTCAATCATAAAATCCATTCAGATTCATTCGCACAAATGTATCCATTCAAATTCATTCGTATGATCCATTCTAATTAATTCGCACGATCCATTCTAATTCAGTCGTATGAATGTATCCATTTTAATTCATTCGTACGATCCATTCTAGTTTATTCGTACGATCTAATTCTTTCGTACGATCCATTCTAATTCATTCGTACGATCGATTCTAATTCATTCGCACGATCCATTCTAATTCATTCGTACGATCCATTCTAATTCATTCGTATGATCCAATCTAATTTATTCGTTCAAATATATCCATTCTAATTCATTCGTACGATCCATTCTAATTCATTCGCACGATCCATTCTAATTCATTCGCACGAATGTATCCATTCTAATTTATTTGCACGATCCATTCTAATTCATTCCTATGATCCATTCTAATTCATTCATATGATCCATTCTATTTCATTCGTACGATCCATTCTAATTCATTCGTATGATCCATTCTAATTCATTCGTATGATCTATTCTAATTCATTCACACAATCCATTCTAATTCATTCGCACGAATGTATTCATTCTAATTCATTTGTGCGATGAATAAGAATGGATCGTGCAAATGAATTAGAATGGATCATAGGAATGAATTAGAATGGATCGTGCAAATGAATTAGAATGGATACATTTGTGCGAATGAATTAGAATGGATCGTAGGAATGAATTAGAATGGATCGTACGAATGAATTAGAATGGTTACATTCTAATTCTTTCGTACGCTCCATTCTTATTCATCGCACAAATGTATCCATTCTAATTCATTTGTACGATCCATTCTAATTCATTCGTACGATCCATGCTAATTCATTCCTATGATCCATTCTAATTCATTCGTACGATCCATTCTAATTCATTCGCTCGAATGTATCCAGTCTAATTCATTCGTACGATCTATTCTAATTCATTCATACGATCCATTCTAATTCGTTCGAACGATCCATTCTAATTCATTCGTACGATCTATTCTAATTCATTCGCATGATCCATTCTAATTCATTCCTATGATAGATTCTAATTCATTTGCACGATCCAGTCTTATTCATCGCACGAATGAATTAGAATGGATACATTTGTGCGAATGAATTAGAATGGATTGTGTGAATGAATTAGAATAGATCATACAAATGAATTAGAATGGATCATACGAATGAATTAGAATGGATCGTACGAATGAATTAGAATGGATCGTATGAATGAATTAGAATGGATCGTGCAAATGAATTAGAATGGATCATAGGAATGAATTAGAATGGATCATAGGAATGAATTAGAATGGATCGTACGAATGAATTAGAATGGATCATGCGAATGAATAAGAATGAATCGTACGAATGGATTAGAATGGATCGTACGAATGGATTAGAACGCATTGTACGAATGAATTAGAATAGATATATTTGTGCGAATGAATTAGATTGCATCGTACGAATGAATTTGAATGGATTGTACGAATGAATTAGAATGGATCGTACGAATGAATTAGAATGGATCATGCAAATGAATTAGAATAGATCGTACGAATGAATTAGAATGGATCGTGCGAACGAATTACAATGGATCGTATGAACGAATTAGAATGGATCGTACGAATGAATTAGAATGGATATATTCGAGCGAATGAATCAGAATGGATCGTACGAATGAATTAAAATGGATCATAGGAATGAATTAGAAAGGATCGGGCAAATGAATTAGAATGGATCATAGGAATGAATTAGAATGGATCGTGCAAATGAATTAGAATGGATCATAGGAATGAATTAGAATGGATCATTGGAATGAATTAGAATGTATCCATTCTAATTCATTCGTACGATCCATTCTAATTCATTCGTACGATCCATTCTAATTCATTCGTACGATCCATTCTAATTCATTCGTACGATCTGTTCTAATTCATTCACACAATCCATTCTAATTCATTCGCATGAATGTATCCATTCTAATTCATTCGTGCGATGAATAAGAAAGGATCGTGCAAATGAATTAGAATGGATATATAAATGAATTAGAATGGATCGTGCAAATGAATTAGAATGGATGCATTCGTGTGAATGAATTAGAATGGATCTTAGGAATGAATTAGAATGGATCGTACGATTGAATTAGAATGGTTACATTCTAATTCATTCGTACGCTCCATTCTTATTCATCGCACAATTGTATCCATTCTAATTCATTTGTACGATCCATTCTAATTCATTCGTACGATCCATTCTAATACATTCCTATGATCTATTCTAATTCATTCGTACGATCCATTCTAATTCATTCGCTCGAATGTATCCATTCTAATTCATTCGTACGATCCATTCTAATTCGTTCATACGATCCATTCTTATTCGTTCGCACGATCCATTCTAATTCATTCGTACGATCTATTCTAATTCATTCACATGATCCATTCTAATTCATTCGTACGATCCATTCTAATTCATTCGTACAATCCATTCAAATTCATTCGTACGATGCAATCTAATTCATTCTCACAAATGTATCTATTCTAATTCATTCGTACAATGCATTCTAATCCATTCGTACGATCCATTCTAATCAATTCGTACGATTCATTCTAATTCATTCGCATGATAAATTCTAATTCATTCGTACGATCCATTCTAATTCATTCGTACGATCCATTCTAATCCATTCGTATGATCAATTCTAATTCATTCGCATGATCCATTCTAATTCATTCTCACGAATGTAATCTTTCTAATTCATTTGTATGATCCATTCTAATCCATTCGTACGATCCATTCTAATCCATTCGTACGATCCTTTCTAATCCATTCGTACGATCCATTCTAATTCATTCGTACGATCCATTCTAATTCATTCGCTAGAATGTATCCATTCTATTTCATTCGTACGATCCATTCTAATCCATTCGTACGATCCATTCTAAACCATTCGTACAATCCATTCTAATTCATTCGCACGAATGTAACCATTCTAATTCATTCATACGATCCATTCTAATTCATTCGCACAATCTATTCTAATTCATTCGTACGATCCATTCTAATCAATTCGTACGATCCATTCTAATTCATTCGTACGATCTATTCTAATTCATTCTCACAAATATAACCTTTCTAATTCATTTGTACGATCCTTTCTTATCCATTCGTACGATCCATTCTAATCCATTCGTACGATCCATTCTAATCCATTCGTACGATCTATTCTAATTCATTCGCACGAATGTAACCATTCTAATTCATTCGTACGATCCATTCTAATTCATTCATATGATCCATTCTAATTCATTCGCACGAATGTATCCATTCTAATTCATTTGCACGATCCATTCTAATTCATTCCTATGATCCATTCTAATTCATTCGTACGATCCATTCTAATTCATTCGCTCGACTATATCCATTCTAATTCATTCGTACGATCCATTCTAATTCGTTCATACGATCCATCCTAATTCGTTCGTACGATCCATTCTAATTTATTCGTATGATCCATTCTAATTCATTCGTACGATCCATTCTAATTCATTCGCACAAATGTATCCATTCTAAGTCATTCGTACGATCCATTCTAATTCATTCGTATGATCTATTCTAATTCATTCACACAAGTGTAACCTTTTTAATTCATTTGTATGATCCATTCTAATTCATTCGTATGATCCATTCTAATCCATTCGTACGATCCATTCTAATCCATTCGTACGATCCATTCTAATCCATTCGCACGATCCATTCTAATTCATTCGTACGATCCATTCTAATTCATTCGTGTGATCCATTCTATTTCATTCGTATAATCCATTCTAATTCATTCGTACGATCCATTGTAATTCATTCGGTGGATCCATTCTAATTCATTCGTACGATCCATTCTAATTCATTCACACGATCCATTCTAATTTATTCGTACGATCCATTCTAATTCATTCGTACGATCTATTCTAATTCATTCGCAAGATCCATTCTAATTCATTCGTACGATCCATTCTTATTCATTCATACGATCCATTCTAATTCTTTCGCACGATCCATTCTAATTCATTCGCACAATCCATTCTAATTCATGCGTACGATCCATTCTAATTCATTTGTACGAATGCATTAGAATGGATCGTACGAATGAATTAGAATCGATCGTACGAACGAATTAGAATGGATCGTATGAATGAATTAGAATGGATCATACGAATGAATTAGAATAGATACAATTGTGCGAATGAATTAGAATGGATCGTATGATAGAATTAGACTGGATCGTACGAATAAATTAGAATGGATACATTTGTGCGAATGAATTAGAATGGATTGTGCGAATGAATTAGAACGGATTGTGCGAATAAATTAGAATGGGTCGTGCGAATGAATTAGAATGGATCGTACGAATGAATTAGAATGGATCATAGGAATGAATTAGAATGGATCGTGCAAATGAATTAGAATGGATACATTCGTGCGAATGAATTAGAATGGATCGTAGGAATGAATTAGAATGGATACATTCGAGCGAATGAATTAGAATGGATCGTATGAATGAATTAGAATGGATCGTATGAATGAATTAGAATGGATCGAACGAATGAATTAGAATGGATACATTCGAGCGAATGAATTAGAATAGATCGTAGGAATGAATTAGAATGGATCGTGCGAATGAATTAGAAAGGATTGTACGAATGAATTAGAATAGATATATTTGTGCGAATGAATTAGAATCGATCGTACGAATGGATTAGAATGCATCGTACGAATGGATTAGAATTGATCGTACGGATGGATTAGAATGGATCGTACGAATGGATTAGAATGGATCGTACGAATGAATTAGAATGGATCATACAAATGAATTAGAGATGTTACATTCGTGAGAATGAATTAGAATGGATCGTACGAATGAATAAGAATGGATCATGCGAATGAATTTGAATGGATCGTACGAATGAATTAGAATGGATCGAACGAATGAATTAGAATGGATACATTCGAGCGAATGAATTAGAATAGATCGTAGGAATGATTTAGAATGGATCATACGAATGAATTAGAATGGATCTTGCGAATGAATTAGAATGGATTGTAAGAATGAATTAGAATGGATACATTCATGCGAATGAATTAGAATGGATCGTACGAATGAATTAGAATGGATCGTGCGAATGAAATAGAATAGATCGTAGGAATGGATTAGAATGGATCGTACGAACGAATTAGAATGGATCGTACGAACGAATTAGAATGGATCGTACGAATGAAATAGAATGGATACATTCGTGCGAATGAATTAGAATCTATCGTATGAATGATATAGACTGGATCGTACGAATAAATTAGAATGGATACATTCATACGAATGAATTAGAATGGATCGTACGAATGAATTAGAATGGATCATACGAATGGATTAGAATGGATCGTACGAAAGGATTAGAATGGATCATACGAATGAATTAGAAAGGTTACATTCGTGAGAATGAATTAGAATGGATCGTACAAATGAATTAGAATGGATCATGCGAATGAATTTGAATGGATTGTAAGAATGAATTAAAATGGATCGAAGGAATGAATTAGAATGGATACATTCATGCAAATGAATTAGAATGGATCGTACGAATGAATTAGAATGAATCATACGAATGAATTAGAATGGATCGTATGAATGGATTAGAATGGATCGTACGAATGGATTAGAACGCATTGTACGAATGAATTAGAATAGATACATTTGTACGAATGAATTAGAATGGACCGTATGAATGGATTAGAATGGATCGTGCAAATGAATTAGAATGGATACATTCGTGCGAATGAATTAGAATGGATCGTAGGAATGAATTAGAATGGATCGTACGAATGAATAAGAATGGATCATGCGAATGAATTTGAATGGATCATACGAATGAATTAGAATGGATCGAACGAATTAATTAGAATGGATCGTGCGAATGAATTAGAATGGATACATTCGTGCGAATGAATTAGAATGGATCGTACACATGAATTAGAATGGATCGTACGAATGAATTTGAATGGATCGTAGGAATGAATTAGAATGGATCGTACGAATGAATTAGAATGGTTACATTCGTGCGAATGAATTAGAATGGATCGTACGAATGGATTGAATGGATCGTACGAATGGATTAGAATTGATCGTACGAATGAATTAGAATGGATCATACAAATAAATTAGAAAGGTTACATTTGTGAGAATGAATTAGAATGGATCGGACGAATGAATTAGAATGGATCGTACGAATGAATTAGAATGGATCGTACAAATGAATTAGAAAGGTTACATTTGTGAGAATGAATTAGAATGGATCGTACGAATAAATTAGAATGGATCGTACGAATGGATTAGAATGGGTCGTACGAATGAATTAGAATAGATCGTATGAATGCATTAGAATGGATACATTCGTGTGAATGAATTACAATTGATCGTACGAATGAATTAGAATGGATCGTGCGAATGAATTAGAATGGATCGTACGAATGAATTAGAATGGATCGTGCGAATGAATTAGAATGGATCATACGAATGAATTAGAATGGATACATTTGTGAGAATGATTTAGAATGGATCCTACGAATGAATTAGAATGGATCATACAAATGAATTAGAATGGATACATTTGTGCGATGAATAAGAATGGAGCGTACGAATGAATTAGAATGGAGCGTACGAATGAACTAGAATGGATACATTCGGGCAAATGAATTAGAATGGATCATATGAAAGAATTAGAATGGATCGTGTGAATAAATTAGAAAGGATCGTACGAATGAATTAGAATGAATATATTCGTGCGAATGAATTAGAATGGATCGTACGAATGAATTAGACTGGATCGTACGAATAAATTAGAATGGATACATTCATGCAAATGAATTAGAATGGATCGTATGAATGAATTAGAATGGATCATACGAATGAATTAGAATGGATCGTACGAATGAATTAGAATGGATCATATGAATGAATTAGAATGGTTATATTCGTGCGAATGAATTAGAATGGATCGTACGAATGGATTAGAATGGATCGTACGAATGGATTAGAATGGATCGTATGAATGAATTAGAATGGATACATTCGTGCGAATGAATTAGAATGGATCGTACGAATGAATAAGAATGGATCGTGCGAATGAATTAGAATTGATCATACTAATGAATTAGAATGGATCGTACGAATAAATTAGAATGGATACATTCGTGCGAATGAATTAGATTGGATCGTACGAATGAATTAGAAGGGATCGTGCGAATGAATTCGAATAGATTGTACGATGCAATCTAATTCATTCTAATTCATTCGTACATTCGTACAATCCATTCTAATTCATTCGTACAATCCATTCTAATTCATTCGTACGATCCATTCTAATTCATTCGCACAAATGTATCCATTCTAATTCATTCGTACGATTCATTCTTAATCATTCGCACGATCCATTCTAATTCATTCGTACGATCCATTCTAATTCATTCGCACGATCCATTCTAATTCATTCGTATGAACCATTCTAATCCATTCGTACGAATGTAACCATTCTAATTCATTCGTACGATCCATTCTAATTCATTCCTACGATCCATTCTAATTCATTCGCACGAATGTAACCATTCTAATTCATTCGTATGATCTATTCTAATTCATTCTCACAAATGTAACCTTTCTAATTCATTCATACGATCCATTCTAATCCATTCGTACTATCCATTCTAATCCATTCGTACGATCCATTCTAATTCATTCGCACGAATGTAACCATTCTAATTCATTCGTACGATCCATTCTAATTCATTCCTAGGATCCATTCTAATTCATTCGTACGATCCATTCTAATTCGTTCATACGATCCATTCTAATTCGTTCGTACGATCCATTCTAATTCATTCGTACGATCCATTCTAATCTATTCGTACGATCCATTCTAATTCTTTCATACAAATGAATTAGAATAGATCGTATGAATGAATAAGAATGGATCGTACGAATGAATTAGAATGGATCGTGCTAATGAATTAGAATGAATCATACGAATGAATTAGAATGGATACATTCGTGCGAATGAATTAGAATGGATCATACGAATGGATTAGAATGGATCGTACGAATGGATTAGAATGGATCGTACGAATGAATTAGAATGGATCGTACAAATGAATTAGAAAGGTTACATTTGTGAGAATGAATTAGAATGGATCGTACGAATGAATTAGAATGTCTCATACGAATGAATTAGAATGGATACATTCGTGCGAATGAATTAGAATGGATCGTAGGAATGAATTAGAATGGATCATTCGAATGAATTAGAATGGTTACATTCGTGCGAATGAATTAGAATGGATCGTACGAATGAATTAGAATGGATCGTGCGAATGAATTAGAATTGATATACGAATGAATTAGAATGGATCATACGAATGAATTAGAATGGATCATATGAACGAATTAGAATGGATCGTGCGAATGGATTAGAATGGATCATACGAATGGATTAGAATGAATCGTGCGAATGAATTAGAATTGATCATACGAATGAATTAGAATGGATCGTACGAATGAATTAGAATGGATCATATGAAAGAATTAGAGTAGATCGTGCGAATGAATTAGAAAGGATAGTACGAATGAATTAGAATGGATATATTCGTGCGAATGAATTAGATTGCATCGTATGAATGAATTTGAATGGATTGTACGAATGAATTAGAATGGATCGTATGAATGAATTAGAATGGATTATGCGAATGAATTAGAATAGATCGTACGAATGAATTAGAATGGATCGTACGAATAAATTATAATGGATCGTGCGAATGAATTAGAATAGATCGTACGAATGAATTTGAATGGATCGTACGAATGAATTAGATTGGATCGAACGAATGAATTAGAATCGATACATTCGTGCGAATGAATTAGAATGGATCGAACGAATGAATTAGAATTGATCGTGCGAATGAATTAGAATGGATCATACGATTGAATTTGAATGGATTGTACGAATAAATTAGAATAGATACATTTGTGCAATGAATAAGAATGGAGCGTACGAATGAATTAGAATGGAGCGTACGAATGAACTAGAATGGATATATTCGTGCGAATGAATAAGAATGGATTGCACGAATGAATTAGAATGGTTATATTCGTGCGAATAAATTAGAATGGATCGTACGAATGAATTAGAATGGATCGTGCGAATGAATTAGAATGAATCGTACGAATGAATTAGAATAGATCGTTCGAATAAATTAGAATGGATCATACGAATGAATTAGAATAGATATATTCATGCGAATGAATTAGAATGGATCGTACGAATGTATTAGAATGGATCGTGCGAATGAATTAGAATGGATCGTATGAATAAATAAGAATGGATCGTACGAATGAATTAAAATGGATACATTTGTGCGAATTAGAATGGATCGTACGAATATATTAGAATTAGATCGTACGAATGGATTAGAATGGATCGTACGAATGAATTAGAATGAATCATATGAATGCATTAGAATGGATCATACGAATGGATTAGAATGGATCGTACGAATGGATTAGAATGGATCGTACGAATGGATTAGAATGGATCATACAAATGAATTAGAAAGGTTACATTCGTGAGAATGAATTAGAATGGATCGTACGAATGAATTAGAATGGATCATGCGAATGAATTTGAATGGATCATACGAATGAATAAGAATGAATCGTACGAATGAATTAGAATGGATACATTCGTGTGAATGAATTAGAATAGATCGTAGGAATGAATTAGAATGGATCATACGAATGAATTAGAATGGATCGTGCGAATGAATTAGAATAGATTGTACGAATGAATTAGAATGGATACATTCATGCGAATGAATTAGAATGGATCGGACGAATGAATTAGAATGGATCGTACGATTCATTCTAATTCATTCGTACGATCCATTCTAATGCATTCGTATAATTCATTCGCACGATCCATTCTAATTCATTCGTATGATCCATTCTTATTCATTCATACGATCCATTCTAATTCATTTGCACAATCCATTCTAATTCATTCGTACGATCCATTCTAATTCATTCGTATGATCCATTCTAATTCATTTGCACGAATGTATCCATTCTAATTCATTTGCACGATCCATTCTAATTCATTCCTATGATCCATTCTAATTCATTCGTATGATCCATTCTAATTCATTCGCTCGAATGTATCCATTCTAATTCATTCGTACGATCAATTCTAATTCACTCGTAAGATCCATTCTAATTCATTCTCACGAATGTAACCTTTCAAATTCATTTGTATGATCTATTCTAATTCATTCGTACGATCCATTCTAATCCATTCGTACTATCTATTCTAATCCATTCGTACGATCCATTCTAATTCATTCGTACGATCCATTCTAATTCATTCGCTCGAATGTAACCATTCTAATTCATTCGTACGATTCATTCTAATTCATTCGTATAAGCTATTCTAATTCATTCGTATGATCCATTCTAATGCATTCGTACGATTCATTCTAATTTATTCGTATAAATATATCCATTCTAATTCATTCGAACGATCCATTCTAATGCATTCGTACGATTCATTCTAATTCATTCGTACGATCCAGTCTAATTCATTCGTACGATCCATTCTAATTCATTCATCCAATCAATTCTAATTGATTCGCACGAATGTATCCATTCTAATTCATTCGTACAATCCATTCTAATTTATTCGCACGATCCGTTCTAATTCATTCGTATGATCCATTCTAATTAATTCCTACGATCTATTCTAATTCATTCGCTCGAATGTATCCATTCTAATTCATTTGTGCGAATGAATTTGAATGGATTGTACGAATGAATTAGAATGGATCGTACGAATGAATTAGAATGGATCATGCGAATGAATTAGATTGCATCGTACGAATGAATTTGAATGGATTGTACGAATGAATTAGAATGGATCGTACGAATGAATTAGAATGGATCATGCGAATGAATTAGAATAGATCATACGAATGAATTAGATTGGATCGTGCGAACGAATTAGAATGGATCGTATCAACGAATGAGAATGGATCGTACGAATGAATTTGAATGGATCATGCAAATGAATTAGAATGGATACATTAGTGCGAATGAATTTGAATGGATCGTAGGAATGAATTAAAATGGATCGTACGAATGAATTAGAATGGTTACATTCGTGCGAATGAATTATAATGGATCTTACGAATGGATTAGAATGGATCGTACGAATGGATTAGAATGGATCGTACGAATGAATTAGAATGGATCGTACAAATGAATTAGAAAGGTTACATTTGTTAGAATGAATTAGAATGGATCGTACGAATGGATTAGAATGGTTCGTACGAATGGATTAGAATGGATCGTACGAATGGATTAGAATGGATGATACGAACGAATTAGAATGGATCATACAAATGAATTAGAAAGGTTACATTCGTGATAATGAATTAGAATGGATCGTACGAATGAATTAGAATGGATCATGCGAATGAATTTGAATGGATCGTACGAATGAATTAGAATGGATCGAACAAATGAATTAGAATGGATACATTCGAGCGAATGAATTAGAATAGATCGTAGGAATGAATTAGAATGGATCATACGAATGGATTAGAATGGATCCTGCGAATGAATTAGAATGGATTGTACGAATGAATTAGATTGGATACATTCGTGCGAATGAATTAGAATGGATCGGACGAACGAATTAGAATGGATCGTTCGAATAAATTAGGATGGATCGTGCGAATGAATTAGAATGAATCATATGAATGCATTAGAATGGATACATTCGTGCGAATGAATTAGAATGGATCGTACGAATGAATTAGAATGGATCGTGCGAATGAATTAGAATGGATCGTACGAATGAATTAGAATGGATCGTGCGAATGAATTAGAATGGATCGTACGAATGAATTAGAATGGATACATACAAATGAATTAGAAAGGTTACATTCGTGAGAAAGAATTAGAATGAATCATACGAATGGATTAGAATGGATCGTACGAATGAATTATAATGGATACATTCGAGCGAATGAATTAGAATGGATCGTACGAATTAATTAGAATGGATCATAGGAATGAATTAGAATGGATCGTACAAATGAATTAGAATGGATCGTACGAATGGATTAGAATGGATCGTACGAAAGAATTAGAATGGATCATACAAATGAATTAAAAAGGTTACATTCGTGAGAATGAATTAGAATGGATGCTGCGAATGAATTAGAATGGATCGTGCGAATGAATTAAAATGGATCGTATGAACGAATTAGAATGGATCGTACGAATGAATTAGAATGGATCGTGCGAATGAATTAGAATGGATCGTACGAATGAATTACAATGGATACATTCGTGCGAATGAATTAGATTGGATCGTACAAATCAATTAGAATTGATCGTACGAACGAATTAGAATGGATCATATGAACGAATTAGAATGGATCGTACGAATGAATTAGAATGGATACATTAAAGCGAATGAATTAGAATGGATCGAACGAATAAATTAGAATGGATCATAGGAATGAATTAGAATGGATCATGCAAATGAATTAGAATGGACACATTCATGCGAATTAATTAGAATGGATCGTAGGAATGAATTAGAATGGATAGTACGAATGAATTAGAATGGTTACATTCGTGCGAATGAGTTAGAATGGATCGTACGAATGGATTAGAATAGATCATACGAATGGATTAGAATGGATCGTACGAATGAATTAGAATGGATCGTACAAATGAATTAGAAAGGTTACATTTGTGAGAATAAATTAGAATGGATCGTACGAATGAATTAAAATGGATCGTACGAATGGATTAGAATGGATCGTACGAATGGATTAGAATGGATCGTATGAATGAATTAGAATGGATCATACAAATGAATTAGAAAGGTTACATTCGTGAGAATGAATTAGAATGGATCATACGAATAAATTAGAATGGATCATGCAAATGAATTTGAATGAATCGTACGAATGAATTAGAATGGATCGAACGAATGAATTAGAATGGATACATTCGAGCGAATGAATTAAAATAGATCGTAGAAATAAATTAGAACGGATCATACGAATGAATTAGAATGGATCGTGCGAATGAATTAGAATGGATTGTACGAATGAATTAGAATGGATACATTCGTGCGAATGAATTAGAATGGATCGGACGAATGAATTAGAATGGATCGTATGATTTATTCTAATTCATTCGTACGATCCATTCTAATGCATTCGTATGATTCATTCTAATTCATTCGCACAATCCATTCTAATTCATTCGTATGATCCATTCTAATTTATCTGCACGAATATACGATCCATTCTAATTTATTCGCAAGAATGTATCCATTCTAATTCATTCGTATAATCCATTCTAATTTATTCGTACAAATGTATCCATTCTAATTCATTCGTACGATCCATTCTAATTCATTCGTACGATTCATTCTAATTCATTCGTACGATCCATTCGAATTCATTCGTACGATCCATTCTAATTCATTCGTACGATCCATTCTAAATCATTCGCTCGAATGTATCCATTCTAATTCATTCGTACAATCCATTCTAATTCATTCGCACGATCCATTCTAATTCATTCGTATGATCCATTCTAATTGATTCCTACGATATATTCTAATTCATTCGCTCGAATGTATCCATTCTAATTCATTCGTTCGATCCATTCTAATTCATTCGTACGATCCATTCAAATTCATTCGCATGATCCATTCTAATTCATTCGTACGATCCATTCTAATTCATTCTCACGAATGTAACCTTTCTAATTCATTTGCATGATCCATTCTAATTCATTCGTATGATCCATTCTAATCCATTCGTACGATCCATTGTAATTCATTCATACAATCAATTCAGATTCATTCGCACAAATGTATCCATTCAAATTTATTCGTACGATCCATTCTAGATAATTCGCACGATCCATTTTAATTCAGTCGTATGAATGTATCCATTTTAATTCATTCGTACGATCCATTCTAATTCGTACGATCCATTCTAATCCATTCGTATGATCCATTCTAATCCATTCATACGATCCATTCTAATTCATTCGCACAAATTTAACCATTCTAATTCATTCATACGATCCATTCTAATTTATTCGTACGATCCATTCTAATTCATTCGCACGAATGTATCCATTCCAATTCATTTGCACGATCCATTCTAATTCATTCCTATGATCCATTCTAATTCATTCGTATGATCCATTCTAATTCATTCGTTCGAATGTATCCATTCTAATTCATTCGTACGATCCATTCTAATTCATTCGTACGATCCATTCTAATCCATTCGCTCGAATGTATCCATTCTAATTCATTCGTACGATCCATTCTAATTCATTCGTATGATCCATTCTAACTCATTCGATGGATCCATTCTAATTCATTCGTACGATCCATTCTAATCCATTCGTACGATCCATTCTAATTCATTCGCACGAATTTAACCATTCTAATTCATTCATATGATCCATTCTAATTCATTCGTACGATCTATTCTAATTAATTCGTATGATCTATTCTAATTCATTCGTACGATCCATTCTAATTCATTTGCATGAATTTATCGATCCATTCTAATTCATTCGTACGATCCATTCTAATTCATTCGCACGATCCATTCTAATTCCTTCGCACACGTACGATGCAATCTAATACATTCTAATTTATTCGCACGAATGTTTCTAATTCATTCGCACGATCCATTCTAATTCATTCGTACGATCCATTTTAATTCATTCGCACGATCTATTCTTATTTATTCATACGATCCATTCTAATTCATTCGCACAATCCAGTCAAATTCATTCGTACGATCCATTCTAATTCATTCGTATGATCTATTCTAACTCATTCGGTGGATCCATTCTAATTCATTCGTACGATCCATTCTAATTCATTCGTATAATTCATTCTAATTCATTCGCACGATCCATTCTAAGTTATTCGTATGATCCATTCTAATTCATTCCTACGATCTATTCTAATTCATTCGCTCGAATGTATCCATTCTAATTCATTCGTACAATCCATTCTAATTCATTCGCACGATCCATTCTAATTCAATGGTATGATCCATTCTAATTCATTCCTACGATCTATTCTAATTCATTCGCTCGAATGTATCCATTCTAATTCATTTGTACAATCCATTCTAATTCATTCGTACGATCCATTCTAATTCATTCGCACAAATGTATCCATTCTAATTCATTCGTACGATCCATTCTAATTCATTCGCTCGAATGTATCCATTCTAATTCATTTGTACGATCCATTCTTATTCATTCGCATGATCCATTCTTATTCATTCATTCGATCCATTCTAATTCATTCGCACAAATGTAACCTTTCTAATTCATTTGTACGATCCATTCTAGTTCATTCGTACGATCCATTCTAATCCATTCGTCCGATCCATTCTAATCCATTCGTACGATCCATTCTAATTCATTCGCATGAATGTAACCATTCTAATTCATTCGTACGATCCATTCTAATTCATTTGCACGAATGTATCCATTCTAATTCATTTGCACGATCCATTCTAATTCATTGCTATGATCCATTCTAATTCATTCATATGATCCATTCTAATTCATTCTCACAAATGTAACCTTTCTAATTCATTTGTATGATCCATTCTAATTCATTCGTACGATCCATTCTAATCCATTCGTACGATCCATTCTAATCCATTCGTACGATCCATTCTAATTCATTCGCACGAATGTAACCATTCTAATTCGTTCGTACGATCCATTCTAATTCATTCGTACGATCCATTCTAATCCATTCGTACGATCCATTCTAGATCATTCGCACGATCCATTCTAATTCATTCGCACAAATGTATCCATTCTAATTCATTCGTACAATCCATTCTAATTCATTCGCATGATCCATTCTAATTCATTTGTACGATCCATTCTAATTCATTTGTACGATCCATTCTAATTCAGTCTCACGAATGTATCCATTCTAATTTATTCGTACGATCAATTCTAATTTATTCTCACGAATGTATCATACGAATGAATTAGAATGGATCATACGAACGAATTAGAAAGGATCGTGCAAATGAATTAGAAAGGATCGTACGAATGAATTAGAATGGATCGTACGAATGGATTAGAATGGATCATAGGAATGAATAAGAATGGATCGTGCAAATGAATTAGAATGGATACATTCGTGCGAATGAATTAGAATGGATCGTTCGAAGAAATTAGAAAGGATCGTACGAATGGATTAGAATGGATACATTTGTGAGAATGAATTAGAATGGATCGTGCGAATGTATCCATTCTAATCCATTTGTACGATCCATTCTAATCCATTCGTACGATCCATTCTAATCCATTCGTACGATTCATTCTAATTCATTCGTATGATCCATTCTAACTCATTCGGTGGATCCATTCTAATTCATTCGTACGATCCATTCTAATTTATTCATACGATCCATTCTAATTCATTCGCATGATCCATTCTAATTCATTCTCACGAATTTAACCTTTCTAATTCATTTGTATGATCCATTCTAATTCATTCGTACGATCCATTCTAATCCATTCGTACGATCCATTCTAATCCATTCGTACGATCCATTCTAATACATTCGTACGATCCATTCTAATTCATTCGTATGAATGTATCCATTCTAATTTATTCGTACGATCCAGTCTAATTCATTCGTACGATCCATTCTAATTCATTCGCATGAATGTATCCATTCTAATTCATTCGTACGATCCATTCTAATTCATTCGCATGATCCATTCTAACTCATTCGCTGGATCCATTCTAATTCATTCGTATGATCCATTCTAATTCATTCGCACGATCCATTCTAATTTATTCGTACGATCTATTCTAATTCATTCGTACGATCCATTCTAGCTCATTCGTATGATCAATTCTAATTCATTCGCACGATCCATTCTAATTCATTCGTACGATCCACTCTAATTCATTCGCACGATCCATTCTAATTCATTCGTCCGATCCATTCTAATTCATTCGCACGAATGTATCCATTCTAATTCATTCGTACAATCCATTCTAATTCATTCGCACGATCCATTCTAATTCATTTGTATGATCCATTCTAATTCATTCCTACGATCTATTCTAATTCATTCGCTCGAATGTATCCATTCTAATTCATTTGCACGATCCATTCTAATTCATTCCTATGATCCATTCTAATTCATTCGTTCGAGCGAATGAATTAGAATAGATCGTAGGAATGAATTAGAATGGATCATGCGAATGAATTAGAATAGATCGTACGAATGAATTAGAATGGATCGTACGAATAAATTAGAATAGATCGGGCGAATGAATTAGAATGGATCGTACGAATGAATTAGAATGGATCCACCGAATGAATTAGAATGAATCGTACGAATGAATTAGAATGGATCATACAAATGAATTCGAATGGATACATTCGTGCGAATGAATTAGAATGGATCGTATAAATTAGAATGGATACATTTGTGCGAATGAGTTAGAAAGGATCGTACGAATGAATTAGAATGGATCATACGAATGGATTAGAATCGATCGTACGAATGGATAAGAATGGATCGTGCAAATGAATTAGAATGGATTGCACGAATGTATCCATTCTAATCCATTCGTACGAATGGATTAGAATGGATCGTAAGAATGAATTAGAATGGATCGTGCGAATGAATTAGAATGGATCGTATGAATAAATTAGAATGGATCGTACGAATGAATTAAAATTGATACATTTGTGCGAATGAATTAGAATGGATCATACGATTGAATTCGAATGGATCGTACGAATGAATTAGAATGGATCATGCGAATGAATTTGAATGGATCGTATGAATAAATTAGAATGGATCGAACGAATGAATTAGAATGGATACAATCGAGCAAATGAATTAGAATAGATCGTAGGAATGAATTAGAATGGATCATACGAATGAGTTAGAATGGATCATGCGAATAAATTAGAATGGATTGTACGAATGAATTAGAATGGATACATTCGTGCGAATGAATTAGAATGGATCGGACGAATGAATTAAAATGGATCGTACGAATGCATTAGAATGGATCATACGAATGAATTTGAATGGATCGTACGAATGAATTAGAATGGATCGAACGAATGAATTAGAATGGATACATTCGAGCGAATGAATTAGAATAGATCGTAGGAATGAATTAGAATGGATCATACGAATGAATTAGAATGGATCGTACGAATGAATTGGAATGGATCGTACGAATGAATTAGAATGGATACATTCATGCAAATGAATTAGAATGGATCGTACGAATGGATTAGAATGGATACATTCGAGCGAATGAATTAGAATGGATCGTGCGAATGAATTAGAATGGATCATACAAATGAATTAGAATGGTTACATTCGTGAGAATGAATTAGAATGGATCGTACGAATGAATTAGAATGGATCGTATGATTGAATTAGAATGGATCGTACGAATAAATTAGAATGGATCGTGCGAATGAATTAGAATGGATATATTCGTGCGAATGAATTAGAATGGATCGTAGGAATGAATTAGAATGGATCGTGCAAATGAATTAGAATGGAGACATTCGTGCGAATGAATTAGAATGGATCATAGGAATGAATTCGAATGGATCGTACGAATGAATTAGAATGGTTACATTCGTGCGAACGAATTAGAATGGATCGTACGAATGGATTAGAATGGATCGTACGAATGGATTAGAATGGATCGTACGAATGAATTAGAATGGATCGTACAAATGAATTAGAAAGGTTACATTTATGAGAATGAATTAGAATGGATCGTACAAATGAATTAGAATGGATCGTATGAATGGATTAGAATGGATCGTACGAATGGATTAGAATGGATCGTATGAATGGATTAGAATGGATCGTATGAATGAATTAGAATGGATCGTACAAATGAATTAGAAAGTTTACATTTGTGAGAATGAATTAGAATGGATCGTACGAATGAATTAGAATGGATCATGCGAATGAATTTGAATGGATCGTACGAATGAATTAGAATGGATCGTGCGAATGAATTAGAATGGATCGTACGAATGAATTAGAATGGATACATTCGTGCGAATGAATTAGAATGGATCGGACGAATGAATTAGAATGGATTGCACGAATGAATTAGAATGGATCGTACGAATGAATTAGAATGGATCATGCGAATGAATTAGAATAGATCATAGAAATGAATTAGAATGGATCGTGCAAATTCATTCGCATGATCCATTCGTACGATCCATTCTAATCCATTCGTATGAATGAATTAGAATGGATCGAGCGAATGAATTAGAATAGGTCGTGGGAATGAATTTGAATGGATCATACGAATGAATTAGAATGGATCATGCGAATGAATTAGAATGGATTGTACGAATGAATTAGAATGGATACATTCGTACGAATGAATTAGAATGGATCGTTTGAATGAATTAGAATGGATCATGCGAATAAATTTGAATGGATTGTACGAATGAATTAGAATGGATCGAACGAATGAATTAGAATGGATCATGCGAATGAATTAGAATAGATCGTAGGAATGAATTAGAATGGATCATACGAATGAATTAGAATGGATCGTGCGAATGAATTAGAATGGATCTTACGAATGAATTAAAATGGATCTTACAAATGAATTAGAATGGATCGTGCGAATGAATTAGAATGGATACATTCGAGCGAATGAATTAGAATGGATCGTATGAATGAATTAGAATGGATTATAGGAATGAATTAGAATGGATCGTGCAAATGAATTAGAATGAATACATTCGTGCGAATGAATTAGAATGGATCGTAGGAATGAATTAGAATGGATCGTACGAATGAATTAGAATGGTTACATTCGTGCGAATGAATTAGAACGGATCGTACGAATGGATTAGAATGGATCGTACGAATGGATTAGAATGGATCGTACAAATTAATTAAAAAGGTTATATTTGTGAGAATGAATTAAAATGGATCGTACGAATGAATTAGAATGGTTAGATTCGTGCAAATGAATTAGAATGGATCGTACGAATGAATTAGAATGGATCATGCGAATGAATTTGAATGGATCATATGAATGAATTAGAATGGATCGAACGAATGAATTAGAATGGATACATTCGAGCGAATGAATTAGAATAGATCATAGGAATGAATTAGAATAGATCATACGAATGAATTAGAATGGATCGTACGAACGAATTAGAATGGATCGTACGAACGAATTAGAATGGATCGTATGAACGAATTAGAATGGATCGTACGAATGAATTAGAATGGATACATTCGAGCGAATGAATTAGAATGGATCGTACGAATGAATTAGAATGGATCATAGGAATGAATTAGAATGGATCATGCAAATGAATTAGAATAGATACTTTCGTGCGAATGAATTAGAATGGATCGGACGGATGAATTAGAATGGATCGTACGATTCATTCTAATTCATTCATACGATCCATTCTAATGCATTCGTACGATTCATTCTAATTCATTCGTACGATCCATTCTAATTCATTCGCACGATCCATTCTAATTGATTCGCACGATCCATTCTAATTCATTCGCTCGAATGTATCCATTCTAATTCATTCGTACGATCCATTCTAATTCGTTCCTACGATCCATTCTAATTCGTTCGTACGATCCATTTTAATTCATTCGTACGATCCATTCTAAATCATTTCTATGATCCATTCTAATTTGTTTGCACGAATATACGATCCATTCTAATTCATTCGCACAAATGTATCCATTCTAATTCATTCGTACGATCCATTCTAATTCATTCGTTTGATCTATTCTAATTCATTCGCAAAAATATATCCATTCTAATTCATTCGTTTGATCCATTCTAATTCCTTCGCATAAATATATCCATTCTAATTCATTCGTACGATCCATTCTAATTCATTCGCACGATCCATTCCAATTCATTCGCACAAATGTGGTTCGTACAATCCATTCTAATTCATTCGCATGATCCATTCTAATTCATTCGTACGATCCATTCTAATTCATTCACACGAATGTATCCATTCTAATTTATTCGTACAATCCATTCTAATTCATTTGCACGAATGTAACCATTCTAATTCATTCGTACGATCCATTCGTACGATCCATTCAAATTCATTCGTAAGAATATATCCATTCTAATTCATTCGCACGATCAATTCTAATTCCTTCGTACGATCCGTTCTAATTTATTCATACAATCCATTCTAATTCATTCGTACAATCCATTCTAATTTATTCGTACAAATGTATCCATTCTAATTCATTCGTACGACCCATTCTAATTCATTCGTACGATTCATTCTAATTCATTTGCACGATCCATTCTAATTCATTCGTACGATCCATTCTAATGCATTCGCTCGAATATATCCATTCTAATTCATTCGTACGATCCATTCTAATTCATTCGCACGATCCATTCTAATTCATTCGTACGATCCATTCTAATTCATTCGTATGATCAATTCTAATTCATTCGTACAATCCATTCTAATTCAGTCGTATGAATGTATCATACGAATGAATTAGAACGGATCATAGGAATGAATTAGAATGGATCGTGCAAATGAATTAGAATGGATACATTCGTGCGAATGAATTAGAATGGATCGTAGGAATGAATTAGGATGGATCGTACGAATGAATTAGAATGGTTACATTCGTGCGAATGAATTAGAATGGATCGTGCGAATGAATTAGAATGGATCGTACGAATGAATTAGAATGGATCGTACGAATAAATTAGAATGGATACCATTGTGCATATGAATTAGAATGGATCGTACGAATGAATTAGAATGGATCATAGGAATGAATTAGATTGGATTGTACGAATGAATTAGAATGGTTACATTCGTTCGAATGAATTAGAATGGATCGTACAATTGGATTAGAATGGATCGTACGAATGGATTAGAATGGATCGCACGAATGAATTAGAATGGATTACACAAATGAATTAGAAAGGTTATATTTGTGAGAATGAATTAGAATGGATCGTACGAATGAATTAGAATGGATCATATAAATGAATTAGAAAGGTTACATTCATAAGAATGGATTAGAATGGATCATAGGAATGAATTAGAATGGATCGTGCAAATTAATTAGAATGGATACATTCGTGCGAATGAATTAGAATGGATCATAGGAATGAATTAGAATGGATCGTACGAATCAATTAGAATGGTTACATTCGTGCGAATGAATTAAAATGGATCGTACGAATGGATTTGAATGGATCGTACGAATCGATTAGAATGGATCGTATGAATGAATTAGAATGGATCGTACAAATGAATTAGAAAGATTACATTTGTGAGAAAGAATTAGAATGGATCGTACGAATAGATTAGAATGGATCGTATGAATGAATTAGAATGGATCGTACGAATGAATTAGAATAGCTCATACGAATGAATTAGAATGAATCGTACGAATGAATTAGAATGGTTACATTCGTACGAATGAATTAGAATAGATCATACGAATGAATTAGAATGGATCGTACGAATGAAATAGAATGGATACATTCGAGCGAATAAATTAGAATGGATCGTACGAATAAATTAGATTGGATCATAGGAATGAATTAGAATGGATCGTGCAAATGAATTAGAATGGACACATTCGTGCGAATGAATTAGAATGGATGGTAGGAATGAATTAAAATGGATCGTACTAATGAATTAGAATGGATCGTACGAATGACTTAGAATGGATGGATACATTCGACCGAATCAATTAGAATGGATCGTACGAATGAATTAGAATGGATCATAGGAATGAATTAGAATGGATCGTGCAAATGAATTAGAATGGATACACTCGTGCGAATGAATTAGAATGGATCGTAGGAATGAATTAGAATGGATCGTACGAATGAATTAGAATGGATCGTACGAATGGATTAGAATGGATCGTACAAATGAATTAGAATGGATCATACAAATGAATTAGAAAGGTTACATTCGTGAGAATGAATTAGAATGGATCGTGCGAATGAATTAGAATCGATCGTACGAATGAATTAGAATGGATCGTACGAATGAATTAGATCGTACGAATGGATCATACAAATTAATTAGAATGGATCGTACGAATGAATTAGAATGGATCATGCAAATGAATTAGAAAGGTTACATTCGTGAGAATGAATTAGAATGGATCGTACGAATGAATTAGAATGGATCATGCGAATGAATTTGAATGGATCGTATGAATGAATTAGAATGGATCGAACGAATGAATTAGAATGGAATGGATCATATGAATGAATTAGAATGGATACATTCGAGCGAATGAATTAGAATAAATCATAGGAATGAATTAGAATGGATCATACGAATGAATTAGAATGGATCGTGCGAATTAATTAGAATGGATTGTACGAATGAATTAGAATGGATACATTCGAGCGAATGAATTAGAATGGATCGGACGAATGAATTAGAATGGATCATACGATTCATTCTAATTCATTCGTACGATCCATTCTAATGCATTCGTACGATTCTTTCTAATTCATTCGCACGATCCATTCTAATTCATTCGCACGATCCATTCTTATTCATTCATATGATCCATTCTAATTCATTCGCACAATCCATTCTAATTCATTCGTACGATCCATTCTTATTCATTCATACGATCCATTCTAATTCATTCGCACAATCCATTCTAATTCATTCGTACGATCCATTCTAATTCATTCGTATGATCCATTCTAACTCATTCGGATCCATTCGTACGATCCATTCTAATCCATTCATACGATCCATTCTAATTCATTCGTACGATCCATTCTAATTCATTCTCACAAATGTAACCATTCTAATTCATTCGTACGATCCATTCTAATCCATTCGTACGATCCATTCTAATTCATTCGCACGAATGTAACCATTCTAATTCATTCGTACGATCCATTCTAATTCATTCGTACGATCCAGTCTAATTCATTCGTACGATCCAGTCTAATTGATTTGCACGATCCATTCTAATTCATTCGCACGAATGTATCCATTCTAATTCATTCGTATGATCCATTCTAATTCATTAATATGATCCATTCTAATTCATTCGTACGATCCATTCTAATTCATATGCACAAAGGTATCCATTCTAATTCATTCGTACGATCCATTCAAATTTATTCGCATGATCCATTCTAATTCATTCGTACAATCCATTCTAATTCATCTCACAAATGTAACCTTTCTAATTTATTCGTACGATTCATTCTAATTCATTTGTACGATCCATCCTAATTGATACGCATGAATGTATCGTACGAATGAATTAGAATGGATCGTACAAATGAATTAGAAAGGTTACATTTGTGAGAATGAATTAGAATGGATCATATGAATGAATTAGAATGGATCGTACGAATGAATTAGAATGGATCGTACGAATGAATTAGAATGGATCATATGAATGAATTAGAATGGTTACATTCGTGCGAATGAATTAGAATGGATCGTACGAATGGATTAGAATGGAACGTACGAATGGATTAGAACGCATTGTACGAATGAATTAGAATAGATACATTTGTGCGAATGAATTAGATTGCATCGTACGAATGAATTAGAATGGATCGTATGATTGAATTAGAATGGATACATTCGAGCGAATGAACTAGAATGGATCGTACGAACAAATTAGAATAGATCATAGGAATGAATTAGAATGGATCGTGCAAATGAATTAGAATGGATACATTCGTGCGAATGAATTAGAATGGATCGTAGGAATGAATTAGAATGGATCATACGAATGCATTAGAATGGATACATTCGTGCGAATGAATTAGAATCGATCGTACGAATGAATTAGAATGGATCGTGCGAATGATTTAGAATGGATCGTACGACTGAATTAGAATGGATCGTGCGAATGAATTACAATGGTTCGTACGAATGAATTAGAATGGATCGTACGAATGGATTAGAATGGATCGTATGAATGAATTAGAATCGATACATTCGAGCGAATGAATTAGAATGGATCGTACGAATGAATTAGAACAGATCATTGGAATGAATTAGAATGGATCGTGCAAATGAATTAGAATGGATCGTACGAATGAATTAGAATGGATCGTACGAATGGATTAGAACGCATTGTACGAATGAATTAGAATGGATCGTACGAATGAATTTGAATGGATTGCACGAATTGAATTAGAATGGATCATACGAATGAATTAGAATGGATCGTGCGAATGAATTAATCATGCGAATGAATTAGAATGGATCGTACGAATGAATTAGAATGGATCATGCGAATGAATTAGAATGGATCGTATGAATAAATTAGAATGGATCATACGAATGAATTAAAATGGATACATTTGTGCGAATGAATTAGAATGGATCATACGATCTAATTAGAATGGATCGTACGAATGAATTAGAATGGATCGTACGAATGAATTAGAATAGATCGTGCGAATGAATTAAAATGGATCGTACGAAAGAATTAGAATGGATCGTACGAATGAATTAGAAAGGATCATACGAATGAATTAGAATCGATCGTGCGAATGAATTAGAATGGATCGTACGAATGAATTAGAATGGATCGTGCGAATGAATTAGAATGAATCGTACGAATGAATTAGAATAGATCGTGCGAATAAATTAGAATGGATCATACGAATGAATTAGAATCGATATATTCATGCGAATGAATTAGAATAGATCGTACGAATGCATTAAAATGGATCGTACGAATGAATTAGAATGGATACATTCGAGCGAATGAATTAGAATGGATCGTGCAATTAATTACATTGGATCGTGCAAATGAATTAGAATGGATCGTACTAATGGATTAGAATGGATCATACGAATGAATTAGAATGGATCATACAAATGAATTAGAAAGGAATTAGAATGGATCGTACGAATGAATTAGAATGGATCGTGCGAATGAATTAGAATTGATTATACAAATGAATTAGAATGGATTGTACGAATGAATTCGAATGGATACATACATTCATGCGAATGAATCAGAATGGATCGTGCAAATGAATTAGAATGGATATATTTGATTATACGATCCATTCTAATTCATTCGGTGGATCCATTCTAATTCATTCGTACGATCCATTCTAATTCATTCGCACGATCCATTCTAATTCATTCGTACGATCCATTCAAATTCATTCGTACGAATGAATAGAATGGATCGTACGAATGAATTAGAATGGATCTATTCTAAAATGAGTTAGAATGGATCATTCGAATGAATTAGAATCGATCGTACAAATGAATTAGAATCGATCGTACAAATGCATTAGAATGGATCGTACGAATGAATTAGAATGAATCGTACGATCCATTCTAATTCATTCGTCCGATCCATTCTAATTCATTTGTACGATCCATTCTAATTCATTCGCACGAATGTATCCGTTCTAATTCATTCGTACGATCCATTATAATTCATTCGTATGATCAATTCTTATGTTGTACGAATGAATTAGAATGGATACATTCGAGCGAATGAATTAGAATAGATCGTAGGAATGAATTAGAATGGATCATACGAATGAATTCGAATGGATCGTGCGAATGAATTAGAATGGATTGTACGAATGAATTAGAATGAATACATTCGGGCGAATGAATTTGAATGGATACATTCGTGCGAATGAATTAGAAAGGATGGGACGAATGAATTAGAATGGATCATACGATTCATTCTAATTCATTTGTACGATCCATTCTAATGCATTCGTACGATTCATTATAATTCATTCACACGAGCCATTCTAATTCATTCGTACGATCCATTCTTATTCATTCATACGATCCATTCTAATTCATTCGTACGATCCATTCTAATTCATTCGTACTATCCATTCTAATTCATTCGTATGATCCATTCTAACTCATTCGGTGGATCCGTTCTAATTCATTCGTACGATCCATTCTAATTCATTCGCACAATCCATTCTAATTCATTCGTACAATCCATTCAAATTTATTCGTATGATGCAATCTAATTCATTCGCACAAATGCATCTATTCTAATTCATTCGTACAATGCGTTCTAATCCATTCGCACAAATGTATCCATTCTAATTCATTCGTACGATCCATTCTAAACCATTCGTACGATCCATTCTAATTCATTCGTACGAATGTAACCATTCTAATTCATTCGTACGATACATTCTAATTAATTCCTACGATCCATTCTAATTCATTCGCACGAATGTATCCATTCTAATTCATTTGCACGATCCATTCTAATTCATTCCTATGATCCATTCTAATTCGTTCATACGATCCATTCTAATTCGTTCATACGATCCATTCTAATTCGTTAGTATGATCCATTCTAACTCATTTTAGAATGGATCCATTCACACGATCCATTCTAATTCATTCGTCCGATCCATTCTAATTCATTCGTATGATCCATTCTAAATCATTCGTATGATCCATTCTAACTCATTCGGTGGATCCATTCTAATTCATTCGTATGATCCATTCTAATTCATTCGTACGATCCATTCTAATTCATTCGCACTGTCCATTCTAATTCATTCGTACGATCCATTCTAATTCATTCGTACGATCCATTCTAATTCATTCGTATGATCCATTCTAATTTATTCGTTCAAATATATCCATTCTAATTCATTCGTACGATCCATTCTAATTCATTCGCACGATCCATTCTAATTCATTCGTACGATCCATTAGAATGGATCGTACGAATGAATTAGAATGGATCATAGGAATGAATTAGAATGGATAGTGCAAATGAATTAGAATGGATACATTCGTGCGAATGAATTAGAATGGATCATAGGAATGAATTAGAATGGATCGTACGAATGAATTAGAATGGATCGTACGAATGAATTAGAATGGATCGTACGAATGAATTAGAATGGTTACATTCGTGCGAACGAATTAGAATGGATCGTACGAATGGATCATGCGAATGAATTAGAATGGATTGTACGAATGAATTAGAATGGATCGTACGAATGAATTCGAATGGATACATTCGTGCGAATGAATTAGAATGGATTGTGCGAATGAATTAGAACGGATTGTGCGAATGAATTAGAATGGATCGTCGAAAGAATTAGAATGGATCGTATGAATGAATAAGAATGGATCGTACGAATGAATTAGAATGGATCGTGCGAATGAATTAGAATGAATCATACGAATGCATTAGAATGGATTCATTCATACGAATGAATTAGAATGGATCGTACGAATGAATTAGAATGGATCGTACGAATGAATTAGAATGGATCGTACGAACGAATTAGAATGGATCGTACGAACGAATTAGAATGGATCGTATGAACAAATTAGAATGGATCGTACGAATGAATTAGAATGGTTACATTCGTACGAATGAATTAGAATGGATCGTACGAATGGATTAGAATGGATCGTACGAATGAATTAGAATGGATACAATTGTGTGAATGGATTAGAACGCATTGTACGAATGAATTAGAATAGATACATTTGTGCGAATGAATTAGATTGCATCGTATGAATGAATTTGAATGGATTGTACGAATGAATTAGAATGGATCGTGCGAATGAATTAGAATGGATCGTACGAATGAATTAGAATGGGTCCACCGAATGAGTTAGAATGGATCATACGAATGAATTAGAATGGATCGTAGGAATGAATTAGAATGGATCGTATGAATGAATAGGAATGGATCGTACGAATGAATTCGAATGGATCGCGCGAATGAATTAGAATGAATTGTACGAATGCATTTGAATGGATCGTACGAATGAATTAGAATAAATCGTACGATCCATTCTAATTCATTCGTCCGATCTATTCTAATTCATTCGCATGAATGTATCCATTCTAATTCATTCGTACAATCCATTCTTACAATCTTAGAATTGATCATACGAGTGAATTAGAATGGATCGTACGAATAAATTAGAAAGGATACATTCGTGCAAATGAATTAGAATGGATCGTACGAATGGATTAGAATAGATTGTATGAATGGATTAGAATGGATCGTACAAATGAATTAGAAAGGTTACATTTGTGAGAATGAATTAGAATGGATCGTACGAATGAATTAGAATGGATCGTACGAATAAATTAGAATGGATCGTGCGAATGAATTAGAATGGATACATTCATGCAAATGAATTAGAATGGATCGTACGAATGAATTAGAATGGATCATACGAATGAATTAGAATGGATCGTACGAATGGATTAGAATGGATCGTACGAATGGATTAGAACGCATTGTACGAATGAATTAATATAGATACATTTGTACGAATGAATTAGAATGGCTCGTACGAATGAATTAGAATGGATATATTTGAACGAATAAATTAGAATGGATCATACGAATGAATTAGAATGGATCGTACGAATGAATTAGAATGGATCGTGTGAATGAATTAGAATCGATCGTACGAATGAATTAGAATGGATCGTACGAATGAATTAGATCGTACGAATGAATTAGAATGGATCGTACGATTGAATTAAAATGGATACATTCGAGCGAATGAATTAGAATGGATACATTTGTGCGAATGAATTAGAATGGATCGTACGATGCAATCTAATTCATTCGTACAATGTGTTCTAATCCATTCGTACGATCCATTATATTTCATTCGTACGATCTATTCTAATTCATTCGCACGAATGTATCCATTCGAATTCATTCGTACGATCTATTCTAATTCGTTCGTATGATCCATTCTAATTCGTTTGTACGATCCATTCTAATTCGTTCATATGATCCATTCTAATTCATTCATACGATCCATTCTAATTCATTCGCACGATCCATTCTAATTCATTCGTATGATCCATTCTAATTCATTCCTACGATCTATTCTAATTCATTCGTATGATCTATTTTAATTCATTCGTTCGATCCATTCTAATTCATTCGTACAATCCATTCAAATTCATTCGTATAATCCATTCTAATTCATTCGTACGATCATTCTAATTCATTCTCAGGAATGTAACTTTTCAAATTCATTTGTATGATCCATTCTAATTCATTCGTACGATCCATTTTAATCCATTCGTACGATCCATTCTAATCCATTCGTATGATCCATTCTAATTCATTCGTATGAATGTATCCATTCTAATTCATTCGTACGATCCATTTTAATTCATTCGTACGATCTAATTCATTCGTATGATCCATTCTAATTCATTCGTACGATCGATTCTAATTCATTCACATGATCCATTCTAATTCATTCGTACGAATGGATTAGAACGCATTGTACGAATGAATTAGAATAGATACATTTGTGCGATGAATTAGAATGGATCGTACGTTTAAATTAGATTCGATCGTACGAATTAATTAGAATGGATACATTCGTGCGAATGAATTAGAATGGATTGTATGAATGAATTAGAATGGATCGTACGAATGGATTAGAATGGATCGTACGAATGGATTAGAATGGATCGTACGAATGAATTAGAATGGATCGTACAAATGAATTAGAAAGGTTACATTTGTGAGAATGAGTTAGAATGGATCGTACGAATGGATTAGAATGGATCGTACGAATGGATTAGAATGGATCGTACGAATGAATTAGAATGGATCATACGAATGAATTAGAATGGATCGTACGAATGAATTAGAATAGATACATTCGTGCGAATGAATTAGAATGGATTGTACCAATGAATTAGAATGGATCATTGGAATGAATTAGAATGGATCGTGCAAAAGAATTAGAATGGATACATTATTGCGAATGAATTAGAATGGATCGTAGGAATGAATTAGAATGGATCATACGAATGAATTATAATGGTTACATTTGTGCGAATGAATTAGAATGGATCGTACGAATGGATTAGAAAGGATCGTTTGAATGGATTAGAATGGATCTAACGAATGAATTAGAATGGATCGTACAAATGAATTAGAAAGGTTACATTTGTGAGAATGAATTAGAATGGATCGTACGGATGAATTAGAATGGATCGTACGAATGAATTAGAATGGATCGTACGAATGAACTAGAATGGATCATGCGAATGAATAAGAATGGATTGTATGAATGAATTAGAATAGATACATTTGTGCGAATGAATTAGAATGGATCGTGCGAATAAATTAGAATGGATCGTACGAATGAATTAGAATGGATATATTTATGCGAATGAATTAGAATGGATCGAACGAATGAATTAGAATGGATACATTTGTGCGAATGAATTAGAATGGATCGTACGAATGAATTAGAATGGATCGTACGAATGAATTATAATGGATACATTTGTGCGAATGAATTAGAATGGATCGTACAAATGAATTAGAATGGATCGTACGAATGAATTAGATTATACGAACGAATTAGAATGGATCGTACGAATGAATTAGAATCGATATATTCGTGCGAATGAATTAGAATGGATCATAGGAATGAATTAGAATGGATCGTACGAATGAATTAGAATGGTTACATTCGTGTGAATGATTTAGAATGGATCGTATGAATGGTTTAGAATGGATCATACGAATAGATTAGAATGGATCGTACAAATGAATTAGAAAGGATACATTTGTGAGAATGAATTAGAATGAATTGTACGAATGGATTAGAATGGATCGTACGAATGGATTAGAATGGATCGTACGAATGGATTAGAATGGATCATACGAATGGAATAGAATGGATCGTACGAATGAATTAGAAAGGTTACATTCGTGAGAATTAATTAGAATGGATCGTACGAATGAATTAGAATGGATCGTACGAAAGAATTAGAATGGATCGTACGAATGAATTAGAATGGATCATATCAACAAATTAGAATGGATCATACGAATGAATTAGAATGGATACATTCGTACGATCCATTCTAATTAATTCGTACGATCCATTCTTATTCATTCGTACTATCCGTACGATCCATTCTAATTCATTCGTACGATCGATTCTAATTCATTCGCACGATCCATTCTAATTCATTCGTACGATCCATTCTAATTTATTCGTATGATCCATTCTAATTCATTCGTATGATCCATTCTAATTCATTCTCACAAATGTAACCTTTCTAATTCATTTGTACGATCCATTCTAATTCATTCGTACGATCCATTCTAATCCATTCGTACGATCCATTCTAAACCATTCGTACGATACATTCTAATTCATTCGCACGAATGTAACCATTCTAATTCATTCGTACGATCCATTCTAATTCATTCCTACGATCCATTCTAATTCATTCACACGAATGTATCCATTCTAATTTATTTGCACGATCCATTCTATTTCATTCCTATGATCCATTCTAATTCATTCGTACGATCCATTCTAATTCATTCGCTCGAATGTATCCTTTCTAATTCATTCGTACGATCCATTCTAATTCGTTCGTACGATCTAATTCATTCGTACGATCCATTCTAATTCATTCGCACAAATGTATCCATTCTAATTCATTCGTACGATCCATTCTAATTCATTCGCACAAATGAATCCATTCTAATTCATTCGTTCGATCCATTCTAACTCATTCGCATAAATATATCCAATCTAATTCATTCGTACGATCCATTCCAATTCATTCGCAAGATCTATTCTAATTCATTCGCACAAATATATCCATTCTAATTCATTTGTACAATCCATTCTAATTCTTTCACATGATCCATTCTAATTCATTCGTACGATCCATTCTAATTCATTCGTACGATCCATTCTAATTCATTTGTACGATCCATTCTAATCCATTCGTACGATCCATTCTAATTCATTTGTACGAACCATTCTAATTCAATCTCACAAATGTAACCTTTCTAATTCATTTGTACGATCCATTTTAATCCATTCGTACGATCCATTCTAATCCATTCGTACAATCCATTCTAATTCATTCGCACAATCCATTCAAATTCATTCGCACGATCCATTCTAATTCATTCGTACGATCCATGCTAATTCATTCGCACAAATGTATCCATTCTAATTCATTCGTACGATCCATTCTAATTCATTCGTATGATCCATTCTAACTCATTCGACAAATGTATCCATTCTAATTCATTCGTACGATCCATTCTAATCCATTCGTACGATCCATTCTAATTTATTCGTACGATCCATTCTAATTCATTCGTACGATCCATTCTAATTCATTCAAATGATCTATTTTAATTCATTCGCATGATCCATTCTAATTCATTCGCACGATCCATTCTAATTCATTCATACGATTTATTCTAATTCATTCGTTCGATCCATTCTAATTCATTCGCACGATCCATTCAAATTCATTCGTACGATCCATTCTAATTCGTTCATATGATCCATTCTAATTCGTTCGTACGATCCATTCTAATCCATTCGTACGATCCATTCAAATTCATTCGCACGAATGTAACCTTTCTAATTCATTTGTATGATCCATTCTAATTCATTCGTACGATCCATTCTAATTCATTCGCACGAATGTAACCATTCTAATTTATTCGTACGATCCATTCTAATCCATTCGTACGATCCATTCTAATTCATTCGTATGATCCATTCTAATTCATTCTCACAAAGGTAACCTTTCTAATTCATTTGTACGATCCATTCTAATTCATTCGTACGATCTATTCTAATCCATTCGTACGATCCATTCTAATCCATTCGTACGATCCATTCTAATCCATTCTAATTCATTCGTACGATCCATTCTAATCCATTCGTATGATCCATTCTAATTCATTCGTACGATCCATTCTAATCCATTCGTACGATCCATTCTAATTCATTCTCACAAACGTAACCTTTCTAATTCATTTGTACGATCCATTCTAATTCATTCGTACGATCCATTCTTATTCATTCGCACGAATGTATCTATTCTAATGCATTCGTACGATCCATTCTAATTTATTCGCACGATCCATTCATTCATTCGTATGATCCATTCTAATTCATTCGTACGATCCATTCTAATTCTTTCTCACAAATGTATCCATTTAATTCATTCGCCTGATCCATTCTAATTCATTCGTATGAATGAATTAAATGGATCGTACGAATGAATTAGAATGGATCGTACGAATGAATTATAATAGCTCATACGAATGAATTAGAATGAATCGTACGAATGAATTTGAATGGATCGTTGGAATGATGTAGAATGGATCGTACGAATGAATTAGAATGGTTATATTCGTGCGAATGAATTAGAAATGATCGTACGAATGGATTAGAATGGATCGTACGAATGAATTAGAATGGATCGTATGAACGAATTAGAATGGATACATTCGTGCGAATGAATTAGAATGGATCGTAGGAATGAATTAGAATGGATTGTACGAATGAATTAGAATGGATCGTGCGAATGAATTTGAATGAATCGTACGAATGAATTAGAATAGATCGTAGGAATGAATTAGATTGGATCGTAGGAATGAATTAGAATGGATCATACGAATGAATTAGAATAGTTACATTCGTGTGGATGAATTAGAATGGATCGTACGAATGAATTAGAATGGATCGTACGAATGAATTAGAATGGATACATTCGTGCGAATGAATTAGAATGGATACATTCGAGCGAATGAATTAGAATGGATCGTGCGAATTAATTAGAATGGATCATGCGATTGAATGAATGGATCCTGTGAATGAATTAGAATGGATCGTACAAATGCATTAGAATGGATACATTCGTGCGAATGAATTAGAATGGATTTTACGAATGAATTAGAATGGATCGTACGTAGGAATGAATTAGAATGGATTGTGCGAATGAATTAGAATGGATTGAACGAATGAATTAGAATGGATACATACAAATGATTTAGAAAGGTTACATTGGTGAGAATAAATTAGAATGGATCGTAGGAATGAATTAGAATGGATCGTATGAATGAATTAGAATGGTTACATTCGAGCGAATGAATTAGAATGGATCGTACAAATGAATTAGAATGGATCGTGCGAATGAATTAGAATGGATCGTACGAATGAATTAGAATGGATTGTGCGAATGAATTAGAATGGATCGTACGAATGAATTAGAATGGATCGTACGATTCATTCTAATTCATTTGTACGATCTATTCAAATTCATTCGCACGATCCATTCTAATTCATTCGCACGATCCATTCTAATTCATTCGTACGATCCATTCTGATTCATTCGCACGATCCATTCTAATTCATTCGTACGATCCATTCTAATTCATTCGCACGAATGTATCCGTTCTAATGCATTCATACGATTTATTCTAATTCATTCGCATGATCCATTCTAATTCATTCGTACGATCCATTCTAATTCATTCGTCCGATCCATTCTAATTCATTCGCACGAATGTATCTATTCTAATTAATTCGTACAATCCATTCTAATTCATTCGTACGATCCATTCTAATTCATTCATATGATCCATTCTAATTCATTCCTACGATCTATTCTAATTTATTCGCTCGAATGTATCCATTCTAATTCATTCGTTCGATCCATTCTAATTCATTTGTATGATCCATTCTAATTCATTCGTATGATCCATTCTAACTCATTCGTACGATCCATTCTAATTCATTCTCACGAATGTAACCTTTCTAATTCATTCATATGATCCATTCTAATCCATTCGTACGATCCATTCTAATCCATTCGTACGATCCATTCTAATTCATTCGTACGATCCATTCTAATTCATTCTCACAAATGTAACCTTTCTAATTCATTTGTACAATCCATTCTAATTCATTCGTACGATCCATTCTAATCCATTCGTACGATCCTTTCTAATTCCTTCGTACGATACATTCGAGCGATCCATTCTAATTCATTTGCACGATCCATTCTAATTCATTCCTATGATCCGTTCTAATTCATTCGTATGATCCATTCTAATTCATTCGCTCGAATGTATCCATTCGAATTCATTCGTACAATCTATTCTAATTCGTTCGTACGATCCATTCTAATTCGTTCGTATGATCCATTCTAATTCATTCGCACGATCTATTCTAATTCATTCGTACGATCCATTCTAATCCATTCGTATGATCAATTCTAATTCAATTGCACGATCCATTCTAATTCATTCTCACGAATGTATCCATTCTAATTAATTTGTATGATCCATTCTAATTCATTCGTATGATCCATTCTAATCCATTCGTACGATCCATTCTAATTCAATTCGTGCAATCCATTCAAATTCATTCACACAAATGTATCCATTCTAATTCATTCGTATGATCCATTCTAATTCATTCGCACGAATGTATCCATTCTAATGCATTTGTACGATCCATTCTAATTCATTCGCACGATCTATTCTAATTCATTCGTATGATCGATTCTAATTCATTCGCACGATCCATTCTAATTCATTCGTACGATCTAATTCATTCGTACGATCCATTCTAATTCGTTCGTACGATCGATTCTAATTCATTCGCACGATCCATTCTAATTCATTTGCATGAATGTATCCATTCTAATTTATTCGTACGATCCAGTCTAATTCATTCGTACGATCCATTCTAATTCATTCGTACGAATATATCCATTCTAATTCATTCGTACGATCCTTTCTAATTCATTCGCACGATCCATTCTAATTCTTTCATCTGATCCATTCTAATACATTCGCACGAATGTATCCATTCTAGTTCATTCGTACGCTCCATTGTAATTCATTCCTACGCTCCATTCTTATTCATCGCATAAATGTATCCATTCTAATTTATTCGTACGATCCATTCAAATTCAATTGTATGATCCATTCTAATTCATTCGCACGATAAATTCTAATTCATTCGTCCGATCCATTCTAATTCATTCGCACGAATGTATCCATTCTAATTCATTCGTACGATCCATTCTAATTCATTCGCATGATCCATTCTAACTCATTCGGTGGATCCATTCTAATTCATTCGTACGATCCTTTCTAATTCATTCGCACGATCCATTCTAATTTATTCGTATGATCCATTCTAATTCATTCGTACGATCTATTCTAATTCATTCGCATGATCCATTCTAATTCATTCATATGATCCATTCTAATTCATTCATACAATCCATTCAAATTCATTCGTACGATGCAATCTAATTCATTCGCACAAATGTATCTATTCTAATTCATTCGTATAATGCGTTCTAATCCATTCGTTCGATCCATTCTAATTCATTCGTATGATCAATTCTAATTCATTCCCACGATCCATTCTAATTCATTCGTATGATCTATTCTAATTCATTCGCACGAATGTAACTATTCTAATTCATTCGTACGATCCATTCTAATTCATTCGCACGATCCATTCTAATTCATTCGTACGATCCATTCTAATTTATTCGCACGATCTATTCTAATTCATTCGTACGATCGATCCATTCTAATTTATTCGCACGATCTATTCTAATTCATTCGCACGAATGTATCCATTCTAATTCATTCGTACGATCCATTCTAATTCATTCGTACGATCCATTCAAATTCATTCGTGCGAATGAATTAGAATGGATCGTACGAATGGATCATGCGAATGAATTAGAATGGATCGTACAAATGTATTAGAATGGATCGTACGAATGAATTAGAATGGACACATTCGAGCGAATGAATTAGAATGGATCGTACGAATGAATTAGAATGGATCATAGGAATGAATTAGAATGGATCGTGCAAATGAATTAGAATGGATACATTCGTGCGAATGAATTAGAATGGATCGTAGGAATGAATTAGAATGGATCGTACGAATGAATTAGAATTGATCGTGCGAATGAATTAGAATGGATCGTACGAATGGATTAGAATGGATCGTATGAATGAATTAGAACGCATTGTACGAATGAATTAGAATGGATCGTACGAATAAATTAGAATGGATCGTACGAATGAATTAGAATGCATACATTCGAGCGAATGAATTAGAATGGATTGTACGAATGAATTAGAATGGATCATAGGAATGAATAAGAATGGATCGTGCAAATGAATTAGAATGGATACATTCGTGCGAATGAATTAGAATGGATCGTAGGAATGAATTAGAATGGATCGTACGAATGAGTTAGAATGGTTACATTCGTGAGAATGAATTAGAATGGATCGTACGAATGGATTAGAATGGATCGTACGAATGGATTAGAATGGATCGTACAAATGAATTAGAAAGGTTACATTTGTGAGAATGAATTAGAAAGGTTATATTTGTGAGAATGAATTAGAATGGATCGTATGAATGAATAAGAATGGATCGTACGAATGGATTAGAATGGATCGTACGAGTGAATTAGAATGGATCGTACGAATGCATTAGAATGGATACATTCGTGCGAATGAATTAGAATGGATCGTACGAATGGATTAGAATGGATCATACGAATGGATTAGAATGGATCGTACGAATGAATTAGAATGGATCGTACAAATGAATTAGAAAGGTTACATTTGTGACAATAAATTAGAATGGATCGTACGAATGAATTAGAATGGATCATATGAATGGATTAGAATGGATCGTACGAATGGATTAGAATGGATCGTACGAATGAATTAGAATGGATCATACAAATGAATTAGAAAGGTTACATTCGTGAGAATGAATTAGAATGGATCATACGAATGAATTAGAAGGGATACATTTGTGCGAATGAATTATAATGGATCGTATATTCGTGCAAATAAATTAGAATGGATCGTACGAATGAATTAGAATGGATCCACCGAATGAGTTAGAATGGATCATACGAATGAATTAGAATGGATCGTACGAATGAATTAGAATGGATTGTGCGAATGAATTAGAATGGATCGTATGAATGAATAAGAATGGATCGTGCGAATGAATTAGAATGGATCGTACGAATGAATTAGAATGGATCGTGCGGATGAATTAGAAACATTCGTGCGAATGAATTAGAATGAATTAGATTGGATCGTACGATCTATTCTAATCCATTCGTACGATCCATTCTTATTCCTTCATACGATCCATTCTAATTCATTCGCACAATCCATTCTAATTCATTAGAATGGATCGTTCGAATGAATTAGAATAGATACATTCGAGCGAATGAATTAGAATGGATCGTACGAATGAATTAGAATGAATCATAGGAATGAATTAGAATGGATCGTCGAAATGAATTAGAATAGATATATTCATGCGAATGAATTAGAATGGATCGTACGAATGAATTAAAATGGATCGTACGAATGAATTAGAATGGATCGTACGAATGAATTAGAATGAATCGTACGAATGAATTAGAATGGATCATACGAATGAATTAGAATGGATACATTTGTACAAATAAATTAGAATGGATTGTACGAATACATTAGAATGGATACATTCTTGTGAATAAATTAGAATGGATCGTAGGAATGAATAAGAATGGGTCGTACGAATGGATTAGAATGGATCGTACGATGCAATCTAATTCATTCTAATTCATTCGCACGAATGTTTCTAATTCATTCGCACGATCCATTCTAATTCATTCGTACGATCCATTCTAATTCATTCGCACGATCCATTCTTATTCATTCATACGATCCATTCTAATTCATTCACACAATTCAATCTAATTCATTCGTCCGATCCATTCTAATTCATTTGTCCGATCCATTCCAATCCATTCGTACGATCCATTCTAATTCATTCGCACGAATGTAACCATTCTAATTCATTCGTATGATCCATTCTAATTCATTCGTCCGATCCATTCAAATTCCTTCGCACGAATGTATCCATTCTAATTCATTCGTACGATCCATTCTAATTCATTCGTATGATCCATTCTAATTCATTCGCACGATCTATTCTATTTTATTCATACGATCCATTCTAATTCATTTGCACGATCCATTCTAATTCATTCGTATGATCTATTCTAATTCATTCTCACAAATGTATCCATTCTAATTCATTCGTATGATCCATTCTAATTCATTCGCATGACTATATCCATTCTAATTCATTGGCACTATCCATTCTAATTCATTCCTATGATCCATTCTAATTCATTCGTACGATCCATTCTAATTCATTCTCACAAATGTAACCTTTCTAATTCATTTGTACGATCCATTCTAATCCATTCGTGCGATCCATTCTAATCCATTCGTACGATCCATTCTAATTCATTCGTAGGAATGAATTAGAATGGATACATTTGTACGAATGAATTAGAATGGATACATTCGAGCGAATGAATTAGAATGTATACATTCATACGACTGAATTAGAATGGATTGTACGAATGAATTAGAATGGATCGTACGAATGAATAAGAATGGATCGTACAAATCCATTCTAATGGATCGTACGAATGAATTAGAATGGATTGTGCGAATGAATTAGAATGGATCGTATGAATGAATTAGAATGGATCGTACGAATGAATTACAATGGATATATTCGTGCGAATGAATTAGAATGGATCGTGCGAATGAATTAGAATCCATCATATGAATGAATTAGAATGGATACATTTGTGAGAATGAAATAGAATGGATCGTACGATCCATTCTAATTCATTCCGCTCGAATGTATCCATTCTAATTCATTCGTTCGATCCATTCTAATTCATTCGTACAATCTATTCTACTTCATTCGTACGATCCAGTCTAATTCATTCGCACGATCCATTCTAATTCATTCGTACGATCGATCTATTCTAATTTATTCGCACGATCAATTCTAATTCATTCACACGAATGTATCTATTCTAATTCATTCGTACGATCCATTCTAATTCATTCGTACGATCCCCTCTCATTCATTCGCACGAATGTATCCATTCTAATTCATTCGTTCGATCCATTCTAATTCATTCTCACAAATGTATCCATTCTAATTCATTCGTACAATCCATTCTAATTCATTCGCATGATCCATTCTAATTGATTCGTACGATCTATTCTAATCCATTCGTATGATCCATTCTAATTCGTTCGTATGATCCATTCTAATTCGTAGGAATGAATTAGAATGGATCGTACGAATGAATTAGAATGGTTACATTCGTGCGAATGAATTAGAATGGATCGTACGAATGAACTAGAATGGATCGTGCGAATGAATTAGAATTGATCATACGAATGAATTAGAATGGATTGTACGAATGAATTAGAATGGATACATTTGTGCGAATGAATTAGAATAGATCATGCGAATGAGTTAGAATGGATTGTACGAATGAATTAGAATGGATACATTCGTACGAATGAATTAGAATGGATCGTACAAATGAATTAGAATGGATCATGCGAATGAATTTGAATGGAATGTACGAATGAATTAGAATGGATCGAATGAATGAATCAGAATGGATCGTGCAAATGAATTAGAATGGATACATTCGTGCGAATGAATTAGAATGGATCGTACGAATGAATTAGAATGGATCATGTGAATGAATTAGAATGGATACATTTGTGAGAATGAATTAGAATGGATCGTACGAATGAATTAGAATGGATCGTATGAACGAATTAGAATGGATCGTACGAATGAATTAGAATAGATACATTCGAGCGAATGAATTAGAATAGATCGTACGAATGGATTAGAATGGATCGTACGAATGGATTAGAATGGATCGTACGAATGGATTAGAACGCATTGTACGAATGAATTAGAATAGATACATTTGTGCGAATGAATTAGATTGCATCGTACGAATGAATTTGAATGGATTGGACGAATGAATTCGAATGGATCGTACGAATGAATTAGAATGGATCATGCGAATGAATTAGAATAGATCGTACGAATGAATTAGAATGGATACATTCGTGCGATCCATTCTAATTCATTTGTACGATCCATTCTAATTCATTCGTACAATCCATTCTAATTCATTCGTACAATCCATTCTAATTAATTCGCACGATCCATTCTAATTCATTCGTATGATCCATTCTAATTCCACAATCTGTTCTAATACATTCGCACAATCCATTCTAATTCATTCGCACGAATGTATCCATTCTAATTCATTCGTACGATCCATTCTAATTCATTCGCACGATCCATTCTAATTCATTCCTACGATCTATTCTAATTCATTCGCTCGAATGAATTAGAATGGATCATATGAATGAATTAGAATGGATCGTACAAATGGATTAGAATGGATCGTACGAATGGATCATGCGAATGAATTAGAATGGATCGTACGAATGAATTAGAATGGATCGTACGAATGAATTAGAATGGATACATTCGTGCGAATGAATTAGAATGGATTGTGCGAATGAATTAGAACTGATTGTGCGAATGAATTAGAATGGATCGTACGAATGAACTAGAATGGATCATACGAATGAATTAGAATGGATCGTACGAATGGATTAGAATGAATTGTACGAATGAATTAGAATGAATCGTACAAATGAATTAGAAAGGTTACATTTGTGAGAATGAATTACAATGGATCGTACGAATGGATTAGAATGGATCGTACGAATGGATTAGAATAGATCGTACAAATGGATTAGAATGGATCGTACGAATGAATTAGAATGGATCAGACAAATGAATTAGAAAGGTTACATTCGTGAGAATGAATTACAATGGATTGTACAAATGAATTAGAATGGATCATGCGAATGAATTTGAATGGATCGTACGAATGAATTAGAATGGATCGTACGAATGAATTAGAATGGATCGTACGAATGGATTAGAATGGATCGTACGAATGGATTAGAATGGATATATTCGTGCGAATGAATTAGAATAGATCGTACGAATAAATTAGACTGGATCGTACGAATAAATTAGAATGGATACATTCGTGCGAATGAATTAGAATGGATCGTAGGAATGAATTAGAAGGGATCATACGAATAAATAGAATGGATCGTGCAAATGAATTAGAATGGATTGTACGAATGAATTAGAATGGATACATTCGTGCGAATGAATTACAATGGATCATTTGAAAGAATTAGAATGGATCGTGCGAATATATCCATTCTAATTCATTCGCACGATCCATTCTAATTCATTTGTACGATCCATTCTAATTCATTCGTATAATCCATTCTAATTCATTCGTATGATCCATTCTAATTCATTCATACGATCTATTCTAATTCATTCGCTCGAATATATCCAATCTAATTCATTCGTTCGATCCATTCCAATTCATTCGTACGATCCATTCAAATTCATTCGCATGATCCATTCTAATTCATTCGTACGATCCATTCTAATTCATTCTCAAGAATGTAACCTTTCTAATTCATTTGTATGATCCATTCTAATTCATTCGTACGATACGTTTATGCGAATGAATTAGAATGGATCGTAGGAATGAATTAGAATGTATCGGGCGAATGAATTAGAATGGATCGTGCGAATGAATTAGAATGGATCGTACGAATGAATAAGAATGGATCGTATGAATGAATAAGAATAGATCGTATGAATGAATTAGAATGGATCGTGCGAATGAATTAGAATGGATCGTGCGAATGAATTAGAATGGATCCACCGAATGAGTTAGAATGGATCATACAAATGAATTAGAATGGATCGTACGATTGAATTAGAATGGATTGTGTGAATGAATAAGAATGGATCGTATGAATGAATAAGAATGGATCGTACGAATGAATTAGAATGGATCGTGCGAATGAATTAGAATAAATCGTACGAATGCATTAGAATGGATCGTACAAATGAATTAGAATGAATCGTACGAACGAATTAGAATGGATCGTACGAACGAATTAGAAAGGATCGTACGAACGAATTAGAATGGATCGTATGAACGAATTAGAATGGATCGTACGAATGAATTAGAATGGATACATTCGAGCGAATGAATTAGAATGGATCGTACGAATGAATTAGAATGGATCTCGCACGATCCATTCTAATTCATTCGTATGATCCATTCTAATTCATTCGTACGATCCATTCTAATTCATTCGTACGATCCATTCTAATTCATTCGCATGATCCATTCTAATTCATTCCTATGGTCCATTCTAATTCATTCGTACGAACTATTCTAATTCATTCGCTCGAATGTATCTATTCTAATTAATTCGTACGATCCATTCTAATTCATTCGTACGATCCATTCTAATTCATTCTCACGAATGTAACCTTTCTAATACATTTGTATGTATCCATTCTAATTCATTCGTACGATCCATTCTAATTCATTCGCACGATTAATTTTAATTCATTCGTACGATCCATTCTAATTCATTCGCATTATCCATTCTAATTCATTCTTACGATCAATTCTAATTCATTCGCACGAATGTATCCATTCTAATGCATTTGTATGATTCATTCTAATTCATTCGCACGATCCATTCTAATTCATTCGTACGATCCATTCTAATTCATTCGTCCGATCCATTCTAATTCATTCACACGAATATATCCATTCTAATTTATTCGTACAATCGATTCTAATTCATTCGCACGATCCATTCTAATTCATTCGTATGATCCATTCTAATTCATTCCTACGATCTATTCTTATTCATTCGCACGAATGTATCCATTCTAATTCATTTGCACGATCCATTCTAATTCATTCCTATGATCCATTCTAATTCATTCTTACGATCCATTCTAATTCATTCGTATGATTTATTCTAATTCATTCGCACGATCCATTCTAATTCATTCGCACGATCCATTCTAATTCATTCCTATGATCCATTCTAATTCATTCGTACGATCCATTCTAATTCATTCGTACGAATGTATCCATTCTAATTCATTCGTACAATCCATTCTAATTTATTCGTACGATCCATTCTAATCCATTCGTACGATCCATTCTAATTCATTCCTACGATCCATTCTAATTCATTTATACGAATGTTCTAATCCATTCGTACGATCCATTCTAATCCATTCGTACGATCCATTCTAATTCATTCGCACGAATGTATCCATTCTAATTCATTCGTACGATCCATTCTAATTCATTCCTACGATCCATTCAGATTCATTCGTACGATCCATTCTAATTCATTCGCATGATCCATTCTAATTCATTCCTATGATCCATTATAATTCATTCATACGATCCATTCTAATTCATTCGCTCGAATGTATCCATTCTAATTCATTCGTACGATCCATTCTAATTCATTCGTACGATCCATTCTAATTCATTCTCACGAATGTAACCTTTCTAATTCATTTGTATGTATCCATTCTAATTCATTCATACGATCCATTCTAATTTATTCGCACGATCCATTCTAATTCATTCGTACGATCCATTCTAATTCATTCGCACGATCCATTCTAATTCATTCGTACGATCCATTCTAATTTATTCGCACGAATGTATCCTTTCTAATGCAATCGTACGATTCATTCTAATTCATTCGCACGATCCATTCTAATTCATTCGTACGATCCATTCTAATTCCTTCGTCCGATCCATTCTAATTCATTCGCACGAATGTATCCATTCTTATTCTTTCGTACAATCCATTCTAATTCATTCGCACGATCCATTCTAATTCATTCGTATGATCCATTCTAATTCATTCCTACGATCTATTCTTATTCATTCGCACGAATGTATCCATTCTAATTCATTTGCACGATCCATTCTAATTCATTCCTATGATCCATTCTAATTCATTCGTAAGATCCATTCTAATTCATTCGCTCGAATGTATCCATTCAAATTCATTCGTACGATTCATTCTAATTCATTCGCACGATCCATTCTAATTCATTTGCACGATCTTTTCTAATTCATTCATATGATCCATTCTAATTCATTCGTACGATCCATTCTAATTCATTAGTACGAATATATCCATTCTAATTCATTCGTACAATCCATTCTAATTTATTCGTATGATCCATTCTAATCCATTCGTACGATCCATTCTTATCCATTCGTACGATCCATTCTAATTCATTCGCACGAATGTAACCATTCTAATTTATTCGTACGATCCATTCTAATTCATTCCTACGATCCATTCTAATTCATTTGCACGAATGTTCTAATCCATTCGTACGATCCATTCTAATCCATTCGTACGATCCATTCTAATCCATTCGTACGATCCATTCCAAATCATTCGTACGATCCATTCTAATCCATTCGTACGATCCATTCTAATTTATTCGCACGAATGTAACCATTCTAATTCATTCGTACGATCCATTCTAATTCATTCCTATGATCCATTCAGATTCATTCGTACGATCCATTCTAATTCATTCTCACAAATGTAACCTTTCTAATTCATTTGTATGATCCATTCTAATTCATTCGTACGATCCATTCTAACCCATTCGTATGATCCATTCTAATTCATTCGTACGATCCATTCTAATTCATTCTCACGAATGTAACCTTTCTAATTCATTTGTATGATCCATTCTAATTCATTCGTACGATCCATTCTAATCCATTCGTACGATCCATTCTAATCCATTCGTACGATCCATTCTAATTCATTCTCACAAATGTAACCTTTCTAATTCATTTGTATGATCCAATCTAATTCATTCGTACGATCCATTCAAATCCATTCGTACGATCCATTCTAATCCATTCGTACGATCAATTCTAATTCATTGGCACGAATGTAAACATTCTAATTCATTCGTACGATCCATTCTAATTCATTCCTACGATCCATTCTATTTCATTCGCACGAATGTATCCATTCTAATTCATTCGTACGATCCATTCTAATTCATTCGCACGAATGTAACCATTCTAATGCATTCGTACGATTCATTCTAATTCATTCGTACGATCCATTCTAATCCATTCGTACGATCCATTCAGATCCATTCATACGATCCATTCTAATCCATTCGTACGATCCATTCTAATTCATTCTCACAAATATAACCTTTCTAATTCATTTGTACGATCCATTCTAATCCATTCGTACGATCCATTCTAATCCATTCGTACGATCCATTCTAATTCATTCGCACGAATGTAACCATTCTAATTCATTCGTACGATCCATTCTAATTCATTCGTCCGATCCAATCTAATTCATTCGCACGAATGTATCCATTCTAATTCATTTGTACGATCAATTCTAATTCATTCCTACGATCCATTCTAATTCATTCGCACGAATGTATCCATTCTAATTCATTTGCACGATCCATTCTAATTCATTCCTATGATCCATTCTAATTCATTCGTACGATCCATTCTAATTCATTCGCTCGAATGTATCCATTCTAATTCATTCGTACGATCCATTCTAATTCATTCGTACGATCAATTCTAATTCATTCTCACGAATGTAACCTTTCTAATTCATTTGTATGTATCCATTGTAATTCATTCGTACGATCCATTCTAATCCATTCATACGATCCATTCTAATTCATTCGCTCGAATGTATCCATTCTAATTCATTCGTTCGATCCATTCTAATTCATTCGTACGATCCATTCAAATTCATTTGCATGATTCATTCTAATTCATTCGTACGATCCATTCTAATTTAATCGTATGATCCATTCTAATTCATTCGCACAAATGTATCCATTTTAATTCATTCGTACGATCCATTCTAATTTATTAATACGATCCATTCTAATTCATTCGCACGATCCATTCTAATTCTTTCATACGATCCATTCTAATCCATTCATACAAATGGATTAGAATGGATACATTCGTGCAATCCATTCTAATTCATTTGCACAATCCATTCTAATCCATTCGTACGATCCATTCTAATCCATTCGTACGATCCATTCTAATTCATTCATACGATCCATTCTAATTCATTTGCACAAATGTATCCATTCTAATTCATACGATCCATTCTAATTCGTTCATACGATCCATTCTAATTCATTCGCACGAATGTGACCATTCTAACTCATTCGTACGATCCATTCTAATTCATTCCTACGATCCATTCTAATTCATTCGTACGATGCATTCTAATTCATTCGCACGATCTATTCTAATTCATTCGTACATGGATCGTGCGAATGAATTAGAATGAATCGTACGAATGCATTAGAATGGATCGTACGAATGAATTAGAATGAATCGTACGATCCATTCTAATTCATTCGTCCGATCCATTCAGATTCATTCGCACAAATGTATCCATTCTAATTCATTCGTACGATCCATTCTAATTCATTCGCACTATCCATTCTAATTCATTTGCACGATCTATTCTAATCCATTCTAATTCATTCATACGATCCATTCTAATTCGTTCGTACGATCCATTCGAATTCGTTCGTACGATCCATTCTAATTCGTTCATATGATTCATTCTAATTCGTTCGTACAAATGAATTAGAAAGGTTACATTCTTGAGAATGAATTAGACTGGATTGTGCGAATGAATAAGAATGGATCATACGAATGAATTAGAATGGATCGTACGAATTAATTAGAATGGATACATTCGAGCGAATGAATTAGAATGGATTGTATGAATGAATTAGAATGGATCGTACGAATGAATTAGAATGGTTACATTCGTGTGAATGAACTAATGGATTGTGCGAATGAATTAGAATGGATCGTACGAATGAATTAGAATGGATCATACGAATGAATTAGAAAGGATCGTACAAATGAATTAGAAAGGTTACATTTGTGCGAATGGATCATAGGAATGAATTAGAATGGATCGTACGAATGAATTAGAATGGATACATTCGTGCGAATGAATTAGAATGGATCGTACGAATGAATTAAAATCGATACATTCGAGCGAATGAATTAGAATAGATCGTACGAATGAATTAGAATGGATCATAGGAATGAATTAGAATGGATCGTGCAAATGAATTAGAATGGATACATTCGTGCGAATGAATTAGAATGGATCATACGAATGAATTAGAATGGATCGTACAAATGAATTAGAATGGATTGTGTGAATGAATTAGAATGGATCGTATGAATGGATTAGAATGGATACATTTGTGCAAATGAATTAGAATGGATCGTGCGAATGAATTAGAATGAATCGTACGAATGAATTAGAATGGATCGTGCGAATGAATTAGAATAGATCGTACGAATGAATTAGAATGGATAAATTTGTGCGAATAAATTAGAATGGATCGTAGGAATGAATTAGAATGGATTGTACGAATGAAATAGAATAGATCGTGCGAATGAATTAGAATGGATCGTACGAAAGAATTAGAATGGATCGTACGAATGAATTAGAATGGATCATACGAATGAATTAGAATCGATCATGCGAATGAATTAGAATGGATCGTACGAATGAATTAGAATGGATACATTTGTGCGATGAATAAGAATGGAGCGTACGAATGAATTAGAATAGATCGTATGAATGAATTAGAATGGATCGTACGAATGAATTAGAATAGATCGTGCGAATAAATTAGAATGGATCATATGAAGGAATTAGAATAGATATATTCATGCGAATGAATTAGAATGGATCATACGAATGAATTAGAATGGATCGTGCGAATGAATTAGAATGGATTGTACGAATGAATTAGAATGTATTGTGCGAGAGAATTAGAATGAATCGTATGAATGAATAAGAAAGGTTACATTTGTGAGAATGAATTAGAATGGATCGTTTGAATGGATTAGAATGGATCGTACGAATGGATTAGAATGGATCGTACGAATGGATTAGAATGGATCATACGAATGAATTAGAATGGATCATACAAATGAATTAGAAAGGTTACATTCGTGAGAATGAATTAGAATGGATCGTACGAATGAATTAGAATGGATCATGCGAAGGAATTTGGATAGATAGTACGAATGAATTAGAATAGATCGAACGAATGAATTAGAATGGATACATTCGAGCGAATGTATTAGAATAGATCGTAGGAATGAATTAGAATGGATCGTACGAATGAATTAGAATGGTTACATTCGTGCGAATAAATTAGAATGGATCGTACGAATGGATTAGAATGGATCGTGCGAATGAATTAGAATGGATCGTGCGAATGAATTAGAATGGATCGTATGAATGAATAAGAATGGATCGTACGAATGAATTAGAATGGATACATTCGTGCAAATGAATTAGAATGGATTCATTCTAATTCATTCGCACGATCCATTCTAATTCATTCGTACGATCCATTCTAATTCATTCGCACGATTCATTCTAATCCATTCGTACGATCCATTCTAATCCATTCGTACGATCCATTCTAATCCATTAGTACGATCCATTCTAATTCATTCGCACGATCCAATCTAATTCATTCATACGATCCATTCTAATTCATTCGCTCGAATGTATCCATTATAATTCATTCGTTCGATCCATTCTAATTCATTCGTACGATCCATTCAAATTCATTCGCATGATCCATTCTAATTCATTCGTACGATCCATTCTAATTCATTCATAAAAGAATGTAACCTTTCTAATTCATTTGTACGATCCATTCTAATTCATTCGTACGATCCATTCTAATACATTCGCTCGAATGTATCCATTCTAATTCATTCGTACGATCCATTCTAATTCGTTCATACGATCCATTCTAATTCATTCCTAGGATCCATTCTAATTCATTCGTACGATCCATTCTAATTCATTCGCTAAAATATATCCATTCTAATTCATTCATACGATCCATTCTAATTCTTTCATACGATCCATTCTAATTCGTTCGTACGATCCATTCTAATTCATTCGCACGATCCATTCTAATCCATTCGTACGATCCATTCTAATTCATTCGTACAAATGAATTAGAATGGATCGTATGAATGAATAAGAATGGATCGTACGAATAAATTAGAATGGATCGTGCGAATGAATTAAAATGAATCGTACGAATGTATTAGAATGGATACATTCGTGCGAATGAATTAGAATGGATCGTACGAATGAATTAGAATGGATCATACAAATGAATTAGAATGGTTACATTCGTGAGAATGAATTAGAATGGATCGTACGAATGAATTAGAATGGATCATCCGAATAAATTTGAATGGATCGTACGAATGAATTAGAATGGATCGAGCGAATGAATTAGAATGGATCATGCGAATGAATTAGAATGGATACAATCCATTCAGATTCATTCGCACGAATGTATCCATTCAAATTCATTCGTACGATCCATTCTAATTAATTCGCACGATCCATTCTAATTCAGTCGTGTGAATGTATCCATTTTCATTCATTCGTACGATCCATTCTAATTCATTTGTGCGATCTAATTCATTCGTACGATCCATTCTAATTCATTCGTACGATCGATTCTAATTCATTCGCACGATCCATTCTAATTCATTCGTACGATCCATTCTAGGTCATTTGTATGATCCATTCTAATTTATTCGTTCAAATATATCCATTCTAATTCATTCATACGATCCATTCTAATACATTCGCATGATCCATTCTAATTCATTTGTATGATCCATTCTAATTCATTCGTACGATCCAGTCTTATTCATTCATACGATCCATTCTAATTCGTTTGCACAATCCATTCTAATTCATTCATACGATCCATTCTAATTCATTTGTATGAATAAATTAGAATGGATCGTACGAATGTATTAGAATGGATTGTACGAATGAATTAGAATGGATCGTACGAACGAATTAGAATAGATCGTATGAACGAATTAAAATGGATCGTTCGAATGAATTAGAATGGATACATTCGAGCGAAAGAATTAGAATGGATCGTACGAATGAATTAGAATAGATCGTACGAATGAATTAGAATGGATAGTGCGAATAAATTAGAATGGATCGTACTAATTCATTCGTACAATCCATTATAATTCATTCGTACGATCCATTCTAACTCATTCGCACGATCCATTCTAATTTATTCGTACGAATGTATCCATTCTAATTTATTCGTACGATCCATTCTAATTCATTCGCACAAATGTATCCTCGTACGATCCATTTTAATTCATTCGCACGATCTATTCTAATTCATTCGTACGATCCATTCTAATTCATTCGCACGATCCATTCTAATTCATTCGTACGATCCATTCTAATTCATTCGCACGAATGTATCCATTCTAATGCATTCGTACGATTCATTCTAATTCATTCGCACGATCCATTCTAATTCATTCGTACGATCCATTCTAATTCATTCGTCCGATCCATTCTAATTCATTCAGACGAATGTATCCATTCTAATTCATTCGTACAATCCATTCTAATTCATTCGCACGATCCATTCTAATTTATTCGTATGATCCATTCTAATTCATTCCTACGATCTATTCTAATTCATTCGTTCGAATGTATCCATTCTAATTCATTCGTTCGATCCATTCTAATTCATTCGTACGATCCACTCAAATTCATTCGCATGATCCATTCTAATTCATTCGTACGATCCATTCTAATCCATTCGTACGATCCATTCTAATTTATTCGTATGATCCATTCTAATTCATTCGTACGATCCATTCTAATTCTTTCGTACGATCCATTCTAATTCATTCGCATGATATATTCTAATTCATTCGTACAATCCATTCTAATTCATTCGTACGAATAAATTAGAATGGATCGTATGAATGGATTAGAATGGATCGTACGAATGAATTAGAATGAATTAGAATGGATCGTACGAATGAATTAGAATGGATAGTGCGAATGACTTAAAATGGATCGTACGAATGAATTAGAATGGATTGTACGAATGAATTAGAATAGATCGTACGAATGAATTAGAATGGATCGTACAAAAGAACTAGAATGGATCATATGAATGAATTAGAACGGATCGTACGAATGAATTAGAATGGATCGTACGAATGAATTAAAATGGATATATTCGAGCGAATGAATTAGAATGGATCATACGAATAAATTAGAATGGATCATAGGAATGAATTAGAATGGATCATGCAAATGAATTAGAATGGATATATTCGTGCGAATGAATTAGAATGGATCATAGGAATGAATTAGAATGGATCATACGAATAAAGTAGAATGGATCGTGCGAATGAATTAGAATGGATCGTACGAATGAATTAGAATGGATCCACCAAATGAGTTAGAATGGATCATATGAATGAATTAGAATGGATCGTACGAATGAATTAGAATGGATCGTACGAATGAATTAGAATGGATCGTATGAATGAATAAGAATGGATCGTACGAATGAATTAGAATGGATCGTGCGAACGAATGAATTAGAATGGATACATTCGAGCGAATGAATTAAAATATATCGTAGGAATGAATTAGAATGGATCGTACGAATGAATTAGAATGGATCGTGCAAATGAATTAGAATGAAAACATTCGTACGAATGAATTAGAATGGATCGTAGGAATGAATTAGAATGGATCGTACGAATGAATTAGAATGGTTACATTCGTGCGAATGAATTAGAATGGATCGTACAAATGAATTAGAATGGATACATTCAAGCGAATGAATTAGAATGGATCGTACGAATGAATTAGAATGGATCGTACGAATGAATTAGAAAGGTTACATTTGTCAGAATGAATTAGAATGGATCGTACAATTCATTAGAATGGATCATACAAATGAATTAGAATGGATATATTCGTGCGAATGAATTAGAATGGATCGTACGAATGAATTAGACTGGATCGTACGAATAAGTTAGAATGGATACATTCATGCAAATGAATTAGAATGGATCGTACGAATGAATTAGAATGGATCGTACGAATGAATTAGAATGGATCGTACGAATGGATTAGAATGGATCGTACGAATGGATTAGAATGCATTGTACGAATTAATTAGAATAGATACATTTGTGAGAATGAATTAGATTGCATCGTACGAATGAATTTGAATGGATTGTACGAATGAATTAGAATGGATCGTACGAATGAATTAGAATGGATCATGCGAATGAATTAGAGTGGATCGTATGAACGAATTAGAATGAATCGTATGAACGAATTAGAATGGATCGTACGAATGAAGTTGAATGGATACATTCGAGCGAATGAATTAGAATGGATCGTATGAATGAATTTGAATTGATCGTGCGAATGAATTAGAATGGATTATACAAATGAATTAGAAAGGTTACATTCGTGAGAATTAATTAGAATGGATCGTGCGATGAATTAGAATGGATCATACAAATGAATTAGAATGGATTCTAATCCATTCGTACGATCCATTCTAATCTATTCTAATTCATTCGCACAAATGTATCCATTCTAATTCATTCTCACGAATGTAACCTTTCTAATTCGTTCATACGATCCACTCAAAATGGATCGTACGAACGAATTAGAATGGATTGTACGAACGAATTAGAATGGATCGTATGAACGAATTAGAATGGATCGTACGAATGAATTAGAATGGATACATTCGAGCGAATGAATTAGAATGGATCGTACGAATGAATTAGAATGGATCATAGGAATAAATTAGAATGGATTGTGCAAATGAATTAGAATGGATACATTCGTGCGAATGAATTAGAATGGATCATAGAAATGAATTAGAATGGATCGTACGAATGAATTAGAATGGTTACATTCGTGTGAATGAATTAGAATGGATCGTACGAATGGATTAGAATGGATCGTACGAATGAATTAGAATGGATCGTACAAATGAATTAGAAAGGTTACATTTGTGAGAATGAATTAGAATGGATCATACGAATGGATTAGAATGGATCGTACAAATGAATTAGAATGGATCATGCGAATGAATTAGAATGGATTGTACGAATGAATTAGAATGGATACATTTGTGCGAATGAATTAGAATGTATCGTGCGAATGAATTAGAATGGATCGTACGAATGAATAAGAATGGATATATTTATGCGAATGAATTAGAATGGATCGAACGAATAAATTAGAATGGATACATTTTTGCGAATGAATTAGAATAGATCATACGAATGAATTAGAATGGATCATAGGAATTAATTAGAATGGATCGTGCAAATGAATTAGAATGGATACATTCGTGCGAATAAATTAGAATGGATCGTAGGAATGAATTAGAATGTATCGTACGAATAAATTAGAATGGATCGTACGAATAAATTAGAATGGTTCATAGGAATGAATTAGAATGGATCGTACGAATGGATTAGAATGGATCATTCGAATGAATTAGAATGGATCATACGAATGGATTAGAATGGAGCGTACGAATGAATTAGAATGGAGCGTACGAATGAACTAGAATGGATACATTCGTGCGAATGAATTAGAATGGATCATATGAAAGAATTAGAATGGATCGTGCGAATGAATTAGAATGGATCGTACGAATGAATTAGAATGGATCGTGCGAATGAATTAGAATCGATCGTACGAATGAATTAGAAAGGTTACATTCTAATTCATTCGTACGATCCATTCTAATTCATTCGCGTGATCTATTCGTACGATCCATTCTAATCTTTACAATGGATACATTCGTGCGAATGAATTAGAATCGATCGTACGAATGAATTAGAATGGATCGTACGAATTAATTAGATCGTACGAAAGAATTAGAATGGATCGTACGAATGAATTAAAATGGATACATTCATACGACTGAATTAGAATGGATCGTGTGAATTAATTAGAATTGATCGTACGAATGAATTTGAATGGATACATTTGTGCGAATGAATTACAATGGATCGTACGAATGAATTAGAATGGATCGTACGAATGAATTAGAATGGATCGTATGAATGAATAAGAATGGAACGTACGAATGAATTAGAATGGATCATGTGAATGAATTAGAATGGATTGTACGAATGAATTAGAATGGATACATTTGTGCGAATGAATTAGAATGGATCGTGCGAATGAATTAGAATGGATCGTACGAATGAATTAGAATAGATCGTGCGAATGAATTAGAATGGTTACATTCGTGCGAATGAACTAGAATGGATCGTACGAATGAATTAGAATGGATCATACGAATGAATTAGAATGGATCGTGCGAATGAATTAGAATGGATTGTACGAATGAATTAGAATGGATACATTCGAGCAAATAAATTAGAATGGATCGTACGAATGAATTAGACTAGATCATAGGAATAAATTAGAATGGATCGTGCAAATGAATTAGAATGGATACATTCATGCGAATGAATTAGAATGGATCGTAGGAATGAATTAGAATTGATCGTACGAATAAATTATAATCGATCGTGCGAATGAATTAGAATAGATCGTACGAATGAATTAGAATGCATCATAGGAATGAATTAGAATGGATCGTGCAAATGAATTAGAATGGATACATTCGTGCGAATGAATTAGAATGGATCATAGGAATGAATTAGAATGGATCGTGCGAATGAATTAGAATGGATCGTACGAATGAATTAGAATGGATCATAGGAATGAATTAGAATGGATCGTGCAAATGAATTAGAATAGATACATTCGTGCGAATGAATTAGAATGGATCGTAGGAATGAATAAGAATGGATCGTACGAATGAATTAGAATGGATCGTACGAATGAATTAGAATGGATCATGCGAATGAATTTGAATGGATCGTACGAATGAATTAGAATGGATCGTGCGAATGAATTAGAATGAATCGTACGAATGCATTAGAATGGATCGTACGAATGAATTAGAATGAATCATATGATCCATTCTAATTCATTCGTCCGATCCATTCTAATTCATTCGCACGAATGTATCCATTATAATTCATTCGTACGATCTATTCTAATTCATTCCTATGATCCATTCTAATTCATTCGCACGAATGTATCTATTCTAATTCATTTGGACAATCCATTCTAATTCATTCCTATGATCCATTCTAATTCATTCGTAAGCAAGAATGTATCCATTCTAATTCATTCGCACGATCAATTCTAATTCATTCGTACGATCCATTCTAATTCATTCGCACGAATGTATCCATTCTAATTCATTCGTACAATCCATTCTACTTGATTCTCACGATCCATTCTAATTCATTCGTATGATCCATTCTAATTCATTCCTACGATCTATTCTAATTCATTCGCTCGAATGTATCCATTCTAATTCATTCGTACAATCCATTCTAATTCATTCGCACGATCCATTCTAATTCATTCGTATGATCCATTCTAATTCATTCCTACGATCTATTCTAATTTATTCGCTCGAATGTATCCATTCTAATCCATTCGTACGATCCATTCTAATTCATTCATACGATCCATTCTAATTCATTATCCATTATAATTCATTTGTATGTATCCATTCTAATTCATTCGTACAATCCATTCTAATTCATTCGTACAATCCATTCTAATTCATTCGCTCGAATGTATCCATTCTAATTCATTCGTACGATCCATTCTAATTCATTCATACGATCCATTCTAATTCGTTCGTACGATCCATTCTAATTCGTTCGTATGATTCATTCTAATTCATTCGTACGATCCATTCTAATGCATTCGTACGATTCATTCGTATGACCCATTCTAATTCATTCCTATGATCTATTCTAATTCATTCGCTCGAATGTAACCTTTCTAATTAGAATGGATCGTACAAATGAATTAGAAAGGTTACATTCGTGAGAATGAATTAGAATGGATCATACGAATGAATTAGAAACGATCGTACGAATGAATTAGAATGGAATCATTCGTGCGAATGAATTAGAATGGATCAAACGAATGAATTTGAATGGATCGTACGATTCATTCTCGCACGAATGTATCCATTCTAATTCATTCGCATGATCCATTCTAATACATTCGTATGATCTATTCTAATTCATTCCTACGATCTATTCTAATTCATTCGCTAGAATATATCCATTCTAATTCATTCGTTCGATCCATTCTAATTCATTCGTAAGATCCATTCAAATTCATTCGTATGATCCATTCTAATTCATTCGTACGATCCATTCTAATTAATTCTCACGAATGTTACCTTTCAAATTCATTTGTATGATCCATTCTAATTCATTCGAAAAGATCCATTCTATTCCATTCGTACGATCCATTCTAATCCATTCGTACGATCCATTCTAATCGATTCGTACGGTCCATTCTAATTCATTCGCATGAATGTAACCATTCTAATTCATTCGCATGATCCATTCTAATTCATTCGTACGATCCATTCTAATTCATTCATATGATCCATTCTAATTCGTTTATAGGATCCATTCTAATTCATTCGCACGAATGTAACCATTCTAATTCATTCGTACGAATGAATTAGAATGGATCGTACGAATGAATTAGAATGGATCGTACGAATGAATTAGAATGGATCGTGCGAATGAATTAGAATGGATCATACAAATGAATTAGAATGGTCACATTCGTGAGAATGAATTAGAATGGATCGTACGAATGAATTAGAATGGATCGTACGAATGGATCATACAAATGAATTAGAAAGGTTACATTCATGAGAATGAATTAGAATGGATCGTACGATCTATTCTAATTCATTCTCACGAATGTAACCTTTCTATTTCATTTGTATGATCCATTCAAATTCATTCGTATGATCCATTCTAATCCATTCGTACGATCCATTCTAATTCATTCGCACGATCCATTCTAATTCATTCGTACGATCCATTCTAATTTATTTTCACGAATATACGATGCATTCTAATTTATTCGCAAGAATGTATCCATTCTAATTCATGCGTACAATCCATTCTAATTTATTCGTACAAATGTATCCATTCTAATTCATTCGTACGATCCATTCTAATCCATTCGTACGATTCATTCTCATTTATTCGTACGATCCATTCTAATTCATTCGTACGATCCATTCTAATTCATTCGCACGAATGTATCCATTCTAATTCATTCGTACAATCCATTCTATTTCATTCGCACGATCCTTTCTAATTCATGCGTATGATCCATTCTAATTCATTCCTACGATCTATTCTAATTCATTCGCTCGAATGTATCCATTCTAATTCATTTGTTCGATCCATTCTAATTCATTTGTACGATCCATTCTAATTCATTCGTATGATCCATTCTAATCCATTCGTACGATCCATTCTAATCCATTCGTACGATCCATTCTAATTCATTCGCACGAATTTAACCATTCTAATTGATTCGTACGATTCATTCTAATTCATTCGCACGATCCATTCAAATTCATTCGCATAAATATATACATTCTAATTCATTCGTACGATCCATTCTAATACATTCGAATTTATCCATTCTAATTTATTCGTACGATCCATTCTAATTCATTCGTATGATCCATTCTAATTCATTCCTACGATCTATTCTAATTCATTCGCTTGAATGTATCCATTCTAATTCATTCTAATTCTAATTAGAATGGATCATATGAATGAATTAGAATGGATCGTACGAATGGATTAGAATGGATCATAGGAATGCATTAGAATGGATCGTGCGAATGAATTAGAATGGATCGTACGAATGAATTAGAATGGATCCACCGAATGAGTTAGAATGGATCATACGAATGAATTAGAATGGATCGTACGAATGAATTAGAATGGATTGTGCGAATGAATTAGAATAGATCATACGATCCATTCTAATTCATTCGTACGATCCAATGTAATTCATTCATACGATCCATTCTAATTCGTTCGTACGATTAATTCGTACGATCCATTATATTCATTCGTACGAATGAATTTGAATGGATCATACAAATGAATTAGAAAGGTTACATTCGTGAGAATGAATTAGAATGTATACATTTGTGCGAATGAATTAGAATATATTAGAATGGATCGTACGAATAGATTAGAATCCATTCTAATTCATTTGTATGACCCATTCTAATTCATCGCACGATCCATTCTAAATCATTCGCTCGAATGTATCCATTCTAAATCATTCGTACGATCCATTCTAATGCATTCGTACGGTCCATTCTAATTCATTCGCACGAATGTATCCATTCTAATTCATTCATACAATCCATTCTAATTCATTCGCACGATCCATTCTAATTCATTCGTATGATCCATTCTAATTCATTCCTGCGATCTATTCTAATTCATTCGCTCGAATGTATCCATTCTAATTCATTCGTTCGATCCATTCTAATCCATTTGTACGATCCATTCCAATCCATTCGCACGATCCATTCTAATTCATTCGTACGATCCATTCTAATTCATTCGTACGATCTATTCTAATTCATTCATACGATCCATTCTAATTCATTCGCACGATCCATTCTAATTCATTCGTACGATCCATTCTAATCCATTTGTACGAATGGATTAGAATGGATACATTTGTGCAATCCATTCTAATTCATTTGTACGATCCATTCTAATTCATTCGCACGAATGAATTAGAATGGATATATTTGTGCGAATGAATTAGAATGGATCGTACGAATGAATTAGAATGGATCGTACGAATGAATTAGAATGGATACATTCGTGCGAATGAATTAGAATGGATCGTGCGAATGAATTAGAATGGATCGTGCGGATGAATTAGAATTGATCATACGAATGAATTAGAATGGATCGTACGAATGAATTAGAATGGATACATTCGTGCGAATGAATTAGAATGGATCATACGGATGAATTAGAATGGATCGGGCGAATGAATTAGAATGGATCATACGATTCATTCTAATTCATTCGTACGATCCATTCTAATGCATTCGTACGAGCGAATGAATTAGAATGGATCGTACGAATGAATTAGAATGGATCATTGGAATGAATTAGAATGGATCGTACAAATGAATTAGAATGGATACATTCGTGCGAATTAATTAGAATGGATCGTAGGAATGAATTAGAATGGATCGTACGAATAAATTAGAATGGATCGTACGAATGAATTAGAATGGATACATTCGAGCGAATGAATTAGAATAGATCGTAGGAATGAATTAGAATGGATCGTATGAATGAATTAGAATGGATCGTGCGAATGAATTAGAATGGATCGTACGAATGAATTAGAATGGATCGTGCGAATGAATTTGAATGGATCGTACGAATGAATTAGAATGGATCGAACAAATAAATTAGAATGGATACATTTGTGCGAATGAATTAGAATGGATCGTGCGAATAATATAGAATGGATCGTACGTATGGATTAGAATGAATCGTACGAATGAATTAGAATGGATCGTGCGAATGAATTAGAATGGATTGTATGAATGAATTAGAATGGATCGTACGAATGAATTAGAATAGATATATTCGTGCGAATGAATTAGATTGCATCGTACGAATTAATTAGAAAGGTTACATTCGTGAGAATGAATTTGAATGGATCGTACGAATGAATTAGAATGGATCGTACGAATGAATTAGAATGGATACATTCGAGCGAATGAATTAGAATAGATCGTACGAATGAATTAGAATGGATCGTACGAATGAATTAGAATGGATCGTACAAATGAATTAGAAAGGTTACATTTGTGAGAATGAATTAGAATGGATCGTACGAATGAACGAATGGATTAGAATGGATCGTACGAATGGATTAGAATGGATCGTACGAATGAATTAGAATGGATCATACAAATGAATTAGAAAGGTTACATTCGTGAGAATGAAATAGAATGGATCATACAAATGAATTAGAATGGATCATGCGAATGAATTTGAATGGATAGTAGGAATGAATTAGAATGGATCGTACGAATGAATTAGAATGGAAACATTCGAGCGAATGAATTAGAATGGATTCTACGAATAAATTACAATGGATCATAGGAATGAATTAGAATGGATCGTGCAAATGAATTAGAATGGATACATTCGTGCGAATGAATTAGAATGGATCATAGGAATGAATTAGAATGGATCGTACGAATGGATTAGAATGGATCGTACGAATGAATTAGAATGGATCGTATGAATGAATTAGAATGGATACATTCGAGCGAATAAATTAGAATGGATCGTACGATTGAATTAGAATGGATCATAGGAATGAATTAGAATGGATCGTGCAAATGAATTAGAATGGATCTTAGGAATGAATTAGAATGGATCGTACGAATGAATTAGAATGGTTACATTCGTGCGAATGAATTAGAATGGATCGTATGAATAAATTAGAATGGATTATAGGAATGAATTAGAATAGATCGTGCAAATGAATTAGAATGGATACATTCGTGCGAATAAATTAGAATGGATCGTAAGAATGAATTAGAATGGATCGTACGAATGAATTAGAATGGTTACATTCGTGCGAATGAATTAGAATGGATCGTACGAATGGATTAGAATGGATCGTACGAATGGATTATAACGCATTGTACGAATGAATTAGAATGGATCGTACGAATAGATTAGAATAGATCGTACGAATGAATTAGAATGGATCGTACGAATGAATTAGAATGGATACATTCGAGCGAATGAAATAGAATGGATTGTACGAATGATATAGAATGGATCATAGGAATGAATTAGAATGGATCGTACGAATGGATTAGAATAGATCGAACGAATGAATTAGAATGGATACATTCGAGGGAATGAATTAGAATAGATCGTAGGAATGAATTAGAATGGATCATACGAATGAATTAGAATGGATCGTGCGAATGAATTAGAATGGATTGTACGAATGAATTAGAATGGATACATTCGTGCGAATGAATTAGAACGGATCGGATGAATGAATTAGAATGGATCGTACGATTCATTCTAATTCCTTCGTACGATCCATTCAAATTCATTCGTATGATCCATTCTAACTCATTCGGTGGATCCATTCTAATTCATTCGTACGATCTATTCTAATTCATTCGCACTATCCATTCTAATTCATTCGCACGATCCATTCTAATTCATTCATACGATCCATTCTAATTCATTCGCACGAATGTATCCATTCTAATTCATTTGTACGATCCATTCTAATTCATTCGTACAATGGTTCTAATCCATTCGTACGATCCATTCTAATTCATTCCTATGATCCATTCTAATTCATTCATATGATCCATTCTAATTCATTCGCTTGAATGTATCCATTCTAATTCATTCGTACAATCCAATATAATTCATTCGCACGATCCATTCTAATTCATTCGTATGATCCATTCTTATTCATTCCTACGATCTATTCTAATTCATTCGCTCAAATGTATCCATTCTAATTCATTCGTTCGATCCATTCTAATTCATTCGTATGATCCATTTTAATTTATTTGTACGATCCATTCTAATTCATTCGTACAAATGTTTCTATTCTAATTCATTCGTACAATGCATTCTAATCTATTCGTAGGATCCATTCTAATCCATTCGTACGATCCATTCTAATTCATTCGCACGAATGTAACCATTCTAATTCATTCGTACGATCCACTCTAATTCATTCGTACGATCCATTCTAATTCGTTCGTACGATCCATTCTAATTCATTCGTACAATCCATTCTAATTCATTCTCACAAATATAACCTTTCTAATTCATTTGTACGATCCATTCTAATTCATTCGTACGATCCATTCTAATCCATTCATACGATCCATTCTAAACCATTCGTACGATCCATTCTAATTCATTCGCACGAATGTAACCATTCTAATTCATTCGTACGATCCATTCTAATTCATTCCTACGATCCATTCTAATTCATTTGCACGAATGTATCCATTCTAATTCATTCGTACGATCCATGTAATGCATTCGTACGATTCATTCTAATTTAGTCGCACGATCCATTCTAATTCATTCGTACGATCCATTCTTATACATTCATACGATCCATTCTAATTCATTCGCACAAATGTAACCTTTCTAATTCATTTGTACGGTCCATTCTAATTCATTCCTACGATCTATTCTAATTCATTCGCTCGAATGTATCCATTCTAATTCATTCATTCGATCCATTCTAATTCATTTGTACGATCCATTCTAATTCATTCGTACGATGCAATCTAATTCATTCGCACAAATGTATCTCTTCTAATTCATTCGTACAGTGCATTCTAATCCATTCGTACGATCCATTCTAATCCATTCGTACGATCCATTCTAATTCATTCGCACGAATATAACCATTCTAATTCATTCATATGATCTATTCAAATTCATTCGTACGATCCATTCTAATTCATTCGTACGATCCATTCTAATTCGTTCGTACGATCGATTCTAATTCATTCGTACGATCCATTCTAATTCATTCTCACAAATGTAACCTTTCTAATTCATTTGTATGATCCATTCTAATTCATTCGTACGATCCATTCTAATCCATTCGTACGATCCATTCTAATGCATTCGTACGATTCATTCTAATTCATTCGCATAAATATATCCATTGTAATTCATTCGTACGATCCATTCTAATTCATTCGCACGATCCATTCTAATTCATTCGCACGAATGTATTCATTCTAAATCATTCGTATGATCTATTCTAATGCATTCGTACGATTCATTCTAATTCATTCACACGATCCATTATAATTCATTCGTACGATCCATTCTTATTCATTCATACGATCCATTCTAATTCATTCGCACAAATGTAACCTTTCTAATTCATTTGTATGATCCATTCTAATTCATTCCTATGATCTATTCTAATTCATTCGCTCGAATGTATCCATTCTAATTCATTCGTTCAATCCATTCTAATTCATTCGTACGATCCTTTCTAAACCATTCGTATGATCCATTCTAATTAATTCGCACGAATGTAACCATTCTAATTCATTCATACGATCCATTCTAATTCATTCGCACGATCCATTCTAATTCATTCGTACGATCCATTCTTTTTCATTTATACGATCCATTCTAATTCATTCGCACAAATGTAACCTTTCTAATTAATTTGTACGATCCATTCTAATTCATTCCTATGATCTATTCTAATTAATTCGCTCGAATGTATCCATTCTAATTCATTCGTTCGATCCATTCTAATTCATTCGTACGATCCTTTCTAAACCATTCGTATGATCCATTCTAATTAATTCGCACGAATGTAACCATTCTAATTCATACGATCCATTCTAGTTCATTCATACGATCCATTCTAATTCATTCCTATGATCCATTCTAATTCATTCGCACGAATGTATCTATTCTAATTCATTCGTATGATCCATTCTAATCCATTCGTACGATCTATTCTAAACCATTCGTATGATCCATTCTAATTAATTCGCACGAATGTAACCATTCTAATTCATTCATACGATCCATTCTAATTCATTCGCACAATCCATTCTAATTCATTCGTACAATCCATTCTAATTCATTCGTATGATCCATTCTAATTCATTCACACGAATGTATCCATTCTAATTCATTCGAACGATCCATTCTAATTCGTTCGTACGATCCATTCTTATTCGTTCGTACGATCCATTCTAATTCATTCGTTCGTTCCATTCTAATTCATTCGTACGATCCATTCTAATCCATTCGTACGATCCATTCTAATTCATTCGCACGAATGTAATCATTCTAATTCATTCGTACGATCCATTCTAATCTATTCGTATGATCCATTCTTATCTATTCGTACGATCCATTCTAATCCATTCGTACGATCCATTCTAATTCATTCGTACGATCTATTCTAATCTATTTTAATTCATTCGTACTAATCCATTCGTACGATCCATTCTAATTCATTCGTATGATCAATTCTAATTCATTCGCACGATCCATTCTAATTCATTCGTACGATTCATTCTAATTTATTCGTACAATCCATTCTAATTCATTCGCACGATCCATTCTAATTCATTCGCACGAATGTATCCATTCTAATTCATTTGCACGATCCATTCTAATTCATTCCTATGATCCATTCTAATTCATTCGTATGATCCATTCTAATTCATTCGCTCGAATGTATCCATTCTAATTTATTCGTACGATCCATTCTAATTCATTCGTACGATCCATTCTAATTCATTCGGTGGATCCATTCTAATTCATTCGTACGATCCATTCTAATTCATTCGCACGATCCGTTCTAATTTATTTATACGATCCATTCTAATTCATTCATACGATATATTCTAATTCATTCGTACGATCTATCCTAATTCATTCGTACAATGCGTTCTAATCCATTCGTACTATCCATTCTAATTCATTCGTATAATCCATTCTAATTCAATCGCAAGATCCATTCTAATTCATTAGTATGATCCATTCTAATTCATTCCTACGATCAATTCTAATTCATTCGCTCGAATGTATCCATTCTAATTCATTCGTTCGATCCATTCTAATTCATTCGTATGATCCATTCTAATTCATTCGCTCGAATGTATCTATTCTTATTCATTCGTACGATCCATTCTTATTCATTCGTACGATCCATTTTAATTCATTCTCACGAATGTAACCTTTCTAATTCATTCGTACGATCCATTCTAATTTATCCTCACGAATGTAACCTTTCTAATTCATTAGTATGATCCATTCTAATTCATTCGTACGATCCATTCTAATTCATTCGCACGATCCATTCTAATTCATTCGTACGATCCATTCTTATTCATTCCTATGATCCATTCTAATTCATTCGCACGAATGTATCCATTCTAATTCATTTGCACGAATGTATCCATTCTAATTCATTCTAATTGATTCCTACGATCTATTATAATTCATTCGTACGATCCATTCTAATTCATTCGCACGATCCATTCTAATTCATTAGCACGATCCATTCTAATTCATTCCTACGATCCATTCTAATTCATTCGCACAAATATATCATACGAATAAATTAGAATGGATCATACAAATGAATTAGAAAGGTTACATTCGTGAGAATGAATTAGAATGGATCGTACGAATGAATTAGATGGATCATGCGAATGAATTTGAATGGATCGTACAAATGAATTAGAATAGATCGAACGAATGAATTAGAATTGATACATTCGAGCGAATGAATTAGAATAGATCGTAGGAATGAATTAGAATGGATCATACGAATGAATTAGAATGGATCGTAGGAATGAATTAGAATGGATCGTACGAATGAACTAGAATGGATACATTCGTGCGAATGAATTAGAATGGATCATATGAAAGAATTAGAATGAATCGTGCGAATGAATTAGAAAGGATCGTACAAATGAATTAGAATGGATATATTCGTGCGAATGAATTAGAATAGATCGTACGAATGAATTAGACTGGATCGTACGAATAAATTAGAATGGATACATTCATGCAAATGAATTAGAATGGATCGTACGAATGAATTAGAATGGATCGTATGAACGAATTAGAATGGATCGTACGAATGAAATAGAATGTATACATTCGAGCGAATGAATTAGAATAGATCGTGCGAATAAATTAGAATGGATCATACCAATGAATTAGAATAGATATATTCATGCGAATGAATTAGAAGGGATCGTACGAATGAATTAGAGTGGATCGTGCGAATGAATTAGAATGGATTGTAGGAATGAATTAGAATGGATACATTCGTGCGAATGAATTAGAATGGATCATACGAATGAATTAGAATGGATCGTACGAATGAATTAGAATGGATCGTACGAATGAATTAGAATGGATCGTATGAATGGATTAGAACTCATTGTACGAATGAATTAGAATAGATATATTTGTGCGAATGAATTAGATTGCATCGTACGAATGAATTTGAATGGATTGTATATATGAATTAGAATGGATCGTACGAATGAATTAGAATGGATCGTGCGAAAGAATTAGAATGGATCGTACGAATGAATTAGAATGGATCGTGCGAATGAATTAGAATGGATCGTACGAATAAATTAGAATCGATACATTTGTGCGAATGAATTAGAATGGATCGTACGAATGAATTAGAATGGATCGTACGAATGAATTAGAATGGATACATTTGAGCGAATAAATTAGAATGGATCGTACGAATGAATTAGAATGGATCATAGTAATGAATTAGAATGGGTCGTGAAATGAATCAGAATGGATCGTACGAACGAATTAGAATAGATCGTACGAATGAATTAGAATGGATACATTTGTGCGAATGAATTAGAATGGATCGTACGAATGCATTAGAATGGATCATACGAATGAATTAGAATGGATACATTCGAGTGAATGAATTAGAATGGATCGTGCGATGAATTAGAATGGATCATACAAATGAATTAGAATGGATTCTAATCCATTCGTACGATCCATTCTAATCTATTCTATTTCATTCACACAAATGTATCCATTCTAATTCATTCGTACGATCCATTCTAATCCATTCGTACGATCCATTCTAATTCATTCGTACGATCCATTCTAATTCATTCTCACAAATGTAACCTTTCTAATTCATTTGTACGATCCATTCTAATTCATTCGTACGATCCATTCTAATCCATTCGTACGATCCATTCTAATTTATTCACACGAATGTAACCATTCTAATTCATTCGTACGATCCATTCTAATTCATTCCTACGATCCATTCTAATTCATTCACACGAATGTATCCATTCTAATTCATTTGCACGATCCATTCTAATTCATTCCTATGATCCATTCTAATTCATTCGTACGATCCATTCTAATTCATTCATACGATCCATTCTAATTCATTCGTACGATACATTCTAATTCATTCGTACGAATGGATTAGAACGCATTGTACGAATGAATTAGAATGGATCGTACGAATGAATTAGAATGGATACATTCGTGCGAATGAATTAGAATGGATTGTACATATGAATTAGAACGGATCATGCGAATGAACTAGAATGGATACATACATTCATGCGAATGAATTAGAATGGATCGTATGAATGAGTTAGAATGGATCGTATGAATGAATTAGAATGGATTGCATGAATGAATAAGAATGGATCATACGAATGAATTGGAATGGATCGTACGAATGAATTAGAGTGGATACATTCATGCAAAAGAATTAGAATGGATCGTACGAACGAATTAGAATGGATCATACAAATGAATTAGAATGGATCGTGCGAATGAATTAGAATGGATACATTCGTACAAAGGAATTAGAATGGATCGTGCGAATGAATTAGAATGGATCGTACGAATGAATTAGAATGGATACATTTGTGCGAATGAATTAGAATGGATCGTACGAATGAATTAGAATGAATCATACGAATGAATTAGAATGGATCATACGAATGAATTAGAATACATCATGTGAATGAATTTGAATGGATCGTACGTTTGAATTAGATTGGATTGTGCGAATGAATTACAGTAGATACATTCGTGCGAATGAATTAGAATAGATCGTATGAATGAATTAGAATGGATCGTATGAATGAATTAGAATGGATACATTTGTACGAATGAATTAGAATGGATCGTACGAATGAATTAGAATGGATCGTACGAATGAATTAGAATGGATAGTGCGAATGAATTAGAATGGATCGTACGAATAAATTAGAATGGATTGTACGAATGAATTAAAATAGATCGTTCGAATGAATTAGAATGGATCGTACGAAAGAATTAGAATGGATCGTACGAATGAATTAGAATGGATCATACGAATGAATTAGAATCGATCGTGCGAATGAATTAGAATGGATCGTACGAATGAATTAGAATGGATACATTTGTGCGATGAATAAGAATGGAGCGTACGATTGAATTAGAATGGAGCGTACGAATGAACTAGAATGGATACATTCGTGCGAATGAATTAGAATGGATCATATGAAAGAATTAGAATGGATCGTGCGAATGAATTAGAATGGATCGTGCGAACGAATTAGAATGGATCGTACGAACGAATTAGAATGGATCGTACGAACAAATTAGAATGGATCATATGAACGAATTAGAATGGATCGTACGAAAGAATTGGAATGGATATATTCGTACGATCCATTCTAATTTATTCGTACGATCCATTCTTATTCATTCGTACGATCTATTCAAATTCATTCGCATGATCCATTCTAATTCATTCGTATGATCCATTCTAATTCATTCTCACGAATGTAACCTTTCTAATTCATTTGTATGATCCATTCTAATTCATTCGTACGATCCATTCTAATCCATTCGTACAATCCATTCTAATCCATTCATACGATCCATTCTAATCCATTCGTACGATCCATTCTAATTCATTCGTACGATCCATTCTAATTCATTCTCACAAATGTAACCTTTCTAATTCATTTGTACGATCCATTCTAATTTATTCGTACGATCCATTCTAATCTATTCGTACGATCCATTCTAATCCATTCGTACGATCCATTCTAATTCATTCGCACGAATGTAACCATTCTAATTCATTCGTACGATCCATTCTAATTCATTCCTACGATCCATTCTAATTCATTCCTACGATCCATTCTAATTCATTCGCACGAATGTATCCATTCTAATTCATTTGCACGATCCATTCTAATTAATTCCTATGATCCATTCTAATTCATTCGTACGATCCATTCTAATTCATTCGCTCGATTGTATCCATTTTAATTCATTCGTATGATCCATTCTAATTCGTTCATACGATCCATTTTAATTCGTTCGTACGATCCATTCTAATTCGTTCGTACGATCCATTCTAATTCATTCGCACGATCTATTCTAATTCATTTGTACGATCCATTTTAATTCATTCGCATGATCCATTCTAATTCATTCGTATGATACATTCGTGTGAATGAATTAGAATGGATCGTACGAATGAATTAGAATGGATGGTACGAATGAATTAGAATAGGTCATGCGAATAAATTAGAATGGATCATACGAATGAATTAGAATAGATATATTCATGCGAATGAATTAGAATGGATCGTACGAATGAATTAGAATGGATCGTGCGAATGAATTTGAATGGATCGTATGAATAAATTAAAATGGATCGTACGAATGAATTAAAATGGATACATTTGTGCGAATGAATTTGAATGGATCATACGATTGAATTAGAATGGATCATGCGAATGAATTAGAATGGATCGTATGAATAGATTTGAATGGATCATAGGAATGAATTAGAATGGATACATTCGTGCGAATGAATTAGAATGGATCGTAGGAATGAATTAAAATGGATCGTACGAATGAATTAGAATGGTTACATTCGTGCGAATGAATTAGAATGGATCGTACGAATGGATTAGAATGGATCGTACGAATGGATTAGAATGGATCGTACAAATGAATTAGAAAGGTTACTTTTGTGAGAATGAATTAGAATGGATCATACGAATGAATTAGAATGGATCGTACGAATGGATTAGAATGGATCGTACGAATGGATTAGAATGGATCATACAAATGAATTAGAAAGGTTACATTCGTGAGAATGAATTAGAATGGATCGTACGAATGAATTAGAATGGATCATGCGAATGAATTTGAATGGATCATACGAATGAATTAGAACGGATTGAACGAATGAATTAGAATGGATGCATTCAAGCGAATGAATTAGAATAGATCGTAGGAATGAATTAGAATGGATCATACGAATGAATTAGAATGGATCGTGCGAATGAATTAGAATGGATTGTCGATCCATTCTAATTCATTCGTCCGATCCATTCTAATTCATTCGTACGATTCATTCTAATTCATTCGCACGATCCATTCTAATTCATTCGTATGATGCATTCTAATTTATTTGCACGAATATAAGATCCATTCTAATTTATTCGCAAGAATGTATCCATTCTAATTCATTCGTAAAATCCATTCTAATTTATTCGTACAAATATATCCATTCTATTTCATTCGTACGATCCATTCTAATTCATTCGTAAGATTCATTCTAATTCATTCGAACGATCCATTCTAATTCATTCGCACGAATGTATCCATTCTAATTCATTCGTACAATCCATTCTAATTCATTCGCACGATCCATTCTAATTCATTCGTATGATTCATTCTAATTCATTCCTACGATCTATTCTTATTCATTCGCTCGAATGTATCCATTCTAATTCATTCGTTCGATCCATTCTAATTCATTCGTACGATCCATTCAAATTCATTCGCATGATCCATTCTAATTCATTCGTATGATCCATTCTAATTCATTCTCACGAATGTAATCTTTCTAATTCATTTGTATGATCCATTCTAATTAATTCGTATGATCCATTCTAATCCATTCATACGATCCATTGTAATTCATTCATACAATCCATTCAGATTCATTCGCACAAATATATCCATTCAAATTCATTCGTACGATCCATTTAAATTAATTCGCACGATCCATTCTAATTCAGTCGTACGAATGTATAGATCATTCGAATGAATTAGAATGGATCGTACGAATGAATTAGAAAGGTTACATTCGTGAGAATGAATTAGAATGGATCGTACGAATTAATTAGAATGAATCGTACGAATGAATTTTAATGGATACATTTGTGCGAATGAATCTGAATGGATTGTATGAATGAATTACAATGGATCGTACGAATGAATTAGAATGGATCGTACGAACGAATTAGAAATGAATTAGAATGGATCGTACGAATGAATTAGAATGGATACATTCGAGCGAATGAATTAGAATGGATCGTACGAATGAATTAGAATGGATCATAGGAATAAATTAGAATAGATCGTGCAAATGAATTAGATACATTCGTGCGAATGAATTAGAATAGATCATAGGAATGAATTAGAATGGATCGTACGAATGAATTAGAATGGTTACATTCGTGCGAATGAATGGATCGTACGAATAAATTAGAATGGATCGTGCGAATGAATTAGAATGGATTGTACGAATGAACTAGAATGGATGCATTCGTGCGAATGAATTAGAATGGATCATATGAAAGAATTAGAATGGATCGTACGAATGAATTAGAATGGATCATGTGAATGAATTAGAATGGATTGTACGAATGAATTAGAATGGATACATTTGTGCGAATGAATTAGAATGGATCGTGCGAATGAATTAGAATGGATCGTACGAATGAATTAGAATGGATATATTTATACGAATGAATTAGAATGGATCGAACGAATGAATTAGAATGGATACATTTGTGTGAATGAATTAGAATGGATCGTGCGAATGAATTAGAATGGATCGTACGAATGAATTAGAATGGATCGAACGAATGAATTAGAATGGATACATTCGTGCGAATGAATTAGATTGGATCGTACGAATGAATTAGAATGGATCCACCGAATGAGTTAGAATGGATCATGCGAATGAATTAGAATGGATCGTATGAATGAATTAGAATGGATACATTCGTGCGAATGAGTTAGAATGGATCATACGAATGAATTAGAAAGGATCGTACGAATGAATTAGAATGGATTGTGCGAATGAATTAGAATGGATCGTATGAATTAAAAAGAATGGATCGTACGAATGAATTAGAATGGATCATGCGAATGATTTAGAATGGATCGTATATTCGTACAAATAAATTAGAATGGATCGTACAAATGAATAAGAATGGATCGTACGAATGAGTTAGATTGGATCGTGCGAATGAATTAGAATGGATCGTACGAATGAATTAGAATGGATCCACCGAATGAGTTAGAATGGATCATACGAATGAATTAGAATGGATTGTACGAATGAATTAAAATGGATTCGTGCGAATGAATTAGAATGGATCGTGCGAATGAATTAGAATGGATCGTGCGAATGAATTAGAATGGATCGTATATTCGTGCAAATAAATTAGAATGGATCGTACAAATGAATAAGAATGGATTGTACGAATGAGTTAGATTGGATCATGCGAATGAATTAGAATAGATCGTACGAATAAATTAGAATGGATCCACCGAATGAGTTAGAATGGATCATACGAATGAATTAGAATGGATAGTACGAATGAATTAAAATGGATTCGTGCGAATGAATTAGAATGGATCGTACGAATGAATTAGAATGGATCATACAAATGAATTAGAGAGGTTACATTCGTGAGAATGAATTAGAATGGATCGTATGAATGAATTATAATGGATCGTACAAATGAATTAGAATGGATACATTCGAGCGAATGAATTAGAATAGATCGTAGGAATGAGTTAGAATGGATCATACGAATGAATTAGAATGGATCGTACGAATGAATTAGAATGGATCGTGCGAATGAATTAGAATGGATCAAACGAAAGAATTAGAATGGATCGTGCGAATGAATTAGAATGAATCGTACGAATGCATTAGAATGGATCGTACGATTGAATTAGAATGAATCGTACGATCTATTCTAATTCATTCGTTCGATCCATTCTAATTCATTCACACGAATGTATCCACTCTAATTCATTCGTACAATCCATTCTAATTCATTCGCACGATCCATTCTAATTCATTCGTATGATCTATTCTAATTCATTCCTACGATCTATTCTAATTCATTCGCTCGAATATATCCATTGTAATTCATTCGTACGATCCATTCTAATTCATTCATACGATCCATTCTAATTCATTCGTACGATCCATTCTAATTTATTCGTACGATCCATTCTAATTCATTCGTACGATCAATTCTAATTCATTCGTACGATCCAATCTAATTCATTCTCACAAATGTAACCTTTCTAATTCATTTGTACGATCCATTCTAATTCATTCGCACGATCCGTTCTAATTCATTCATACGAATGTATCCATTCTAATTCATTCGTACGATCCATTCTAATTCATTCGCACGAATGTAACCATTCTAATTCATTCGTACGAATGGATCGTACGATCCATTCTAATTTATTCGCACGAATGTAACCATTCTAATTCATTCTAATTCATTCGTACGAATGAATTAGAATGGATCGTACGAATGGATCCATTCATGCAAATGAATTAGAATGGATCATACGAATGAATTAGAATGGATCATGCGAATGAATTAGAATGGATCATGCGAATGAATTAGAATGGATCGTGTGAATGAATTAGAATAGATCGTGCGAATGAATTAGAATGGATACATTCGTACAAATGAATTAGAATGGATCGTACGAATGAATTAGAATGGATCATATGAATGAATTAGAATGGATACATTTGTACGAATGAATTAGAATAGATACATTTGTGCGAATGAATTAGATTGCATCGTACGAATGAAGTAGAATGGATCATAGGAATGAATTAGAATGGATCGTGCAAATGAATTAGAATGGATATATTCGTGCGAATGAATTAGAATGGATCATAGGAATGAATTAGAATGGATCATACGAATGGATTAGAATGGATCGTACAAATGGATTAGAATTGATCATACGAATGAATTAGAATGGATTACACAAATGAATTAGAAAGGTTACATTCGTGAGAATGAATTAGAATGGATCGTATGAATGAATTAGAATGGATCATGCGAATGAATTTGAATAGATCGTACGAATGAATTAGAATGGATCGAACGAATGAATTAGAATGGATACATTCCTGCGAATGAATTAGAATGGATCATACTAATGAATTTGAATGGATCGTACAAATGAATTAGAAAGGTTACATTTGTGAGAATGAATGAGAATGGATCGTACGAATGAATTAGAATAGATCATACGAATGAATTAGAATGGATCGTACGAATAAATTAGAATGGATCGTACGAATGAATTAGAATGGATCGTATGAACGAATTAGAATAGATCGTACGAATGAATTCGAATGGATACATTCGAGCGAATGGATTAGAATAGATCATAGGAATGAATTAGAATGGATCATACGAATGAATTAGAATGGATCGTACGAATGAATTAGAATGGATCGTACGATCCATTCTAATTCATTCTCACTAATATGACCTTTCTAATTAATTTGTACGATCCATTCTAATTCATTCGTATGATCCATTCTAATCCATTCGTACGATCCATTCTAATCCATTCGTACGATCCATTCTAATTCATTCGCACGAATTTAACCATTCTAATTGATTCGTACGATTCATTCTAATTCATTCGCACGATCCATTCAAATTCATTCGCATAAATATATACATTCTAATTCATTCGTACGATCCATTCTAATACATTCGAATTTATCCATTCTAATTTATTCGTACGATCCATTCTAATTCATTCGTATGATCCATTCTAATTCATTCCTACGATCTATTCTAATTCATTCGCTTGAATGTATCCATTCTAATTCATTCTAATTCTAATTAGAATGGATCATATGAATGAATTAGAATGGATCGTACGAATGGATTAGAATGGATCATAGGAATGCATTAGAATGGATCGTGCGAATGAATTAGAATGGATCGTACGAATGAATTAGAATGGATCCACCGAATGAGTTAGAATGGATCATACGAATGAATTAGAATGGATCGTACGAATGAATTAGAATGGATTGTGCGAATGAATTAGAATAGATCGTATGAATGAATTAGAATGGATCCACCGAATGAGTTAGAATGGCTCATACGAATGAATTAGAATGGATCGTACGAATGAATTAGAATGGATTGTGCGAATGAATTAGAATAGATCGTATGAATGAATTAGAATGGATCGTACGAATGAATTAGAATAGCTCATACAAATGAATTAGAATAAATCGTACGAATGAATTAGAATGGATCATTCGAATGAAATAGAATGGATCGTACGAATAAATTAGAATAGATCGTACGAATGAATTAGAATTGATACATTCGAGCGAGTGAATTAGAATGGATCGTACGAATGAATTAGAATGGATAATACGAATGAATTAAAATGGATCGTACGAATGAATTAGAATTGGAATGGATCGTACGAATGAATTAGAATACATCATGTGAATGAATTAGGATGGATCGTACGTTTGAATTAGATTGGATTGTGCGAATGAATTAGAATGGATACATTCTAATTCATTCGCACGATCCATTCTAATTCATTATTATGATCCATTCTAATCCATTCGTACGATCCATTCTAATTCATTCGTATGATCCATTCTAATTAGAATTAGAATGAATTAGAATGGATACATTCGAGCGAATGAATTAGAATAGATCGTAGGAATGAATTAGAATGGATCATACGAATGAATTAGAATGGATATATTTATGCGAATGAATTAGAATGGATCATGCGAATGAATTAGAATGAATCGTACGAATGAATTAGAATGGTTACATTCGTGCGAATGAATTAGAATGGATCGTACGAATGAATTAGAATGGATCGTAGGAATGAATTAGAATGGATCGTATGAATAATTCATTCCTACTATCCATTCTAATTCATTCGTACGATCCATTCTAATCCATTCGTACGATCCATTCTAATCCATTCGTACGATCCATTCTAATTCATTCGCATGAATGTAACCATTCTAATTCATTCGTACGATTCATTCTAATTCATTCGCACGATCCATTCTAATACATTCGCATAAATATATCCATTCTAATTCATTCGTACGATCCATTCTAATCCATTCGAATGTATCCATTCTAATTCATTCGTACGATCCATTCTAATTCATTCGTATGATCCATTCTAATTCATACCTACGATCTATTCAAATTCATTCGCTCGAATGTATCCGTTCTAATTTATTCTAATTCTAATTAGAATGGATCATACGAATGAATTAGAATGGATCGTACGAATGGATTAGAATGGATCATTGGAATGAATTAGAATGGATCGTGCGAATGAATTAGAATGGATCGTACGAATGAATTAGAATGGATACATTCATACAAATGAATTAGAATGGATCGTACGAAGGAATTAGAATGGATCATATGAATGAATTAGAATGGATCGTACGGATGAATTAGAATTGGAATGGATCGTACGAATAAATTAGTATACATCATGTGAATGAATTAGAATGGATCGGACGTTTGAATTAGATTGGATTGTGCGAATGAATTAGAATGGATGCATTCGTGCGAATGAATTAGAATAGATTGTAGGAATGAATTAGAATGGATCATACGAATGAATTAGAATGGATCGTACGAATGAATTAGAAAGGATACATTCGAATGGATTAGAATGGATCGTACGAATGAATTAGAATGGATATATTTATGCAAATGAATTAGAATGGATCGTGCGAATGAATTAGAATGAATCGTACGAATGAATTAGAATGGTTACATTCGTGCGAATGAATTAGAATGGATAGTACGAATGGATTAGAATGGATCATACGAATGGGTTAGAATGGATCGTACAAATGAATTAGAAAGGTTACAATTGTGAGTATGAATTAGAATGGATCGTACGAATGGATTAGAATGGATCGGATCGTGCGAATGAATTAGAATGAATCGTACGAATGGATTAGAATGGATCGTACGAATGTAACCATTCAAATTCATTCGTATGATCCATTCTAATTCATTCATATGATCCATTCTAATTCATTCCTACGATCTATTCTAATTCATTCGCTCGAATGTATCCATTCTAATTCATTCGTACGATCCATTCTAATTCGTTCGTACGATCCATTCTAATTCGTTCGTACGATCCATTCTAATTCATTCGTACGATCCATTCTAATTCATTTGTACGATCTATTCTAATTCATTCGTACGATCCATTCTAATTCATTCTCACAAATGTAACCTTTCTAATTCATTTGTACGATCCATTCTAATTCATTCGCAGGATCCATTCTAATTCATTCGTACGATCCGTTGTAATTCATTCGCACGATCCATTCTAATTCTTTCATATGATCCATTCTTATTCATTCGCACGAATGCATCCATTCTAATTCGTTTGCACGATCCATTCTAATTCATTCCTATGATCCATTCTAATTCATTCCTATGATCCATTCTAATTCATTCGCTCGAATGTATCCGTTCTAATTTATTCGTACACATTTGTGCGAATGAATTAGAATGGATCCCCCGAATGAGTTAGAATGGATCATACGAATGAATTAGAATGGATCGTACGAATGAATTAGAATGGATTGTGCGAATGAATTAGAATAGATCGTATGAATGAATTAGAATGGATCCACCGAATGAGTTAGAATGGATCATACGAATGAATTAGAATGGATCGTACGAATGAATTACAATGGATTGTGCGAATGAATTAGAATAGATTGTATGAATGAATTAGAATGAATCGTACGAATGAATTAGAATAGCTCATACGAATGAATTAGAATGAATTGTACGAATGAATTAGAATGGTTACATTCGTGCAAATGAATTAGAATGGATCATACGAATGAATTAGAAAGGATCGTAAGAATGAATTAGAATAGATCGTACGAATGAATTAGAATGGATACAGTCGATCGAATGAATTAGAATGGATCGTACGAATGAATTAGAATGGATGATACGAATGAATTAGAATGGATCGTACGAATGAATTAGAATACATCATGTGAATGAATTAGAATGGATCGTACGTTTGAATTAGATTGGATTATGCAAATGAAATAGAATGGATACATTCGTGCGAATGAATTAGAATAGATCGTAGGAATGAATTAGAATGGATCCTACGAATTATTAGAATGGATCGTACGAATGAATTAGAATGGATACATTCTAATAGATTAGAATGGATCGTACGAATGAATTAGAATGGATATATTTATGCGAATGTATTAGAATGGATCGTGCGAATGAATTAGAATGAATCGTACGAATGAATTAGAATGGTTACATTCGTGCGAATGAATTAGAATGGATCGTACGAATGGATTAGAATGGACCGTACGAATGGATTAGAATGGATCATACGAATAAATTAGAATGGATCGTACAAATGAATTAGAAAGGTTACATTTGTGAGAATGAATTAGAATGGATCGTACGAATAAATTAGAATGGATCGTACGAATAGATTTGAATGGATCGGATCGTGCGAATGAATTAGAATGGATCGTACGAATTGATTACATTGGATCGTACGATTGTAACCATTCTAATTCATTCGTACGATCCATTCTAATTCATTCGTATGATCCATTCTAATTCATTCCTATGATCTATTCTAATTCATTCGCTCGAATGTATCCATTCTAATTCATTCGTATGATCCATTCTAATTCGTTTGTACGATCCATTTTAATTCGTTCGTACGATCCATTCTTATTTATTCGTACGATCCAATCTAATTTATTCATACGATCCATTCTAATTCATTCGTACGATCTATTCTAATTCATTCGTACGATCCATTCTAATTCATTCTCACAAATGTAACCTTTCTAATTCATTTGTACGATCCATTCTAATTCATTCGCATGATCCATTCTAATTCATTCGTACGATCCATTCTAATTCATTCGCATAATTCATTCTAATTTTTTCATATGATCCATTCTAATTCATTCGCACGAATGTATCCATTCAAATTAATTTGCACGATCCATTCTAATTCATTCCTATGATCCATTCTAATTCATTCCTATGATCCATTCTAATTCATTCACTCGAATGTATCCATTCTAATTCATTTGTATACATTTGTGCGAATGAATTAGAATGGATCCACCGAATGAGTTTGAATGGATCATAGGAATGAATTAGAATAGATCATACGAATGAATTAGAATGGATTGTGCGAATGAATTAGAATAGATCGTATGAATGAATTAGAATGGATCCACCGAATGAGTTAGAATGGATCATACGAATGAATTAGAATGGATCGTACGAATGAATTACAATGGATTGTGCGAATGAATTAGAATAGATCGTATGATTGAATTAGAATGGATCGTACGAATGAATTAGAATAGCTCATACGAATGAATTAGAATGAATCGTACGAATGAATTAGAATGGTTACATTCGTGCGAATGAATTAGAATGGATCATGCGAATGAATTAGAATGAATCATACGAATAAAATAGAATAGATCGTACGAATGAATTAGAATGGATACAGTCGATCGAATGAATTAGAATGGATCGTACGAATGAATTTGAATGGATCATACGAATGAATTAGAATGGATCGTACGAATGAATTAGAATACATCATGTGAATGAATTAGAATGGATCATACGTTTGAGTTAGATTGGATTGTGCGAATGAATTAGAATGGATACATTCGTGCGAATGAATTAGAATAGATCGTAGGAATGAATTAGAATGGATCATACGAATGAATTAGAATGGATCGTACGAATGAATTAGAATGGATACATTCTAATGGATTAAAATGGATCGTACGAATGAATTAGAATGGATCGTGCGAATGAATTATAATGAATCGTACGAATGAATTAGAATGGTTACATTCGTGCGAATGAATTAGAATGGATCGTATACGAATGGATTAGAATGGATCGTACGAATAGATTAGAATGGATCGTACGAATGAATTAGAATGGATCGTACCAAAGAATTAGAAAGGTTACATTTGTGAGAATGAATTAGAATGGATTGTACGAATGAATTAGAATGGATCGTACGAATGGATTAGAATGGATCGGATCGTGCGAATGAATTAGAATGGATCGTACGAATGGATTAGAATGGATCGTACGAATGTAACTTTTCTAATTCATTCGTACAATCCATTCTAATTCATTCGTATGATCCATTCTAATTCATTCCTACGATCTATTCTAATTCATTCGCTCGAATGTATCCATTCTAATTCATTCGTACGATCCATTCTAATTCGTTCATACGATCCATTCTAATTTATTCGTACGATCCATTCTAATTCATTCGTACGATCTATTCTAATACATTTGTACGATCCATTCTAATTCATTCTCACAAATGTAACCTTTCTAATTCATTTGTACGATCCATTCTAATTCTTTCACATGATCCATTCTAATTCATTCGTATGATCCATTCTAATTCATTCGCACGATCCATTCTAATTCTTTGATATGATCCATTCTAATTCATTCGCACGAATGTATCCATTCTAATTCATTTGCACGATCCATTCTAATTCATTCCTATGATCCATTCTAATTCATTCGTATGATCCATTCTAATTCATTCGCTCGAATGTATCCATTCTAATTCATTCGTACGATCCATTCTAATTCATTCGTACGATCCATTCTAATTCATTCGCACGAATGTAACCATTCTAATTCATTCGTACGATCCATTCTAATTCATTCCTACGATCCATTCTAATTCATTGATCCATTCTAATTCATTCGCACGATCCATTCTAATTCTTTCGTACGATCCATTCTAATTCATTCGCACGAATGTAACCATTCTAATTCATTCGTACGATCCATTCTAATTCATTCGCACGAATGTATCCATTCAAATTCATTTGTACGATCCAGTCTAATTCATTCGCACGAATGTAACCATTCTAATTCATTCATACGATCTATTCTAATTCATTCCTATGATCCATTCTAATTCATTCGCACGAATGTATCCATTCTAATTCATTTGCACGATCCGATCTAATTCATTCCGATGATCCATTCTAATTCATTCGTACGATCCATTCTAATTCGCTCAATGAATTAGATCGTACGAACGAATTAGAATGGATCGTACGAATGAATTAAAATGGATACATTCGAGCGAATGAATTAGAATGGATACATTTGTGCGAATGAATTAGAATGGATCGAACGAATGAATTAGAATGGATCGTACGATGCAATCTAATTCTTTCGTACAATGCATTCTAATCCATTCATACGATCCATTATAATTCATTCATACGATCTATTTTAATTCATTCGCACGAACAAATTAGAATGGATCATACGAATGAATTAGAAAGGTTACATTCGTGAGAATGAATTAGAATGGATCGTACGAATGAATTAGAATGGATCGTACGAATGAATTAGAATGGATACATTCGAGTGAATGAATTAGAATGGATCGTACGAATGAATTAGAATGGATCATAGGAATGAATTAGAATGGATCGTGTGAATGAATTAGAATTGATTGTACAAATGAATTAGAATGGATACATTCGAGAGAATGAAATAGAATAGATCGTAGGAATGAATTAGAATGGATCATACGAATGAATTAGAATGGATTGTGCGAATGAATTAGAATGGATTGTACGAATGAATTAGAATGGATACATTCGAGTGAATGAATTAGAATAGATCGTAGGAATGAATTAGAATGGATCATACGAATGAATTAGAATGGATCATACGAATGAATTAGAATGGATAGTACGAATGAATTGGAATGGATCGTGCGAATGAATTGGAATAGATCGTGCGAATGAATTAGAATGGATCACACGAATGAATTAGAATGGATCGGACGAATGAATTAGAGTGGATACATTCGTGCGAATGAATTAGAATGGATCGTACGAATGAATTAGACTGGATCGTACGAATAAATTAGAATGGATATATTCATATGAATGAATTAGAATGGATCGTACGAATGAATTAGAATGGATCGTACGAATGGATTAGAATGGATCATACGAATGGATTAGAATGGATCGTACGAATGAATTAGAATGGATCATACAAATGAATTAGAAAGGTTACATTCGTGAGAATGAATTAGACTGGATCGTACGAATGAATTAGAATGGATCATGCGAATGAATTTGAACGGATTGTACAAATGAATTAGAATGGATCGAACGAATGAATTAGAATGGATCATACGAATAAATTAGAATAGATCGTAGAAATGAATTAGAATAGATCATACAAATGAATTAGAATGGATCGTGCAAATGAATTAGAATGGATCGTGCGAATGAATTAGAATGGATCGTGCGAATGAATTAGAATGGATCATACGAATGAATTAGAATGGATTGTGCGAATGAATTAGAATGGATTGTACGAATGAATTAGAATGGATACATTCGAGTGAATGAATTAGAATAGATCGTAGGAATGAATTAGAATGGATCATACGAATGAATTAGAATGGATCATACGAATGAATTAGAATGGATAGTACGAATGAATTGGAATGGATCGTGCGAATGAATTGGAATAGATCGTGCGAATGAATTAGAATGGATCACACGAATGAATTAGAATGGATCGTACGAATGAATTAGAGTGGATACATTCGTGCGAATGAATTAGAATGGATCGTACGAATGAATTAGACTGGATCGTACGAATAAATTAGAATGGATATATTCATATGAATGAATTAGAATGGATCGTACGAATGAATTAGAATGGATCGTACGAATGGATTAGAATGGATCATACGAATGGATTAGAATGGATCGTACGAATGAATTAGAATGGATCATACAAATGAATTAGAAAGGTTACATTCGTGAGAATGAATTAGACTGGATCGTACGAATGAATTAGAATGGATCATGCGAATGAATTTGAACGGATTGTACAAATGAATTAGAATGGATCGAACGAATGAATTAGAATGGATCATACGAATAAATTAGAATAGATCGTAGAAATGAATTAGAATAGATCATACAAATGAATTAGAATGGATCGTGCAAATGAATTAGAATGGATCGTGCGAATGAATTAGAATGGATCGTGCGAATGAATTAGAATGGATCGTACGAACGAATTAGAATCGATCGCACGAACGAATTAGAATGGATAGTATGAACGAATTAGAATGGATCGTACGAATGAATTAGAATGGATACATTCGAGCGAATGAATTAGAATGGATCGTACGAATGAATTATAATGGATCATAGGAATGAATTAGAATGGATCGTGCGAATGAATTAGAATGGATCGTGCGAATGAATTAGAATGGATCGTGCGAATGAATTAGAATGGATCGTACGAACGAATTAGAATGTATCGTATGAACGAATTAGAATGGATCGTATGAACAAATTAGAATGGATCGTACGAATGAATTAGAATGGATACATTCGAGCGAATGAATTAGAATGGATCGTACGAATGATTTATAATGGATCATAGGAATGAATTAGAATGGATTGTGCAAAAGAATTAGAATGGATACATTCGAGCAAATGAATTAGAATAGATCGTAGGAATGAATTAGAATGGATCATACGAATGAATTAGAATGAATCGTACGAATGGATTAGAATGGATCGTATGAATGGATTAGAATGGATCGTACGAATGAATTAGAATAGATCGTACAAATGAATTAGAAAGGTTACATTTGTGAGAATGAATTAGAATGGATCGTACGAATGAATTAGAATAGATCGTACGAATGGATTAGAATGGATCGTACGAATGGATTATAATGGATCGTACGAATGAATTAGAATGGATCATACAAATGAATTAGAAAGGTTACATTCGTGAGAATGAATTAGAATGGATCGTACGAAAGAATTAGAATGGATCATGCGAATGAATTTGAATGGATTGTACAAATGAATTAGAATGGATCGAACGAATGAATTAGAATGGATCATACGAATAAATTAGAATAGATCGTAGAAATGAATTAGAATAGATCATACAAATGAATTAGAATGGATCGTGCGAATGAATTAGAATGGATCGTGCGAATGAATTAGAATGGATCGTGCGAATGAATTAGAATGGATCGTACGAATGAATTAGAATGGATCGTACGAACGAATTAGAATGGATCGTACGAACGAATTAGAATGGATAGTATGAACGAATTAGAATGGATCGTATGAATGAATTAGAATGGATACATTCGAGCGAATGAATTAGAATGGATCGTACGAATGAATTATAATGGATCATAGGAATGAATTAGAATGGATCGTGCGAATGAATTAGAATGGATCGTGCGAATGAATTAGAATGGATCGTGCGAATGAATTAGAATAGATCATATGAATGAATTAGAATGGATCGTGCGAATGAATTAGAATGGATCATGCGAATGAATTAGAATGGATCGTGCGAATGAATTAGAATGGATCGTACGAACGAATTAGAATGTATCATATGAACGAATTAGAATGGATCGTATGAACAAATTAGAATGGATCGTACGAATGAATTAGAATGGATACATTCGAGCGAATGAATTAGAATGGATCGTACGAATGATTTATAATGAATGATAAGAATGAATTAGAATGGATTGTGCAAAAGAATTAGAATGGATACATTCGAGCAAATGAATTAGAATAGATCATAGGAATGAATTAGAATGGATCATACGAATGAATTAGAATGGATCGTACGAATGGATTAGAATGGATCGTACGAATGGATTAGAATGGATCGTACGAATGAATTAGAATGGATCGTACAAATGAATTAGAAAGGTTATATTTGTGAGAATGAATTAGAATGGATCGTACGAATGAATTAGAATAGATCATACGAATGGATTAGAATGGATCGTACGAATGGATTAGAATGGATCGTACGAATGAATTAGAATGGATCATAGAAATAAATTAGAAAGATTACATTCGTGAGAATGAATTAGAATGGATCGTACGAATGAATTAGAATGGATCATGTGAATGAATTTGAATGGATCGTACGAATGAATTAGAATGGATTGAACGAATGAATTAGAATGGATACATTCGAGCGAATGAATTAGAATAGATTGTAGGAATGAATTAGAATGGATCATACGAATGAATTAGAATGGATCGTGCGAATGAATTAGAATTGATTGTACGAATGAATTATAATGGATACATTTGTGCGAATGAATTAGAATGGATCGTACGAATGAATTAGAATGGATCGTGCGAATGAATTAGAATGAATCGTACGAATGAATTAGAATGGATCGTACGAATGAATTAGAATGGATACATTTGTACGAATAAATTAGAATGGATTGTACGAATGAATTAGAATGGATACATTCTTGCGAATAAATTAGAATGGATCGTATATTCGATCAAATAAATTAGAATGGATCATACGAATGAATTAGAATGGATCGTGCGAATGAATTAGAATGAATCGTACGAATGCATTAGAATGGATCGTACAAATGAATTAGAATGAATCGTACGATCCATTCTAATTCATTTATTCGTACGATCCATTCTAATTCATTCGTACGATCCATTCTAATTCATTCGTACGATCCATTCTAATTCATTCGTACAATCCATTCAATTCAAACGAATCAATTAGAATGGATACATTCGTATGATCCATTCTAATCCATTCGTACGATCCATTCTAATTCATTCGCACAAATGTATCCATTTTAATTCATTCGTACGATCCATTCTAATTTATTCGCACGATCCATTTTAATTTATTCGTATGATACATTCTAATTCATTCGTACGATCCATTCTAATTCATTCGTTCTAATCCATTCTAATTCATTCGCACAAATGTATCCATTCTAATCCATTCGTACGATCCATTCTAATCCATTCGTACGATCCATTCTAATTCATTCGCACGAATGTATCCATTCTAATTCATTCGTACGATCCATTCTAATTTATTCCTACGATCCATTCTTATTCATTCGCTCGAATGTATCCATTCTAATTCATTCGTACGATCTATTCTAATCCATTCGTACGATCTATTCTAATTCATTCATACGATCCATTCTAATTCATTCTCACAAATGTAACCTTTCTAATTCATTTGTACGATCCATTCTAATTCATTCGTACGATCCATTTTAATTCATTTGTACGAATGGATTAGAATGGATTGTACGAATGAATTAGAATGGATACATTTGTGCGATGAATAAGAATAGATCGTACGAATGAATTAGAATGGATCATGCGAATGAATTTTAATAGATCATACAAATGAATTAGAATGGATCGTACGAATGGATTAGAATGGATCGTACGAATGGATTAGAATGGATCGTACGAATGGATTAGAATGCATCGTACGAATGGATTAGAAAGGTTACATTCGTGAGAGTGAATTAGAATGGATCGTACGAATGAGTTAGAATGGATCATACGAATGAATTAGAATGGATCGTGCGAATGAATTTGAATGGATCATACAAATGAATTAGAATGAATACATTTGTGCGAATGAATTAGAATGGATCGTACGAATGAATTAGAATGGATAGTACGAATGAATTAGAATGGATCTTACGAATGAATTAGAAAGGTTACATTTGTGAGAATGAATTAGAATGGATCGTACGAATGAATTAGAATGGATCATACGAATGGATTAGAATGGATCATACGAATGAATTAGAATGGATCATGCGAATGAATTAGAATTGATCGTGCGAATGAATTAGAATAGATTGTACGAATGGAATAGAATGGATCGTACGAATGAATTAGAACGCATTGTACGAATGAATTAGAATGGATCGTACGAATGGATTAGAATGGATCGTACGAATGAATTAGAATGTATACATTCGTGCGAATGAATTAGAATGGATCGTACGAATGGATTAGAATGGATCGTACGAATATATTAGAATTAATCGTACGAATGAATTAGAATGGATCGTACAAATGAATTAGAAAGGTTACATTTGTGAGAATGAATTAGAATGGATCGTACGAATGAGTTAGAATGGATCGTACGAATGGATTACAATGGATTGTACGAATGAATTAGAATGGATCATACAAATGAATTAGAAAGGTTACATTCGTAAGAATGAATTAGAAAGGATCGTACGAATGAATTAGAATGGATCATGCGAATGAATTTGAATGGATCGTACGAATGAATTAGAATGGATCGAACGAATGAATTAGAATGGATACATTCGTGCAAATAAATTAGAATGGATCATAGGAATGAATTAGAATGGATCGTACGAATGAATTAGAATGGTTACATTTGTGCGAATGAAGTAGAATGGATCGTACGTAGGAATGAATTAGAATGGATCATACGAATGAATTAGAATGGATCGTACGAATGGATTAGAATGGATCGTGCGAATGAATTAGAATGGATCGTATGAATAAATTAGAATGGATCGTACGAATGAATTAAAATGGATACATTTATGCGAATGAATTAGAATGGATCGTACGAATGAATTTGAATAGATCATAGGAATGAATTAGAATGGATCATACGAATGAATTAGAATGGATCGTGCGAATGAATTAGAATGGATCATACGAATGAATTAGAATGGATACATTTGTGCGATGAATAATTCATTCGATCGATCCATTCTAATCCATTCATACATTTGAATTAGATTGGATTGTGTCAATGAATTAGAATGGATACATTCATGCTAATGAATTACAATATATCATATAAATGAATTAGAATGGATCATACGAATGAATTAGAATGGATCGTGCAAATGAATTTGAATGGATCGTGCGAATGAATTAGAATGGATCATACGAATGAATTAGAATGGATCGTACGAATGAATTAGAATGGATACATTCGTGCAAATGAATTAGAATGGATCGTACGAATAAATTAGACTGGATCGTACGAATAAATTAGAATGGATACATTCATACGAATGAATTAGAATGGATCATACGAATGGATTAGAATGGATCGTACGAATGGATTAGAATGGATCGTACGAATGGATTAGAATAGATCGTACGAATGAATTAGAATGGATCATACAAATGAATTAGAAAGGTTACATTCGTGAGAATGAATTAGAATGGATCGTACAAATGAATTAGAATGGATCATGCGAATGAATTTGAATGGATTGTACGAATGAATTAGAATTGATCGTACGAATGAATTAGAATGGATATATTCGAGTGAATGAATTAGAATGGATCGTAGGAACGAATTAGAATGGATCATCCGAATGAATTAGAATGGATCGTGCGAATGAATTAGAATGGATTGTACGAATGAATTAGAATGGATACATTCGTGCGAATGAATTAGAATGGATCAGACGAATGAATTAGAATGGATCGTACGAATGAATTAGAATGGTTCTAATCCATTCGTACGATCCATTCTAATTCATTCGCACGAATGTAACCATTCTAATTCATTCGTACGATCCATTCTAATTCATTCGTACGATCTATTCTAATTCATTCGCAAATTAGAATGGATCGTACGAATGAAGTAGAATGGATCGTGCGAATGAATTAGAATGGATCGTACGATCCATTCTAATTCATTCGTATGATTAATTCTAATTCATTCGCACGATCCATTCTAATACATTCATACGATCCATTCTAATTCATTCGCACGAATGTAACCATTCTAATTCATTCGTACGATCCATTCTAATTTATTCCTATGATCCATTCTAATTCATTCGCACGAATGTATTCATTCTAATTCATTTGCACGATCCATTCTAATTCATTCCTATTATCCATTCTAATTCATTCGTACGATCCATTCTAATTCATTCGCTCGAATGTATCCATTCTAATTCATTCGTACGATTCACTCTAATTCATTTGCACGATCCATTCTAATTCATTCTGACAAATGTAACCTTTCTAATTCATTTGTGCGATCCATTCTAATTCATTCGTACGATCCATTCTAATTCATTCGCACGAATTTAACCATTCTAATTCATTCGTACGATCCATTCTAATTCATTCGTACGATCCATTCTAATCCATTCGTACGATCCATTCTAATCCATTCGTACGATCCATTCTAATTCATTCGTATGATCCATTCTAATTCATTTTCACAAATGTAACCTTTCTAATTCATTTGTACGATCCATTCTAATTCATTCGTACGATCCATTCTAATCCATTCGTACGATCCATTCTAATTCATTCGCACGAATGTAACCATTCTAATTCATTCGTACGATCCATTCTAATTCATTCGTATGATCCATTCTAATTCATTCCTACGATCTATTCTAATTCATTCGCTCGAATGTATCCATTCTAATTCATTTGTTCGGTCCATTCTAATTCATTCGTACGAGCTATTCAAATTCATTCGTACGATCCATTCTAATTCATTCGCACGATCCATTCTAATTTGCGAATGAATTAGAATGGATCGTATGAATGAATTAGAATGGATCGTATGAATGAATTAGAATGGTTACATTTGTACGAATGAATTAGAATAGATCGTGCGAATGAATCAGAATGGATCGTACGAATGGCTTAGAATGGATCGTACGAATGGATTAGAATGGATCATACGAATGGGTTAGAATGGATGGTACAAATGAATTAGAATGGATCATAGAATGAATTAGAAATGTTACATTCGTGAGAATGAATTAGAATGGATCGTGCGAATGAATTAGAATTGATCATACGAATGAATTAGAATGGATCGTACGAATAAATTAGATTGCATCGTACGATTCATTCTAATTCATTCGCACGATCCATTCTAATTCATTCGTATGATCAATTCTAATTTATTCGCACGATCCATTCTAATTCATACGTACGATCCATTCTAATTCATTGGCACGAATGTAACCATTCTAATTCATTCGTACGATCCATTCTAATTCTTTCCTATGATCCATTCTAATTCATTTGCACGAATGTATCCATTCTAATTCATTCGTACGATCCATTCTAATTAATTCGCACAGATGTATCCATTCTAATTCATTCATACGATCCATTCTAATTTATTCGTTCAAATATATCCATTCTAATTCATTCGTACGATCTATTCTAATTCATTTATGAGAATGAATTAGAAAGGTTACATTTGTTAGAATGAATTAGAATGGATCGTACGAATGAATTAGATTGGATCATGCGAATGAATTTGAGTGGATCATACGAATGAATAAGAATGAATAAGAATAGATCGTACGAATGAATACGAATGAATAAGAATGGATCGTACGAATAAATTAGAATGAATTAGAATGGATCGTGCAAATGAATTAGAATGGATACATTCGTGCGAATGAATTAGAATGGATCGAAGGAAAGAATTAGAATGGATCGTACGAATGAATTAGAATGGTTACATTCGTGCGAATGAATTAGAATGGATCGTACAAATAAATTAGAATGGATCGTGCGAATGAATTAGAATGGATCGTACGAATGAATTAGAATGGATCGTACGAATGGTTTAGACTGGATCGTACGAATGGATTAGAATGGATCGTACGAATGAATTAGAATGGATCGTGCGAATGAATTTGAATGGATTGTGCGAATGAATTAGAATGGATCGGACAAATGAATTAGAATGGATACATTTGAGTGAATGAATTAGAATGGATCGTACGAATGGATTAGAATGGATCGTACGAATGGATTACAATGGATCGTACGAATGAATTAGAATGGATCATACAAATGAATTAGAAAGGTTACATTCGTGAGAATGAATTTGAATGGATCGTACGAATGAATTAGAATGGATCATGCGAATGAATTTGAATGGATCAGACGAATGAATAAGAATGGATCGTACGAATGAATTAGAATGGATCGTACGAATGTATCCATTCTAATTCATTCGTATGATCCATTCTAATTCGTTCATATGATCCATTCTAATTCGTTCGTACGATCCATTCTAATTCGTTCATACGATCCATTCTAATTCATTCGCACGATCCATTCTAATTCATTCGCACAATCCATTCTAATTCTTTCATATGATCCATTCTAATTCATTCGCACGAATGTATCCATTCTAGTTTATTCGCACGCTCCATTCTAATTCATTCGTATGCTCCATTCTTATTCATCGCACAAATGTATCCATTCTAATTCATTCGTACGATCGATTCTAATTTATTCGCACGATCGATTCTAATTCATTCGTATGATCCATTCTAATTCATTCGTACGATCCATTCTAATTCTTTTGTACGATCCATTCTAATTCATTCGCACGATCTATTCTAATTCATTCGTACAATCCATTCTAATTCATTCGTACGATCCATTCTAATTCATTCGCACTATCCATTCTAATTCATTCGTACGATCCATTCTAATTCATTCGCACTATCCATTCTAATTCATTCGTGCGATCCATTCTAATTTATTTGTACGAATGAATTAGAATGGATCGTACGAATGGATTAGAATGGATCGTACGAATGAATTAGAATGGATCGTACGAATGAATTAGAATGGATTAGAATAGATCGTGCGAATGAATTAGAATGGATACATTTGTGCGATGAATAAGAATGGAGCGTACGAATGAATTAGAATGGAGCGTACGAATGAACTAGAATGGATACATTCGTGCGAATGAATTAGAATAGATTTCACGAATGAATTAGAATGGATACATTCGTGCGAATGAATTAGAATGGATCGTACGAATGAATTAGAATGGATCATGCGAATGAATTAGAATGAATCGTACGAATGAATTAGAATAGATCGTGCGAATAAATTAGAGTGGATCATACGAATGAATTAGAATAGATATATTCATGCGAATGAATTAGAATGGATCGTACGAATAAATTAGAATGGATCGTGTGAATGAATTAGAATGGATCGTATGAATAAATTAGAATGGATCGTACGAATGAATTAAAATGGATATATTTGTGCGAATTAGAATGGATCGTACGAATGGATTAGAATTAGATCGTACGAATGAATTAGAATGGATCGTACGAATGAATTAGAATGAATCATACGAATGCATTAGAATGGATCGTATGAATGGATTAGAATGGATTGTACGAATGGATTAGAATGTATCGTACGAATGGATTAGAATGGATCGTACGAACGAATTAGAATGGATCATACGAATGAATTAGAAAGGTTACATTCGTGAGAATGAATTAGAATGGATCTTACGAATGAATTAGAATGGATCAAGCGAATGAATTTGAATGGATCGTACAAATGAATAAGAATGGATCGTACGAATGAATTAGAATGGATACATTCGAGCGAATAAATTAGAATAAATTGTAGGAATGAATTAGAATGGATCATACGAATGAATTAGAATGGATCGTGCGAACGAATTAGAATGGATCGTACAAATGAATTAGAATGGATACATTCGAGCGAATGAATTAGAATGGATCGTACGAATGAATTAGAATGGATCGTACGAATGGATTAGAATGGATCGTACGAATAAATTAGAATGGTTCATACAAATGAATTAGAAAGGTTACATTCGTGAGAATGAATTAAAATGGATCGTACGAAAGAATTAGAATGGATCGTACGAATGAATTAGAATGGATACATTCGAGCGAATGAATTAGAATGGATCGTACGAATGAATTAGAATGGATCATAGGAATGAATTAGAATGGATCGTGCAATTGAATTAGAATGGATCATATGAATGAATAAGAATGGATCGTACGAATGAATTAGAATGGATATATTTGTGTGAATGAATTAGAATGGATACATTCGTGCGAATGAATTAGAATGGATCGTACGAATGAATTAGAATGGATCATAGGAATGAATTAGAATGGATCGTGCAAATGAATTAGAATGGATACATTCGTGCGAATGAATTAGAATGGATCGTAGGAATGAATTAGAATGGATCGTACGAATGAATTAGAATGGTTACATTCGTGCGAATGAATTAGAATAGATCGTAGGAATGAATTAGAATGGATCGTACAAATGAATTAGAATGGTTACATTCATGCGAATGAATTAGAATGGACCATACGAATGAATTAGAATGAATCATACGAATGAATTAGAATGGATCGTGCAAATGAATTTGAATGGATCGTGCGAATGAATTAGAATGGATACATTCGTGCAAATGAATTAGAATGGATCATACGAATAAATTAGAATGGATCGTAAAGAATTAGAATGGATCGTACGAATGAATTAAAATGGATACATTCATACGACTGAATTAGAATGGATCGTGCGAATTAATTAGAATGGATCGTACGAATGAATTTGAATGGATCGTACGAATGAATTAGAATGGTTACAATTGTGAGAAAGGTTACATTGGTGAGAATAAATTAGAATGGATCGTAGGAATGAATTAGCAAGGATCGTACGAATGAATTAGAATGGTTACATTCGTGCGAATAAATTAGAATGGATCGTACGAATGGATTAAAATGGATCGTCCGAATGGATTAGAATGGATCGTATGAATGAATTAGAATGGATCGTACAAATGAATTAGAAAGGTTACATTTGTGAGAATGAATTAGAATGGATCGGACGAATGGATTAGAATAGATCATACGAATAAATTAGAATGGATCGTACGAATAAATTAGAATGGATCCTACGAATGAATCAGAATGGATTGTATGAACGAATTAGAATGGATCGTACGAATGAATTAGAATGGATACATTCGAGCTAATGAATTAGAATAGATCGTAGGAATGAATTAGAATGGATCATATGAATGAATTAGAATGGATCGTACGAATGAATTAGAATGGTTATATTCGTACGATCCATTATAATCCATTCGTACGATCCATTCTAATTCATTCGCACGATCCGATCCATTCTAATCCATTCGTACGATCCATTCTAATTCGTTCGTACGATCCATTCTAATTAATTCTCACAAATGTAACCTTTCTAATTCATTTGTACGATCCATTCTAATTCATTCGTACGATCCATTCTAATCCATTAGTACGATCCATTCTAATCTATTCGTTCGATCCATTCTAATTCATTCGCACGAATGTAACCAGTCTAATTCATTCGTACGATTCATTCTAATTCATTCGCACGATCCATTCTAATTCATTCGCATAAATGTATCCATTCTAATTCATTCGTACGATCCATTCTAATCCATTCGAATGTATCCATTCTAATTCATTCGTACGATACATTCTAATTCATTCGTATGATCCATTCTAATTCATTCCTACGATCTATTCTAATTCATTCGCTTGAATGTATCCATTCTAATTCATTCGTTCGATCCATTCTAATTCATTCGTACGATCCCTTCAAATTCATTCGCATGATTCATTCTAATTCATTCGTACAATCCATTCTTATTCATTTTCACGAATGTAACCTTTCTAATTCATTTGTATGATCCATTCTAATTCAATTTTACGATCCATTCTAATCCATTTGTACGATCCATTCTAATCCATTCGTATGATCCATTCTAAACCATTCGTACGATCCATTCTAATTCATTCATACGATCCATTCTAATTCATTCTCACAAATGTAACCTTTCTAACTCATTTGTACGATCCATTCTAATCCATTCGTACGATCCATTCTAATCCATTCGTACGATCCATTCTAATTCATTCGCACGAATGTAACCATTCTAATTCATTCGTACGATCCATTTTAATTCATTCCTACGATCCATTCTAATTCATTCGCACGAATGTATCCATTCTAATTCATTTGCACGATCCATTCTAATTCATTCCTATGATCCATTCTAATGAATTAGAATGGCTACATTCGTGTGAATGAATTAGAATGGATCGTGCAAATGAATTAGAATGGATACATTCGTGCGAATGAATTAGAATAGATCGTAGGAATGAATTAGAATGGATCGTACGAATGGATTAGAATGGATCGTACAAATGAATTAGAATGGATCGTACAAATAAATTAGAAAGGTTACATTTGTGAGAATGAATTAGAATGGATCGTACGAATGAATTAGAATGGATCGTACGAATGGATTAGAATGGATCGTACGAATGGAATAGAATGGATACATTCGTGCGAATGAATTAGAATTGATCGTAAGAATGAATTAGAATGGATCGTACGAATGGATTAGAATGGATCGTACGAATGAATTAGAATGGATCGTACAAATAAATTAGAAAGGATACATTTGTGAGAATGAATTAGAATGGATCGTACGAATGAATTAGAATGGATCGTACGAATGGATTAGAATGGATCGTACGAATGGAATAGAATGGATTATACGAATGGATTAGAATGGATCATACGAATGAATTAGAATGGATCATACAAATGAATTAGAAAGGTTACATTCGTGAGAATGAATTAGAATGGATCGTATGAATGAATTAGAATGGATCATGCGAATGAATTTGAATGGATCGAACGAATGAATAAGAATGGATTGTACGAATGAATTAGAATGGATCGTACGAATGTATCCATTCCTATTCATTTGTATGATCCATTCTAATTCGTTCGTACGATCCATTCTAATTCGTTCGTACGATCCATTCTAATTCATTCACACGATCCATTCTAATTTATTCGCACGATCCATTCTAATTCTTTCATATGATCCATTCTAATTCATTCGTACGCTCCATTCTTATTCATCGCACAAATGTATCCATTCTAATTCATTCGTACGATCCATTCTAATTCATTCGCACGATCGATTCTAATTCATTCGTACGATCCATTCTAATTCATTCCTACGATCCATTCTAATTCATTCGCACGAATGTATCCATTCTAATTCATTTGCACGATCCATTCTAATTCATTCCTATGATCCATTCTAATTCATTTGTACGATCCGTTCTAATTCATTTGCTCGATTGTATCCATTCTAATTTATTCGTACGATCCATTCTAAATCGTTCGCACGATCCATTCAAATTCATTCGTACGATCTATTCTAATTCATTCGCATGATCCATTCTAATTCATTCGTACGATCCATTCAAATTCATTCGTACAATCCATTCAAATTCATTCGTACGATGCAATCTAATTCATTCGCACAAATGTATCTATTCGAATTCAATCGTACAAAGCGTTCTAATCCATTCGTACGATCCATTCTAATCCATTCGTACGATTCATTCTACGAATGGATTAGAATGGATCATTCTAATTCATTCGTACAATCCAAACTAATTCATTCGCACGATCTATTCTAATTCATTCGCACAAATGTATCCATTCTAATTCATTCGTATAATCCATTCTAATTCATTCATATGATCAATTCTAATTAATTCGCACGATCCATTCTAATTCATTCGTACGATCCATTCTAATTCATTCGCACAAATGTATCCATTCTAATTCATTCGTACAATCCATTCAAATTCATTCGCATGATCCATTCTAATTCATTCGTACGATCCATTCGTATGATCCATTCTAATTCGTTCATATGATCCATTCTAATTCGTAGGAATGAGTTAGAATGGATCGTACGAATGAATTAGAATGGTTACATTCGTGCGAATGAATTAGAAGGGATCGTTCGAATGAATTAGAATGGATCGTGGGAATTAATTAGAATTGATCATATGAATGAATTAGAATTGATTATACGAATGAATTAGAATTGACACATTTGTGCGAATAAATTAGAATGATTGTACGAATGAATTAGAATGATCCATTCTAATCCATTCGCATAATCCATTCTAATTCATTCATATGATACATTCGAGCGATCCATTCTAATTCATTTGTACGATCCATTCTAATTCATTCGTACGATCCATTCTAATTCATTTGTACAATCCATTCTAATTCATTCAGACGATCCATTCTAATTCATTCGTACGATCCATTCTAATCCATTTTTATGATCCATTCTAATTCATTCGTACGATCCATTCTAATTCATTCGCACAATCCATTCTAATTCATTCGCACAATCCATTCTAATTCATTCGCACGAATGTATCCATTCTAATTCATTCGTACGATCCATTCTAATTCATTCGTACGATCCATTCTAATTCATTCGCATGATCCATTCGTACGATCCAATCTAATCCATTCGTACGATCCATTCTAATTCATTCGTATGATTCTTTCTAATTCATTCGAGCGAATGAATTAGAATAGATCGTAGGAATGAATTAGAATGGATCGTGCAAATGAATAAGAATGGATCGTACGAATGAATTAGAATGGATACATTCGTGCGAATGAATTAGAATGGATTGTGCGAATAAATTAGAACGGATTGTGCGAATGAATTAGAATGGATCGTGCGAATGAATTAGAATGGATCGTATGAATGAATTAGAATGGATCATACGAATGAATTAGAATGGATCGTGCGAATGAATTAGAATGGATTGTACGAATGAATTAGAATGGATCGTACGAATGAATTAGAATGGATCGTACAAATGAATTAGAATGGATCGCTCAAATGTATCCATTCTAATTCATTCGTATGATCTATTCTAATTCATTCGCATGATCCATTCTAATTCATTCGTACGATCCATTCTAATTCATTCCTCCGATCCATTCAAATTCATTCGTACGATGCAATCTAATTCATTCGCACAAATGTATCTATTCTAATTCATTCGTACAATGCGTTCTAATCCATTCGTACGATCCATTCTAATCCATTCGTACGATCCATTCTAATCCATTCGTACGATCCATTCTAATTCATTCGCTCGAATGTATCCATTCTAATTCATTCGTACGATCCATTCTTATTCGTTCATACGATCCATTCTAATTCATTCGTACGATCCATTCTAATTCATTCTCACAAATGTATCCATTCTAATTCATTCGCATGATCCATTATAATTCATTCGTACGATCCATTCTAATTCATTCGCACGAATGTATCCATTCTAATTCATTTGCACGATCCATTCTAATTCATTCATTCGATCAATTCTAATTCATTCGTACGATCCATTCTAATTCATTCGCATGAATGTATCCATTCTAATTTATTCGTACGATCCAGTCTAATTCATTCGTATGATCCATTCTAATTCATTCGCACGAATATATCCATTCTAATTCATTCGTACGATACTTTCTAATTCATTCGCACGATCCTATCTAATTCTTTCATATGATCCATTCTAATACATTCGCACGAATGTATCCATTCTAATTCATTCGTACAATTCATTCTAATTCATTCGCATGATCCATTCAATTTATTCGTATGATCCATTCTAATTCATTCCTACGATCCATTTAATTCATTCGCACGAATGTATCCATTCTATTTTATTCGTACGATCCAGTCTAATTCATTCATACGATCCATTCTAATTCATTCGCACGAATATATCCATTCTAATCCATTCGTACGATCCATTCTAATCCATTCGTACGATCCAGTCTAATTCATTCGTACGATCTATTCTAATTCATTTGTACGATCCATTCAAATTCATTCGCATGATCCATTCTAATTCATTTGTACGATCCATTCTAATTCATTCTCACGAATGTAATCTTTCTAATTCATTTGTATGATCCATTCTAATTCATTCGTACGATCCATTCTAATCCATTCGTACGATCCATTCTAATCCATTCGTACGATCCATTCTAATCCATTCGTACGATCCATTCTAATTCATTCCTACGATCTATTCTAATTCATTCGCTCGAATGTATCCATTCTAATTCATTCGTTCGATCCATTCTAATTCATTCGCACGATCCATTCTAATTCATTCGTATGATCCATTCTAATTCATTCCTACGATCTATTCTAATTAATTCGCTCGAATGTATCCATTCTAATTCATTCGTTCGATCCATTCTAATTCATTAGTACGATCCATTCAAATTCATTCGCATGATCCATTCTAATTCATTCGTACGATCCATTCTAATTCATTCGTACGATCCATTCTAATTCATTCGTATTATCCATTCTAATTCATTCCTACGATCTATTCTTATTCATTCGCATGATCCATTCAAATTCATTCGTTCGATCCATTCTAATTCATTCGTACAATCCATTTAAATTCATTCGCATGATCCATTCTAATTCATTTGTACGATCCATTCAAATTCATTCGTACGATTGTATCCATTCTAATTCATTCGTACAATCCATTCTAATTCATTCGCACGATCTATTCTAATTCGTTCGCACAAATGTATCCATTCTAATTCATTCATACAATCGATTCTAATTCATTCGTATGATCAATTGTAATTCATTCGCACGATCCATTCTAATTCATTCGTACGATCCATTCTAATTCATTTGCACGAATGTAACCATTCTAATTCATTCGTATAATCCATTCTAATTCATTCCTACGAATTAGAATGGATCATACGAACGAATTAGAATGGATCGTACGAATGGATTAGAATGGAACATGCGAATGAATTAGAATGGATCATGCGAATGAATTAGAATGGATTGTATGAATGAATTAGAATGGATATATTTGTGCGAATGAATTAGAATGGATCGAACGAATGAATTAGAATGTATACATTCGTGCGAATGAATTAGAACGGATCATACGAATGAATTAGAATGGATCTTACGAATGAATTAGAATGGATACATTCGTGCGAATGAATTAGAATTGATCGTTCGAATAAATTAGAATGGATCGATCGTACGAATGAATTAGAATGGATCGTGCGAATGAATTAGAATGGAACGTATGAATGAAGTAGAATGGATTGTACGAATGAATTAGAATGGATCGAACGAATGAATTAGAATGGATACATTCGAGCGGAATGAATTAGAATGGATCGTACGATCCATTCTAATTCATTCTCACAAATGTATCCATTCTAATTCATTCGTACGATCCATTCTAATTCATTCGTACTATCCATTCTAATTCATTCGCACGATCCATTCTAATTCATTCGTATGATCCATTAGAATGGATTCGTACGATCCATTCTTATTCATTCGTACGATCCATTCTAATTCATTCGTACAAACCATTCTAAATCATTCACACGATCCATTCTAATTCATTCGTACGATCCATTCTAATTCATTTGTATGATCCATTCTAATTCATTCGTACGATCCATTCTAATTCATTCGCACAATCCGTTCTAATTCATTCACACAATCCATTCTAATTCATTTGCACGAATGTATCCATTCTAATTCGTTCGTACGATCCATTCAAATTCATTCGTACGATCCATTCTAATTCATTCGCATGATCCATTCGTACGATCCATTCTAATCCATTCGTACGATCCATTCTAATTCATTCGTATGATCCATTCTAATTCATTCGAACGAATGAATTAGAATAGATCGTAGGAATGAATTAGAATGGATTGTGCAAATGAATTAGAATGGATCATACGAATGAATTCGAATGGATACATTCGTGCGAATGAATTAGAATGGATTGTGCGAATGAATTAGAACGGATTGTGCAAATGAATTAGAATGGATCGTGCGAATGAAATAGAATGGATCATACGAATAAATTAGAATGGATCATACGAATGAATTAGAATGGATCGTGCGAATGAATTAGAATTGATTGTACGAATGAATTAGAATGGATCGTACGAATGAATTAGAATGGATCGTACAAATGAATTAGAATGGATCGCTCGAATGTATCATTTCTAATTCATTCTTACGATCTATTCTAATTCATTCGCATGATCCATTCTAATTCATTCGTACGATCCATTCTAATTCATTCATCCGGTTCATTCAAATTCATTCGTACGATGCAATCTAATTCATTCGCCCAAATGTATCTATTCTAATTCATTCGTACAATGCGTTCTAATCCATTCGTATGATCCATTCTAATCCATTCGTACGATCCATTCTAATCCATTCGTATGATCCATTCTAATCCATTCGTACGATCCATTCTAATTCATTCGCTCAAATGTATCCATTCTAATTCATTCGTACGATCCATTCTAATTCGTTCATACGATCCATTCTAATTCATTCGTACGATCCATTCTAATTCATTCTCACAAATGTATCCATTCTAATTCATTCACATGATCCATTCTAATTAATTCGTACGATCTAATCTAATTCATTCGCACGAATGTATCCATTCTAATTCATTTGCACGATCCATTCTAATTCATTCATTCGATCCATGCTAATTCATTCGTACGATCCATACTAATTCTTTCGCATGAATGTCTCTATTCTAATTTATTCGTACGATCCAGTCTAATTCATTCGTACGATCCATTCTAATTCATTCGCACGAATATATCCATTCTAATTCATTCGTACGATCCTTTCTAATTCATTCGCACGATCCATTCTAATTCTTTTATATGATCTATTCTAATTCATTCGCACGAATGTATCCATTCTAATTCATTCATACAATCCATTCTAATTCATTCGCACGATCCATTCTAATTTATTCGTATGATCCAGTCTAATTCATTCGTACGATCCATTCTAATTCATTCGCACGAATATATCCATTCTAATTCATTCGTACGATCCATTCTAATTCATTCGTACGATCCATTCAAATTCATTCGCATGATCCATTCTAATTCATTTGTACGATCCATTCTAATTCATTCTCACGAATGTAACCTTTCTAATTCATTTGTATGATCCATTCTAATCCATTCGTACGATCCATTCTAATCCATTCGTACGATCCATTCTAATCCATTCGTACGTTCCATTCTAATCCATTCGTACGATCCATTCTAATTCATTCTCACAAATGTAACCTATCTAATTCATTTGTACGATTCATTCTAATTCATTCGTACGATCCATTCTAATCCATTCGTACGATCCATTCTAATTCATTCGTACGATCCATTCTAATTCATTCCTACGATCTATTCTAATTCATTCGCTCGAATGTATCCATTCTAATTCATTCGTTCGATCCATTCTAATTCATTCACACGATCCATTCTAATTCACTCGTATGATCCATTCTAATTCATTCCTACGATCTATTCTAATTCATTCGCTCGAATGTATCCATTCTAATTCATTTGTTCGATCCATTGTAATTCATTCGTACGATCCATTCAAATTCATTCGCATGATCCATTCTAATTCATTCGTACGATCCATTCTAATTCATTCGTACGATCCATTCTAATTCATTCGCAAGATCCATTCTAATTCATTCGTATTATCCATTCTAATTCATTCCTACGATCTATTCTTATTCATTCGCATGATCCATTCAAATTCATTCGTTCGATCCATTCTAATTCATTCGTACAATCCATTCAAATTCATTTGCATGATCCATTCTAATTCATTCGTACGATCTATTCTAATTCATTCGTACGAATGTATCCATTCTAATTCATTCGTACAATCCATTCTAATTCATTCGCACGATCTATTCTATTTCATTCGCACAAATGTATCCATTCTAATTCATTCGTACAATCCATTCTAATTCATTCGTATGATCAATTGTAATTCATTCGCATGATCCATTCTAATTCATTCGTACGATCCATTCTAATTCATTCGCACGAATGTAACCATTCTAATTCACTCGTACGATCCATTCTAATTCATTCCTACGAATTAGAATGGTTCATACGAACGAATTAGAATGGATCAAACGAATGGATTAGAATGGATCGTACGAATGAATTAGAATTGATCATGCGAATGAATTAGAATGGATTGTACGAATGAATTAGAATGGATACATTTGTGTGAATGAATTAGAATGGATCGAACGAATGAATTAGAATGGATACATTCGTGCGAATGAATTAGAATGGATCGTACGAATGAATTAGAATGGATCGTACGAATGAATTAGAATGGATACATTCGTGCGAATGAATTAGAATTGATCGTGCGAATAAATTAGAATGGATCGATCATACGAATGAATTAGAATGGATCGTGCGAATGAATTAGAATGGATCGTACGAATGAAGTAGAATGGATTGTACGAATGAATTAGAATGGATCGAACGAATGAATTAGAATTGATACATTCGAGCGGAATGAATTAGAATGGATCGTACGATCCATTCTAATTCATCCTCACAAATGTATCCATTCTAATTCATTCGTATGATCCATTCTAATTCATTCGAATGATCCATTCTAATTCATTCGCACGAATATATCCATTCTAATTCATTCGTACGATCCATTCTAATTCATTCGCACGATCCATTCTAATTCATTCGTACGATCCATTAGAATGGATTCGTACGATCCATTCTTATTCATTCGTACGATCCATTCTAATTCATTCGTACAATTCATTCTAATTCAGTCGTATAAATGTATCCATTCTAATTCATTCCCTCGAATGTATCCATTCTATTTCATTCGTACAAATGTATCCATTCTAATTCATTCCTACGAATGAATTAGAATGGATCGTACTAATGGATTAGAATAGATCGTACGAATGGATTAGAATGGATCGTACGAATGAATTAGAATGGATCGTACAATTGAATTAGAAAGGTTACATTTGTGAGAATGAATTAGAATGGATCATACGAATAAATTAGAATGGATCATAGGAATGAATTAGAATGGATCGTGCGAATGAATTAGAATGGATATATTCGTGCGAATGAATTTTAATGGATCGTGCGAATGAATTAGAATGGATCATACGACTGAATTAGAATGGATAAATTTGTGAGAATGAATTAGAATGGATCATACGAATGAATTAGAATGGATCATGCGAATGAATTTAAATGGATCGTACGAATGAATTAGAAAGGATCGAACGAATGAATTAGAATGGATACATTCGAGCGAATGAATTAGAATTGATCGTAGGAATGAATTAGAATGGATCGTGCGAATGAATTAGAATGAATCGTACGAATGAATTAGAATGAATCGTACGAATGAATTAGAATGGATCGTACGAATGAATTAGAATGGATACTTTTGTGCGATGAAAAAGAATGGAGCGTACGAATGAATTAGAATAGAGCGTACGAATGAACTAGAATGGATACATTCATGTGAATGAATTAGAATGGATCATATGAAAGAATTATAATGGATCGTGCGAATGAATTAGAATGAATCTTACGAATGCATTAGAATGGATACATTCGTGCGAATGAATTAGAATGGATCGTACGAATGAATTAGAATGGATCGTAAGAATGAATTAGAATGGATCGTACGAATGAATTAGAATGGATCGTGCGAATGAATTAGAATGGGAACGAATTAGAATGGATCGTACGAATGAATTAGAATGGATACATTCGAGCGAATGAATTAGAATGGATCGTACGAATGGATTAGAATGGATCGTACGAATGGATTAGAATAGATCGTACGAATGGATTAGAATGGATCCATTCGAGCGAATGAATTAGAATGGATCGTACGAATGCATTAGAATGGACCGTATGACTGAATTAGAATGGATTGTACGAATGAATTAGAATAGATCGTACGAATGGATTAGAATGGATCGGACGAATGAATTAGAATGGATTCATTCGCACGAATGAATTACAATGGATCGTACAAATGAATTTGAATGGATTGTACGAATGAATTAGAAAAGATCATAGGAATGAATTAGAATGGATCGTGCAAATGAATTAGAATGGATACATTCGTGCGAATAAATTAGAATGGATCGTAAGAATGAATTAGAATGGATCATACGAATGAATTAGAATGGATCGTGCGATGAATTAGAATGGATCATACGAATGAATTAGAATAGATATATTCATGCGAATGAATTAGAATGGTTCGTACGAATGAATTAGAATAGATCGTGCGAATGAATTAGAATGGATCGTATGAATAAAATAGAATGGATCGTGTGAATGAATTAGAATGGATCATACGAATGAATTAGAATGGATCGTACGAATGAATTAGAATGGATATATTCGTGCGAATGAATTAGAATGGATCGGACGAATGAATTAGAATGGATAGTTCGAATGAATTAGAATGGTTACATTCGTGCGAATGAATTAGAATGGATCGTATGAATGGATTGGAATGGATCGGACGAATGAATTAGAATGGATCGTACGAATGAATTAGAATGTATTGTGCGAATGAATTAGAATGGATCGTATGAATGAATAAGAATGGATCGTGCGAATGAATTAGAATGGATCGTACGAATGAATTAGAATGGATCGTGCGAATGAATTAGAAACATTCGTGCGAATGAATTAGAATGAATTAGATTGCATCGTACGATCCATTCTAATCCATTCGTACGATCCATTCTTATTCATTCCTACGATCCATTATAATTTATTCACAAGAATGTATCCATTCTAATTCATTCGTACAATCTATTCTAATTTATTCGTACAAATGTATCCATTCTAATTCATTCGTATGATCCATTCTAATTCATTCGTACGATTCATTCTAATTCGTTCGTACGATCCATTCCAATTCATTCGTATGATCCATTTTAATTCATTTGTACGATCCATTCTAATTCATTCGCATGAATATATCTATTCTAATTCATTTGCACGATCCATTCTAATTCATTCCTATGATCCATTCTAATTCATTCACTCGAATGTATCCATTCTAATTCATTCGTACGATCCATTCTAATGAATTAGAATGGATTGTGCGAATGAATTAGAATGGATCGTATGAATGAATAAGAATGGATCGTACGAATGGATTAGAATGGATCGTATGATCCAATCTAATTCATTCTAATTCATCCGCATGAATGTTTCTAATTCATTCGCACGATCCATTCTAATTCATTCGTACGATCCATTCTAATTCATTCGCACGATCCATTCTTATTCATTCATACGACCCATTCTAATTCATTCGCACAATCCATTCTAATTTATTTGTACGATCCATTCTAATTCATTCGTATGATCCATTCTAACTCATTCGGTGGATACATTCTAATTCATTCGTACGATCCATTCTAATTTATTTGCACGAATATACGATCCATTATAATTCATTCGCACAAATATATCCATTCTAATTCATTCATACGATCCATTCTAATTCATTCTCACGAATGTAACCTTTCTAATTCATTTGTATGATCCATTCTAATTCATTCGTACGATCCATTTAATCCATTCGTACGATCCATTCTAATCCATTCGTACGATCCATTCTAATCCATTCGTACGATCCATTCTAATTCATTCTCACAAATATAACCTTTCTAATTCATTTGTACGATCCATTCTAATTCATTTGTACGATCCATTCTAATCCATTCGTACGATCCATTCCAATCCATTCGTACGATCCATTCTAATTCATTCGCACGAATGTATCCATTCTAATGCATTCGTACGATCCATTCTAATTCATTCATACGATCCATTCTAATCCATTCTTACGATCCATTCTAATTCATTCGTACGATCCATTCTAATTCATTCTCACAAATGTAACCTTTCTAATTCATTTGTACGATCCATTCTAATTCATTCGTACGATCCATTCTAATCCATTCGTATGATCCATTCTAATCCATTCGCACGAATGTAACCATTTTAATTCATTCGTACGATCCATTTTAATTCATTCCTACAATCCATTCTAATTCATTCGCACGAATGTATCCATTCTAATTCATTTGCACGATCCATTCAAATTCATTCCTATGATCCATTCTAATTCATTCATACGATCTATTCTAATTCATTCGCTCGATCCATTCTAATTCATTCGTACGATCCATTCTAATTCATTCGCATGATCCATTCGTACGATCCATTCTAATTCATTTGCACGAATGAATTTGAATGGATCGTACGAATGAATTAGAATGGATCGTACGAATGAATTAGAATAGATACATTCGTGTGAATGAATTCGAATAGATCGTGTGAATAAATTAGAATGGATCGATCGTACGAATGAATTAGAATAGATCGTGCGAATAAATTAGAATGGATCGTACGAATGAATTAGAATGGATCGTGCGAATGAATTAGAATGGATCGTACGAATGAATTAGAATGGTTACATTCGTGCGAATGAATTAGAATAGATCATACGAATGAATTAGAATGGATCGTGCGAATGAATTAGAATTGATCATACGAATGAATTAGAATGGATCATACGAATGGATTAGAACGCATTGTACGAATGAATTAGAATAGATACATTTGTGCGAATGAATTAGATTGCATTGTACGAATGAATTTGAATAGATTGTACGAATGAATTAGAGTGGATCGTACGAATGAATTAGAATGGATCATGCGAATGAATTAGAATAGATCACACGAATGAATTAGAATGGATCGTACGAATAAATTAGAATGGATCGTGCGATTGAATTAGAATGGATCGTACGAATGAATTAGAATGGATCCACCGAATGAGTTAGAATGGATCATGCGAATGAATTGGAATGGATCGTACGAATGAATTAGAATGGATACATTCGTGCGAATGAATTAGAATGGATCGGACGAATGAATTAGAATTGATCGTGCGAATGAATTAGAATGGATCATACGATTGAATTTGAATGGATCGTACGAATAAATTAGAATGGATACATTTGTGCGATGAATAAAAATGGAGCGTACGAATGAATTACAGTGGAGCGTACGAATGAACTAGAATGGATACATTCGTGTAAATGAATTAGAATGGATCATATGAAAGAATTAGAATGGATCGTGCGAATGAATTAGAAAGGATCGTACGAATGAATTAGAATGGATATATTCGTACGAATGAATTAGAATGGATCGTACGAATGAATTAGACTGGATTGTACGAATAAATTAGAATGGATACATTCATGCAACTGAATTAGAATGGATCGTGCGAATGAATTAGAATGGATCGTACGAATGAATTAGAATGGATCGTACGAATGAATTAGATCGTACGAATGAATTAGAATGGATCATGCGAATGAATTAGAATTGATCATACGAATGAATTAGAATGGATCGTGCGAATGAATTAGAATGGATCGTACAAATGCATTAGAATGGATACATTCGTGCGAATGAATTAGAATGGATCATACGAATGAATTAGAATGGATACATTTGTGCGAATGAATTTGATTGGATTGCACGAATTGAATTAGAATGGATCGTACGAATGGATTAGAATGGATCGTACGAATGAATTAGAATGGATCATACAAATTAATTAGAAAGGTTACATTCGTGAGAATAAATTAGAATGGATCGTGCAATTGAATTAGAATTGATCATACGAATGGATTAGATTGGATCGTACGAATGAATTAGAATAAATCGTGCGAATGAATTAGAATGGATCGTACGAACGAATTAGAATGGATCGTACGAACGAATTAGAATGGATCGTATGAACGAATTAGAATGGATCATACGAATGAATTAGAATGGATACATTCGAACGAATGAATTAGAAAGGATCGTACAAATAAATTAGAATGGATCATCGGAATGAATTAGAATGGATCGTGCAAATGAATTAGAATGGATCGCTCGAATGTATCATACGAAGGAATTTGAATGGATCGTACGAATGGATTAGAATGGATCGTACGAAAGAATTAGAATGGATCATACAAATGAATTAGAAAGGTTACATTTGTGAGAATGAATTAGAATGGATCGTACGAATGAATTACAATGGATCGTACGAATGGATTAGAATGGATCATACGAATGGATTAGAATGGATCATACGAATGGATCAGAATGGATCGTACGAATGAATTAGAAAGGTTACATTCGTGAGAATGAATTAGAATGGATCGTACGAATGAGTTAGAATGGATCATACGAATGAATTAGAATGGATCGTACAAATGAATTAAAATGGATCGAACGAATGAATTAGAATGGATACATTCGAGCGAATAAATTAGAATAGATCATAGGAATGAATTAGAATAGATCATACGAAGGAATTAGAATGGATCGTGCGAATGAATTAGAATGGATTGTACGAATGAATTAGAATTGATACATTCGTGCGAATGAATTAGAATGGATCTGACGAATGAATTAGAATGGATCGTATGAATGAATTAGAATAGATCGTGTGAATGAATTAGAATAAATCGTACGAATGCATAAGAATGGATACATTCGTGCGAATGAATTAGAATGGATCGTATGAATGAATTAGAATGGATCGTGCGAGTGAATTAGAATGGATCGTACGAATGAATTAGAATGGATCGTGCGAATGAATTAGAATGGATCGTGCGAATGAATTTGAATGGATCGTACGAATGAATTAGAATGAATCGTACGATCCATTCTAATTCATTCTCACAAATGTAACCTTTCTAATTCATTTGTACAATCCTTTCTAATTCATTCGCACGATCCATTCTAATTCATTCGTACGATCCATTCTAATTCATTCGTACGATCCATTCTAATTCATTCGCACGATCCATTCTAATTCATTCGTACGATCCATTCTAATTCATTCGCTCGAATGTAACCATTCTAATTCATTCGTACGATCCATTCTAATTCATTCCTACGATCCATTCTAATTTATTCTCACAAATGTAACCTTTCTAATTCATCTGTATGTATCCATTCTAATTCATTCGTACAATCCATTCTAATTCATTCGCACAATCCATTCTAATTCATTCCTACATCCGATCCATTCTAATTCATTTGTACGATCCATTCTAATTCATTTGCACGAATGTATCCATTCTAATGCATTCGTACGATCCATTCTAATTCATTCGCACGATCCATTCATTCAATCGCATAATCCATTCTAATTCATTCGCACGATCCATTCTAATTCATTCGCTCGAATGTATCCATTCTAATTCATTTGCACGAATGTATCCATTCTAATTCATTCGTACGATCCATTCTAATTTATTCGTACGATCCATTCTAATTCATTCGCATGAATGTAACCATTCTAATTCATTCGTACGATCCATTCTAATTCATTCCTACGATCCATTCTAATTTATTCCTACGATCTATTCTAATTCATTCATACGATCCATTCTAATGCATTCGTTCGATTCATTCTAATTCATTCGCAAGATCCATTCTAATTCATTCGTACAATTCATTCTAATTCATTCCTGCGATCCATTCTAATTCATTCGCACGAATGTATCCATTCTAATTCATTCGTACGATCCATTCTAATTCATTAGAACGATCCATTCTAATCCATTCGTACGATCCATTCTAATTCATTCGCACAAATGTAACCATTCTAATTCATTCCTACGATCCATTCTAATTCATTCCTACGATCCATTCAAATTCATTCGTACGATTCATTCTAATTCATTCGTATGAGCTATTAGAATGAATTAGAATGGATCATGCGAATGAATTAGAATGGATACATTCGTGAGAATGAATTAGAATGGATCGTACGAATGAATTAGAATAGATCATACAAATGAATGAATAGATCATGCGAATGAATTAGAATGGATCGTACGAATGCATTAGAATGGATACATTCGTGCGAATGAATTAGAATGGATCGTACGAATGAATTAGAATGGATCAAACGAATGAATTAGAATGGATCGTACAAATGAATTAGAAAGGTTACGTTTGTGAGAATGAATTAGAATGGATCGTACGAATGAATTAGAATGGATCGTAAGAATGGATTAGAATGGATCGTACGAATGAATTAGAATGGATCATACGAATGGATTAGAATGGATCGTACGAATGAATTAGAATGGATTAGAATGGATCGTACGAATGGATTAGAATGGATCATACAAATAAATTAGGATGGATCGTACGAATGGATTAGAATGGATCTTACGAATGAATTAGAATGGATCGTACAAATGAATTAGAAAGGTTACATTTGTGAGAATGAATTATAATGGATCGTACGAATGAATTAGAATGGATCGTACAAATGGATTAGAATGGATCGTACGAATGAATTAGAATGGTTATATTCGTGCGAATCAATTAGAATGGATTGTATGAATGAATTAGAATGGATCGTACGAATGAATTAGAATGGATCATACAAATGAATTAGAAAGGTTATATTCGTGCGAATGAATTTGAAAGGATCGTACGAATGGATTAGAATGGATCGTACGAACGAATTAGAATGGATCGTATGAATGAATTAGAATGGATCGTGCGAATGAATTAGAATAGATCGTATGAATGAATTAGAATGGATCGTGCGAATGAATTGGAATGGATCGTGCGAATGAATTAGAATGGATCATGCGAATGAATTAGAATGGATCGTACGAATCGATTAGAATGGATCATACGAATGGATTAGAATGGATTGTACGAATGGATTAGAATGGATCGTACGAATGAATTAGAATGGATCGTATGAATGAAGTAGAATGGATACATTTGTGCGAATGAGTTAGAATGGATCATACGAATGAATTAGAATGGAGCGTACGAATGGATTAGAATGGATCGTACGAATGAATTAGAATGGATCGTACGAATGAATTAGAATGGATCGTGCAAATGAATTTGAATGGATTGTGCGATTGAATTAGAATGGATCGTACAAATGAATTAGAATGGATACATTCTAGCGAATGAATTTGAATGGATCGTACGAATGGATTAGAATGGATCGTATGAATGGATTAGAATGGATCGTACGAATGAATTAGAATGGATCGTACAAATGAATTAGAAAGGTTACATTTGTGAGAATGAATTAGAATGGATCGTACGAATGTATTAGAATGGATCATACGAATGGATTAGAATTGATCGTACGAATGGATTAGAATGGATCGTACGAATGAATTAGAATGGATTGTACAAATGAATTAGAATGGATACATTTGTGCGAATGAATTAGAATGGATCGTGCGAATGAATAAGAATGGATCGTACGAATTAATTAGAATTGATATATTTATGCGAATGAGTTAGAATGGATCAAACGAATGAATTAGAATGGATACATTTGTGCGAATGAATTAGAATGGATCGTACGAATAAATTAGAATGGATACATTTGTGCGAATGAATTAGAATGGATCGTACGAATGAATTAGAATGGATCGTACGAATGAATTAGATCGTACAAACGAATTAGAATGGATCGTACGAATGAATTAGAATGGATACATTCGAGCGAATGAATTAGAATGGATCGTACGAATGAATTAGAATGGATCGTAGGAATGAATTCGAATGGATCGTGCAAATGAATTAGAATGGATACATTAGTGCGAATGAATTAGAATGGATCGTAGGAATGAATTAGAATGGATCGTACGAATGAATTAGAATGGTTACATTCGTGCGAATGAATTAGAATGGATCGTACGAATGGATTAGAATGGATCGTACGAATGGATTAGAATGGATCATACGAATGAATTAGAATGGATCGTACAGATGAATTAGAAAGGTTATATTTGTGAGAATGAATTGGAATGGATCGTACGAATGAATTAGAATGGATCATACAAATGAATTAGAATGGATCGTACGAATGAATTAGAATGGATCGTGCGAATGAATTAGAATCGATCGTACGAATGAATTAGAATGGATTATACGGATCGTACGAATGAATTAGAATGCATCATGCGAAAGAATTTGAATGGATCGTACGAATGAATAAGAATGGATCGTACGAATGTATCCATTCCAATTCATTCGTACGATCCATTCTAATTCGTTCATATGATCCATTTTAATTCGTTCGTACGATCCATTCTAATTCGTTCGTACGATCCATTCTAATTCATTCGTATGATCCATTCTAATTCATTCGTACGATCCATTCTAATTCATTCTCACGAATGTAACCTTTCTAATTCATTTGTATGATCCATTCAAATTCATTTGTACGATCCATTCTAATCCATTCGTATGATCCATTCTAATCCATTCGTACGATCCATTCTAATTCATTCGTACGATTCATTCTAATTCATTCTCACAAATGTAACCTTTCTAATTGATTTGTACGATCCATTCTAATTCATTCGTGCGATCCATTCTAAACCATTCGTACGATCCATTCTAATTCATTCGCACTAATGTAACCATTCTAATTCATTCGTACGATCCATTCTAATTCATTCCTACGATCCATTCTAATTCATTCGCACAGATGTACCTATTCTAATTCATTCGTTCGATCCATTCTAATTCATTCGCATAAATATATCCATTCTAATTCATTCGTACGATCCATTCTAATTCATTCGCACGATCCATTCTAATTCATTCGCACAAATGTATCCATTCTAATGCATTCGTACAATCCATTCTAATTCATTCGCATAATCCATTCTAGTTCATTCATACGATCCATTCTAATTCATTTGTATGATCCATTCTAATCCATTCGTACGATCCATTCTAATTCATTCGTACGATCCATTCTAATTCATTCTCACAAATGTAACCTTTCTAATTCATTGTATGATCCATTCTAATTCATTCGTATGATCCATTCTAATCCATTCGTACGATCCTTTCTAATCCATTCGTAGGATCCATTCTAATTCTTTCGCACGAATGTAACCATTCTAATTCATTCGTACGATACATTCTAATTCATTCCTACGATCCATTCTAATTCATTCGCATTAATGTATCCATTCTAATTCATTTGCACGATCCATTCTAATTCATTCCTATGATCCATTCTAATTCATTCGTACAATCCATTCTAATTCATTCGCACGAATGTATCCATTCTAATTCATTCGTACGATCCATTCTAATTCATTCGTATGATCCATTCTAATTCATTCGTACGATCCATTCTAATCCATTCGTACGATCCATTCTAATCCATTCGTACGATCCATTCTAATTCATTCGTATGATCCATTCTAGTTCATTCTCACCAATGTAACCTTTCTAATTCATTTGTACGATCCATTCTAATTCATTCGTACGATCCATTCTAATCCATTCGTACAATCCATTCTAATTCATTCGCACGAATGTAACCATTCTAATTCATTCGTACGATCAATTCTAATTCATTCATATAATCCATTCTAATTAATTCGCACGAATGTATCCATTCTAATTAATTCATACGATCGAGTCTAATTCAAACGTACGATCCATTCTAATTTATCGCACAAATGTAGATATTCTAATTCATTCGTACAATGCGTTCTAATCCATTCGTACGAATGAATTAGAATGGATCGTGTGAATGAATTAGAATCGATCGTACGAATGAATTAGAATGGATCGTACGAATGAATTAGAATGGATCGTACGAATGAATTAAAATAGATCGTACGAATGAATTAGAATGGATACATTCATACGAATGAATTAGAATGGATCGTACGAATGGATTAGAATGGATTGTACGAATGGATTAGAATGGATCGTACGAATGGATTAGAATGGATCATACGAATGAATTAGAATGGATCATACAAATGAATTAGAAAAGTTACATTCGTGAGAATGAATTAGAATGGATCGTACGAATGAATTAGAATGGATTATACGAATGAATTTGAATGGATTGTACGAATGAATTAGAATGGATCGAACGAATGAATTAGAATGGATCATACGAATGAATTAGACTAGATCGTAGGAATGAATTAGAATGGATCATACGAATGAATTAGAATGGATCGTGCGAATGAATTAGAATGGATCGTACGAATGAATTAGACTGGATCGTACGAAGGAATTAGAATGGATCGTACGAACGAATTAGAATGGATCGTACGAATGAATTAGAATGGATACATTCGTGCGAAAGAATTAGAATAGATCGTACGAATGAATCATAATGGATCGTACGAATGGATTAGAATGCATTGTACGAATGAATTAGATTGCATCGTACAATCCATTCTAATTCATTCGCACAAATGTATCCATTCTAATTCATTCGCTCGAATGTATCCATTTTGATTCATTCGTACGATCCATTCTAATTCATTCGTACGATCTAATTCATTCGTACGATCCATTCTAATTCATTCGTACGATCGATTCTAATTCATTCGCACGATCCATTCTAATTCATTCGTTCGATCCATTCTAATTTATTCGTATGATCCATTCTAATTTATTCGTTCAAATATATCCATTCTAATTCATTCGTACGATCCATTCTAATTCATTCGTACAAATGTATCTATTCTAATTCATTCGTACAATGCGTTCTAATCCATTCGTACGATCCATTCTAATTCATTCGCATGATCCATTCATACGATCCATTCTAATCCATTCGTCCGATCCATTCTAATTCATTCATACGATCCATTCTAATTCGTTCGTACGATCCATTCTAATTTGTTCGCACGAATGTAACCATTCTAATTCATTCGTACGATCCATTCTAATTCATTCCTACGATCCATTCTAATTCATTCGCACGAAAGTATCCATTCTAATTCATTTGCATGATCCATTCTAATTCATTCCTATGATCCATTCTAATTCATTCGTACGATCCATTCTAATGGATCGTACGAATGAATTAGAATGGATCGTGCGAATGAATTAGAATGGATCGTACGAATGAATTAGAATGGATATATTTGAACGAATAAATTAGAATGGATCATACGAATGAATTAAAATGGATCGTACGAATGAATTTGAATGGATCATACGAATGAATTAGAATGGATCGTACGAATGAATTAGAATGGATCGTACGAATGAATTAGAATGGATCCACCGAATGAGTTAGAATGGATCGTACGAATGAATTAGAATGGATCGGACGAATGAATTAGAATGGATCGTGCGAATGAATTAGAATAGATCGTACAAATGGATTATAATGGATCGTACGAATGGATCCATTCTAAAATGAGTTGGAATGGATCGTACGAACGAATTAGAATGGATCGTATGAACGAATTAGAATGTATCGTATGAAAGAATTAGAATGGTTCGTATGAATGAATTAGAATGGATACATTCGAGCGAATGAATTAGAATGGATCGTACGAATGAATTAGAATGGATCATAGGAATGAATAAAAATGGATCATGCAAATGAATTAGAATGGATACATTCGTGCGAATGAATTAGAATGGATCGTAGGAATGAATTAGAATGGATCGTACGAATGAATTAGAATGGTTACATTCATACGAATGAATTAGAATGGATTGTACGAATGGATTAGAATGGATCGTACGAATGAATTTGAATGGATGCATTTGTGCGAATGGATTAGAACGCATTGTACGAATGAATTAGAATAGATAGATTTGTGCGAATGAATTAGATTACATCATACGAATGAATTTGAATGGATTGTATAAATGAATTAGAATGGATCGTGCGAATGAATTAGAATGGATCGTTCGAATGAATTAGAACGGATCCACCAAATGAGTTAGAATGGATCATACGAATGAATTAGAATGGATCGTACGAATGAATTAGAATGGATCGTACGAATGAATTAGAATGGAACGTATGAATGAATAAGAATGGATCGTACGAATGAATTAGAATGGATCGTGCGAATGAATTATAATGAATCGTACGAATGCATTAGAATGGATCGTACAAATGAATTAGAATAAATCGTACGATCCATTCTAATTTATTCGTCCCATCCATTCTAATTCATTCACACGAATGTATCCATTCTAATTCATTCGCACGAATGTATCCATTCTAATTCATTCGTACAATCCATTCTATTACATTCGCACGATCCATTCTAATTCATTCGTATGATCCATTCTAATTCATTCCTACGATCTATTCTAATTCATTCGCTCGAATGTATCCATTCTAATTCATTCGTACAATCTTAGAATTGATCATACGAATGAATTAGAATGGATCGTACGAATGAATTAGAATGGATACATTCGTGCGAATGAATTAGAATGGATCGTACATATGAATTAGAATGGATCGAACGAATGAATTAGAATGGATCGTACGATTCATTCTAATTCATTCGTACGATCCATTCTAATGCATTCGTACGATTCATTCTAATTCGTTCGCACGATCCATTCTAATTCATTCGTACGATCCATTCTTATTCATTCATATGATCCATTATAATTCATTCGCACAATCCATTCTAATTCATTCGTACGATCCATTATAATTCATTCGTATGATCCATTCTAACTCATTTTAGAATAGATCCATTCTAATTCATTTGTACGATCCATTCTATTCATTCGTACGAATGAATTTGAATGGATCGTACGAATGAATTAGAATGGATCGTGCGAATGAATTAGAATGGATCGTACGAATGAATTAGAATGGATCGTGTGAATGATTCGTGCAAATGAATTAGAATGGATCGTGCGAATGAATAAGAATGGATCGTACGAATGAATTAGAATGGATATATTTGAACGAATAAATTAGAATGGATCATACGAATGAATTAGAATGGATCGTACGAATGTATTAGAATGGATCGTACGAATGAATTAGAATGGATACATTCGAGCGAATGAATTAGAATGGATCGTGCGATGAATTAGAATGGATCATACAAATGAATTAGAATGGATTCTAATCCATTCGTACGATCCATTCTAATCTATTCTAATTCATTCGCACAAATGTATCCATTCTAATTCATTCTCACAAATGTAACATTTCTAATTCATTTGTATGATCCATTCTAATTCATTCGTACGATCCATTCTAATCTATTCGTATGATCCATTCTAATCCATTCATCCGATCCATTCAAATTCATTCGTACGATGCAATCTAATTCATTCACACAAATATATCTATTCTAATTCATTCGTACAATGCATTCTAATCTATTCGTACGATCCATTCTAATTCATTCGTATGATCCATTCTAATTTATTCGTTCAAATATATCCATTCTAATTCATTTGCACGATCCATTCTAATTCATTCGCATGAATGTATGTACCCATTCTAATTTATTCGTACAATCCATTCTAATTCATTCGTATAATCAATTATAATTCATTCGCACGATCCATTCTAATTCATTCGTACGATCCATTCTAATTCCTTTCTAATTCATTTGTATGATCCATTCTAATTCATTCGTACGATCCATTCTAATCCATTAGTACGATCCATTCTAATTCATTTGCACAATCCATTCTAATTCATCGCACGATCCATTCTAATTAATTCGCTCGAATGTATCCATTCTAATTCATTCGTACGATCCATTCTAATGCATTCGTACAATCCATTCTAATTCATTCGCATGAATATATCTATTCTAATTCATTCGTATGATCCATTCTAATTTATTCACACGATCTATTCTAATTCATTCATACGATTCATTCTAATTCATTCGCACGATCCATTCTAATTCATTCGTACGATCCATTCTAATTCATTCGCACGATCGATTCTAATTCATTCGTATGATCCATTCTAATTCATTCGTACGATCCATTCTAATTCTTTCTTACGATCCATTCTAATTCATTCGCACGATCTATTCTAATTCATTCGTACAATCCATTCTAATTTATTCATACGATCCATTCTAATTCATTCGTACGATCCATTCTAATTCATTCGTACGATCCATTCTAATTAGATCGTATAATCCATTCTAATTCATTCGCACAAATGTATCCATTTTAATTCATTCGTATGATCCATTCTAATTTATTCATACGATCCATTCTAATTCATTCGCACGATCCATTCTAATTCATTCATATGATCCAATCTAATTCATTCGTATAATCAATTCTAATTCATTCGCACGATCCATTCTAATTCATTCGTATGATCCATTCTAATTCAAATCGTGTAATCCATTCAAATTCATTCGTACGATCCATTCTAATTCATTCGTACAATACGTTCTAATCCATTCGTACGATCCATTCTAATTCATTCGTACGATCCATTCTAATTCATTTGCATGATCCATTCTAATTCATTCCAATGATCCATTCTAATTCATTCGTACGATCCATTCTAATTCATTCGCTCGAATGTATCGATTCTAATTCATTCATACGATCCATTCTAATTCATTCGTACGATCCATTCTAATTCATTCACAGAAATGTATCCATTCTAATTCATTCGTACGATCCATTCTAATTCATTCGCACGATTGTATCCATTCTAATGCATTCGTACGATCCATTCTAATACATTCCTACGATCCATTCTAATTCATTCGCACGAATGTATCCATTCTAATTCATTTGCACGATCCATTCTAATTCATTCCTATGATCCATTCTAATTCATTCGTATGATCCATTCTAATTCATTCGCTCGAATGTATCCATTCTAATTCATTCGTACGATCCATTCTAACTCATTCGTACGATGCAATCTAATTGATTCGCACAAATGTATCTATTCTAATTCATTCGTACAATGCATTCTAATCCATTCGTACGATCCATTCTAATCCATTCGTACGATCCATTCTAATTCATTCGCACGAATGTAACCATTCTAATTCATTCATATGATCCATTCTAATTCATTCGTACGATCCATTCTAAATCATTCGTACGATCCAATCATATTCATTCGTACGATCCATTCTAATTCATTCTCACAAATGTAACCTTTCTAATTCATTTGTACGATCCATTCTAATTCATTCGTATGATACATTCGTGCGAATCAATTAGAATGGATCGTACGAATGAATTAGACTGGATCGTACGAATAAATTAGAAAGGTTACATTTGTGAGATGAATTAGAATGGATTGTACAAATGAATTAGAATGGATCATGCGAATGAATTTGAATGGATCGTACGAATAAATTAGAATGGATACCTTTGTGCATATGAATTAGAATGGATCGTACGAATGAATTAGAATGGATCATATTAATGAATTAGAATGGATCGTACGAATAAATTAGAATGGATACATTCGTGCGAATGAATTAGAATGGATCGTGCGAATCAATTAGACTGGATCTTGCGAATGAATAAGAATGGATCATACGAATGAATTAGAATGGATCGTACGAATTAATTAGAATGGATACATTCGTGCGAATGAATTAGAATGGATTGTATGAATGAATTAGAATGGATCGTACGAATGAATTAGAATGGTTACATTCGTGCAAATGAATTAGAATGGATCGTACGAATGGATTAGAATGGATCGTACGAATGGATTAGAATGGATCGAACGAATGAATTAGAATGGTTACATTTGTGAGAATGAATTAGAATGGATCGTACGAATGAATTAGAATGGATCGTACGAATGGATTAGAATGGATCGTACGAATGGATCCGAATGAGTTAGAATGGATCATATGAATGTATTAGAATGGATCGTACGAATGAATTAGAATGGATTGTGCGAATGAATTAGAATGGATCGTATGAATGAATAAGAATGGATCGTACGAATGAATTAGAAGGGATTGTACGAATGAATTAGAATGGATCGTATGAATGAATAAGAATGGATCGTACGAATGAATTAGAATGGATCGTGCGAATGAATTAGAGTGAATCGTACGAATGCATTAGAATGGATCGTACGAATGAATTAGAATGAATCGTATGATCCATTCTAATTCATTCGTCCGATCCATTCTATTTCATTCGCACGAATGTATCCATTCTAATTCATTCGTACAATCCATTCTAATTAATTCGCCCGATCCATTCTAATTCATTCGTATGATCCATTCTAATTCATTCGTACGATCCGTTCTAATTCATTCGTACAAATGTATCTATTCTAATTCATTCGTACAATGCGTTCTAATCCATTCGTGCGATCCATTCTAATCCATTCGCACGATCCATTCTAATTCATTCGTATGATCCATTCTAATTCATTCGCTCGAATGTATCCATTCTAATTCATTAATACGATCTATTCCATTCTAATTCATTCGTTCGATCCATTCTAATTCATTCATACGATCCATTCAAATTCATTCGCATGATCCATTCTAATTCATTCGTACGATCCATTCTAATTCATTCTCACGAATGTAACCTTTCTAATTCATTTGCATGATCCATTCTTATTCATTCATACGATCCATTCTAATTAATTTGTATGATCCATTCTAATTCATTCGTACGATCTAATTCATTCATACGATCCATTCTAATTCATTCGTACGATCGATTCTAATTCATTCGCACGATCCATTCTAATTCATTCTCACTAATGTAACCTTTCTAATTCATTTGTATGATCCATTCTAATTCATTCGTACGATCCATTCTAATCCATTCGTACGATCCATTCTAATTCATTCATACGATCCATTCTAATTCATTCCTACGATCCATTCTAATTTATTCGTACGAATGTATCCATTCTAATTCATTTGCACGATCCATTCTAATTCATTCCTATGATCCATTCTAATTCATTCGTACGATCCATTCTAATTCATTCGCTCGAATGTATCCATTCTAATTCATTCGTATGATCCATTCTAATTCATTCCTACCATCCATTCTAATTCATTCGCACGAATGTATCCATTCTAATTCATTTGCATGAATCAATTCTAATTCATTCCTATGATCCATTCTAATTCATTCGTACGATCCATTCTAATTTATTCTCTCGAATGTATCCATTCTAATTCATTTGTACGATCCATTCTAATTCATTCGTATGATCTTTTCTAATTCATTCGCACGAATGTAACCATTCTAATTCATTCGTACGATTCATTCTAATTCATTCATATGAGCTATTCTAATTCATTCGTACGATCCATTCTAATTCATTCGTACGATCCATTCTAATCCATTCGTACGATCCATTCTAATTCATTCTCACAAATATAACCTTTCTAATTCATTTGTACGATCCATTCTAATTCATTCGTACGATCCATTCTAATCCATTCGTACGATCCATTCTAATCCATTCGTACGATCCATTCTAATTCATTCGCACGAATGTAACCATTCTAATTCATTCGTACGATCCATTCTAATTCATTCCTATGATCCATTCTAATTCATTCGCACGAATGTATCCATTCTAATTCATTTGCATGATCCATTCTAATTCATTCCTACGATCCATTCTAATTCATTTGTACGATCCATTCTAATTCGTTCATATGATCCATTCTAATTCATTCTTACGAATGTAACCTTTCTAATTCATTTGTATGATGCATTCTAATTCATTCGTACAATCTATTCTAATTCATTCTCACAAATGTAACCTTTCTAATTCATTTGTATGATCCATTCTAATTCATTCGTACGATCCATTCTAATCCATTCGTACGATCCATTCTAATCCAATTGTACGATCCATTCTAATTCATTCGCACAAATGTAACCATTCTAATTCATTCATACGATCCATTCTAATTCATTCCTACGATCCATTCTAATTCATTCGCACGATCCATTCTAATTCATATGCACAATGGTATCCATTCTAATTCATTCGTACGATCCATTCTAATTCATTTGTACGATCCATTCTAATTCATTCGCACGATCCATTCTAATTCCTTCGCACGAATGTAACCATTCTAATTCATTTGTATGATCCATTCTAATTCAATCCTACGATCCATTCTAATTCATTCGCACGAATGTATTCATTCTAATTCATTTGCACGATCCATTCTAATTCATTCCTATGATTCGTTCTAATTCATTCGTATGATACATTCATACGACTGAATTAGAATGGATTGTACGAATGAATTAGAATTGATCATACGAATGAATTAGAATGGATCGTACGAATGAATTAGAATGGATCGTGCGAATGAATTAGAATGGATCGTACGAATGAATTAGAATGGATATATTTGAGCGAATGCATTAGAATGGATCGTACGAATGAATTAGAATGGATCGTGCGAATGAATTAGAATGGATCGTACGAATGAATTAGAATAGATACATTTGTACGAATAAATTAGAATGGATTGTACGAATGAATTAGAATCAATTGTATGAATAAATTTGAACGTATCGTACGAATGAATTAGAATTGATCGTGCGAATGAATTAGAATGGATACATTCTTGCGAATGAATTTGAATGGATCGTACGAATGAATTAGAATGGTTACATTCGTGCAAATAAATTAGAATGGATCGTACGAATAAATTAGAATGAATACATTCATGTGAATGAATTAGGTTGGATCGTACAAATGAATTAGAATGGATCGTATGAATGAATTAGAATAAATCATGCGAATGAATTAGAATGGATTGTACGAATGAATTAGAATGGATACGTTTGTGCGAATGAATTAGAATGGATCGTGCGAATGAATTAGAATGGATCGTACGAATGAATTAGAATGGATATATTTATGCGAATGAATTAGAATGGATCGAACGAATGAATTAGAATGGATACATTTGTGCGAATGAATTAGAACAGATCATACGAATGAATTAGAATGGATTGTACGAATGAATTAGAATCGATCGTATATTCGTGCAAATAAATTAGAATAGATCATAGGAATGAATTACAATGGATCGTACGAACGAATTAGAATGGATTGTACGAACGAATTAGAATGGATCGTAGGAACGAATTAGAATGGATCGTACGAATGAATTAGAATGGATACATTCGAGCGAATGAATTAGAATGGATTGTGCGAATGAATTAGAATAGATCGTGCGAATGAATTAGAATGGATCGTACGAATGAATTAGAATGAATCGTACGAATGCATTAGAATGGATCGTACGAATGAATTAGAATGAATCGTATGATCCATTCTAATTCATTCGTCCGATCCATTCTAATTCATTCGCACGAATGTATCCATTCTAATTCATTTGCACGATCCATTCTAATTAATTCCTATGATCCATTCTAATTCATTCGTATGATCCATTCTAATTCATTCGCTCGAATGTATCCATTCTAATTCATTCGTACGATCCATTCTAATTCGTTCATATGATCCATTCTAATTCGTTCGTACGATCCATTCTAATTCGTTCGTACGATCCATTCTAATTCATTCGTATGATCCATTCTAATTCATTCCTATGATCTATTCTAATTCATTCGCTCGAATGTATCCATTCTAATTCATTCGTTCGATCCATTCAAATTCATTCGTACGATCCATTCAAATTCATTCGCATAATCCATTCTAATTCATTCATACGATCCATTCTAATTCATTTGCACGAATGTAACCATTCAAATTCATTCGTACGATCCATTCTAATTCATTCTCACAAATGTAACCTTTTTAATTCATTTGTACAATCCATTCTAATTCATTCGTACAATCCATTCTAATCCATTCGTACGATCCATTCTAATCCATTCGTACGATCCGTTCTAATTCATTCGCACGAATGTAACCATTCTAATTCATTCGTACGATCCATTCTAATTCATTGCTACGATCCATTCAAATTCATTCGCACGAATGTATCCATTCTAATTCATTTGCACGATCCATTCTAATTCATTCCTATGATCCAATCTAATTCATTCATACGATCCATTCTAATTCATTCGCTCGAATGTATCCATTCTAATTCATTCGCACGATCCATTCTAATTCATTTGTACGATCCATTTTAATTCATTCGTACGATCCATTCTAATTCATTCGCACGATCCATTCTAATTCATTCGTATGATCCATTCTAATTCATTCCTACTATCTATTCTAATTCATTCGCATGATCCATTCTAATTCATTCGTTCGATCCATTCTAATTCATTCGTATAATACATTCAAATTCATTCGCATGATCCATTCTAATTCATTCGTACGATCCATTCTAATTCATTCGTACGAATGTATCCATTCTTATTCATTCGTACAATCCATTCTAATTCATTCGCACGATCCATTCTAATTCATTCGTATGATCCATTCTAATTCATTCCTACGATCTATTCTAATTCATTCGCTCGATCCATTCTAATTCATTCGTACGAATGGATTAGAATGGATCGTACGAATGGATCATGTGACTGAATTTGCACGATCCATTCCAATTCATTTCTATGATCCATTCTACTTCATTCGTACGATCCATTCTAATTCATTCGCATGATCCATTCTAATTCATTCGTACGATCCATTCTAATTTATTCGTACAATCCATTTTAATTCATTCGTCCGATCCATTCTAATTCATTCACACGAATATATCCATTCTAATACATTCGTACGATCCATTCTAATTCATTCGCACGATCCATTCTAATTCATTCCTATGATCCATTCTATTTCATTCCTATGATCTATTCTAATTCATTCGCTCGAATGTATCCATTCTAATTCATTCGTTCGATCCATTCTAATTCATTCGTACGATCCATTCAAATTCATTCACATGATCCATTCTAATTCATTCGTACGATCCATTCTAATTCATTCTCATGAATGTAACCTTTCAAATTCATTTGTACGATCCATTCTAATTCATTCGTACGATCCATTCTATTCCATTCGTACGATCCATTCTAATCCATTCGTACGATCCATTCTAATCCATTCGTACAATCCATTCTAATCCATTCGTACGATCCATTCTAATTCATTCTCACAAATGTAACCTTTCTAATTCATTAGTACGATCCGTTCTAATTCATTCGTACGATCCATTCTAATCCATTCGTATGATCCATTCTAATCCATTCGTACGATCCATTCTAATTCATTCGCACGAATGTAACCATTCAGATTCATTCGAACGATCCATTCGAATTCATTCCTATGATCCATTCTAATTCATTCGCACGAATGTATCCATTCTAATTTATTTGCACGATCCATTCTAATTCATTCCTACGATCCATTCTAATTCATTCGCACGAATGTATCTATTCTAATTCATTCGCACGATCCAATCTAATTCATTCGACCGATCCATTCTAATTCATTCATACGATCCATTCTAATTCATTTGTACGATCCATTCTAATTCATTCGTACGATCCATTCTAATTCATTCTCACGAATGTAACCATTCTAATTCATTCGTACAATCCATTCTAATTCATTCGCACGATCCATTCTAATTCATTCGCTCGAATGTATTCATTCTAATCCATTCGTACGATCCATTCTAATTCATTTGCATGAATGTATCCATTCTAATTCATTCGTACGATCCATTCCAATTCATTCGTACGATCCAGTCTAATTCATTCATATGATCCATTCTAATTCATTCCTACGATCTATTCTAATTCATTCGCTCGAATGTATCCATTCTTATTCTTTCGTTCGATCCATTCTAATTCATTCGTACGATCCATTCAAATTCATTCGCATGATCCATTCTAATGCATTCGTACGATCTATTCTAATTCATTCGTCCGATCCATTCTAATTCATTCGCACGAATGTATCCATTCTAATTCATTCGTACAATCCATTCTAATTCATTCGCACGATCCATTCTAATTCATTCGTATGATCCATTCTAATTCTTTCCTATGATCTATTCTAATTCATTCGCTCGAATGTATCCATTCTAATTCATTCGTTCGATCCATTCTAATTCATTCGTACGATCCATTCAAATTCATTCGCATGATCCATTCTAATTCATTCGTACGATCCATTCTAATTCAATCGTATGATCTATTCTAATTCATTCGCACAAATGTATCCATTTTAATTCATTCGTATGATCCATTCTAATTTATTCATACGATCCATTCTAATTCATTCGCACGATCCATTCTAATTCATTCGTACGATCCATTCTAATCCATTCGTACGAATGGATTAGAATGGATACATTCGTGCAAACCATTCTAATTCATTTGCACGATCCATTCTAATCCATTCGTACGATCTATTCTAATCCATTCGCACGATCCATTCTAATTCATTCGTACGATCCATTCTAACTCATTCCCAGAAATATATCCATTCTAATTCATACGATCCATTCTAATTCGTTCATACGATCCATTCTAATTCATTCGCACGAATGTATCCATTCTAATTCATTTGTACGATCCATTCTAATTCATTCGTATGATTCATTCTAATTCATTTGGTGGATCCATTCTAATTCATTCGTACGATCCATTCTAATTCATTCGCACGATCCATTCTAATTTATTCGTACGATCCATTCTAATTCATTTGTATGATCTATTCTAATTCATTCGAATGATCCATTCTAATTCATTCCTACGATCTATTCTAATTCATTCGCTCGAACGAATGAATTAGAATGGATCATAGGAATGAATTAGAATGGATCGTGCAAATGAATTAGAATGGATACATTCGAGCGAATGAATTAGAATAGATCGTAGGAATGAATTAGAATGGATCATACAAATGAATTATAATGGATCGTGCGAATGAATTAGAATGGATTGTACGAATGAACTAGAATGGATACATTCGTGCGAATGAATTAGAATGGATCGGACGAATGAATTAGAATGGATCGTGCGAATGAATTAGAATGGATCGTACGAATGAATTTGAATGGATCGTGCGAATGAATTAGAATTGATCATACAAATGAATTAGAATGGATCGTACGAATGAATTAGAATGGATCGTACGAATAAATTAGAATGGATCGTGCGAATGAATTAGAATGGATAGTACGAATGAATTAGAATGGATCCACCGAATGAGTTAGAATGGATCATGCGAATGAATTATAATGGATCGTACGAATGAATTAGAATGGATACATTCGTGCGATTGAATTAGAATGGATCGTACGAATGAATTAGACTGGATCGTACGAATAAATTAGAATGGATTCATTCATACGAATGAATTAGAATGGATCGTACGAATGGATTAGAATGGATCGTACGAATGGATTAGAATGGATCGTACGAATTAATTAGAATGGATCAAACAAATGAATTAGAAAGGTTACATTCGTGAGAATGAATTATAATGGATCGTGCGAATGAATTAGAATGGATCGTACGAATAAATTAGAATGGATCGTGCGAATGAATTAGAATGGATCGTACGAATGAATTAGAATGGATCCACCGAATGAGTTAGAATGGATCATACGAATGAATTAGAATGGATCATACGAATGAATTAGAATGGATCGTACGAATGGGTTAGAATGGATCATACGAATGGATTAGAATGGATCGTACGAATGGATTAGAATGGATCGTACGAATGGATTAGAATGGATACATTCGTACGATCCATTCTAATTCATTCTCACAAATGTATCCATTCTAATCCATTCTTACGATCCATTCTAATTCATTCGTACAATCCATTCTAATTCATTCGCACGAATGTATCCATTCTAATTCATTTGCACGATCCATTCTAATTCATTCCTATGATTCATTCTAATCCATTCGTATGATCCATTCTAATTCATTCGTACGATCCTTTCTAATTCATTCGCACGATCCATTCTAATTCGTTCCTATGATCCATTCTAATTCATTCGTATGATACATTCGTGAGAATGAATTAGAATGGATCGTACGAATAAATTAGAATGGATACATTCGTGCGAATGAATTAGAATGGATCGTACAAATGAATTAGAATGGATCGTACGAATGAATTAGAATGGATCATGCGAATGAATTAAAATGGATTGTACTAATGAATTAGAATGGATACATTTGTGCGAATGAATTAGAATGGATCGTGCGAATGAATTAGAATGGATCGTACGAATGGATTAGAATGGATCGTACGAATGAATTAGAATGGATCGTACGAACGAATTAGACTGGTTACATTCGTGCGAATGAATTAGAATGGATCGTACGAATGGATTAGAATGGATCGTACGAATGGATTAGAATGGATCGTACGAATGAATTAGAATGGATCGTACAAATGAATTAGAAAGGTTACATTTGTGAGAATGAATTAGAATGGATCGTACGAATGAATTAGAATGGATCGTACGAATGGATTAGAATTGATTGTACGAATGAATTAGAATGGATCGTGTGAATGAATTAGAATGGATCGTGCGAATGGATTAGAATGGATCGTACGAATGAATTAGAATGGATCATACAAATGAATTAGAAAGGTTACATTTGTGAGAATGAATTGGAATGGATCGTACGAATGAATTAGAATGGATCATAGGAATGAATTAGAATGGATCGTGCAAATGAATTAGAATGGATTCATTCGTGCGAATGAATTAGAATGGATCGTAGGAATGAATTAGAATGGATCGTACGAATGAATTAGAATGGTTACATTCGTGCGAATGAATTAGAATAGATCATACGAATGGAATAGAATTGATCGTACGAATGGATTAGAATGGATCGTACGAATGAATTATAATGGATCGTACAAATGAATTAGAAAGGTTACATTTGTGCGAATGAATTAGAATGGATCGTATGAATGAGTAAGAATGGATTGTACGAATGAATTAGAATGGATCGTACGAATGAATTAGAATGGATACATTCGAGCGAATGAATTAGAATGGATCGTACGAATGAATTAGAATGGATACATTTGTGCGAATTAATTAGAATGGATCGTACGAATGAATTAGAATGGATCGTACGAACAAATTAGAATGGATCGTACGAATGAATTAGAATGGATACATTTGTGCGAATGAATTAGAATGGATCGTACGAATGAATTAGAATGGATTGTACGAATGAATTAGAATGGATACGTTCGATCGAATGAATTAGAATAGATCGTAGGAATGAATTAGAATGGATCATACGAATGAATTAGAATGGATCGTGCGAATGAATTAGAATGGATTGTACGAATGAATTAGAATGGATACATTCGAGCGAATGAATTAGAATAGATCGTAGGAATGAATTAGAATGGATCATACGAATGAATTAGAATAGATCGTGCGAATGAATTAGAATGGATTGTACGAATGAATTAGAATGGATTGTACGAATGAATTAGAATGGATCCACCGAATGAGTTAGAATAGATCATACGAATGAATTAAAATGGATCGTACGAATGAATTAGAATGGATTGTGCGAATGAATTAGAATGGATCGTATGAATGAATAAGAATGGATCGTGCGAATGAATTAGAATGGATCGTATGAATGAATTAGAATGGTTCGTGCGAATGAATTAGAATGAATTAGATTGCATCGTACGTGTGCGAAGGAATTAGAATGGATCGTGCGAATGAATTAGAATGGATCGTACGAATGAATTAGAATGGATCGATACATTCATGCAAATGAAATAGAATGGATCGTACGAATGAATTAGAATGTATCATACAAATGAATTAGAATGGATCGTACGAATGAATTAGAATGGATCATATGAATGAATTAGAATGGTTATATTCGTGCGAATGAATTAGAATGGATCGTACGAATGGATCGTATGAATGAATTAGAATGGATCCACCGAATGAGTTAGAATGGATCATACGAATGAATTAGAATGGATCGTACGAATGAACTAGAATGGATACATTCGAGCGAATGAATTAGAATGGATCGTACAAATGAATTAGAATGGATCGTATGAATGAATTAGAATGGATCGTACGAATGGATTAGAACGCATTGTATGAATGAATTTGAATGGATCGTACGAATGGATTAGAATGGATCGTACGAATGAATTAGAATGGATTGTACGAATGAATTAGAATGGATACTGTTTGGGGGTATTTTTCGCTGGCCCGTGCGGCGTACCTGCAAGACAAAGAAAAAGCGTAAGAACGGCTGGCTCCCTTAGGAGCGCAGACCCTCCGACGCTCAAGTCAGTCTCGGGTGCTCAACGGCGAGCTATAGTAGATGAAAGTGGTAGGGATGAGGATTTCGAACCTGCACTCTGGAGCCTGGTGGTGGGCATTTATAGACATTGGCGACCTACCGTTGCCTGACACATGGAGATTCTTTCCAGCGCCTTCTAGACCCTTACGTTCTGGCTCGTGTGGGTCTCTGACGTTCCTTGGTACTCGCGCTTCTGACATTCATTGTCGTCGAGCCTGCCAGGCGGTTTGAGTGGGGGAGAGCATCTTTCTTGTTGCTGCCAGGTGGCTCTTCTAGAATATTCAAGTCTGGGAGGTCTCAAAACTGACTCTGGCAGGCTTCCGTGGACTACAATCATCCACGTAGCTTCAGTGGGGTTTCGATACCTGGCAACCCTTCATGCTGCTCTATTGTGGGCGACCTCAGGTGGGAAACCAGGGCGAGCTCGCCCTCCGTTGCTCCGCCTTCTCTTCCACATCTATCAAGAGTCGGACCTCGCAGGAGCTACCTCTTCGATAAACAGGGGAGTCTTGGCGAGCTTGGGCGAGCTCTGGAGCGGGCTAGGGCGAGCTCCTGAGTGAGCTTGGGCGAGCTCCTTAGCGAGCTCTTAGCCTAAGGCCCTTTCAGCCCAATGTGGATCTCGCTCCCTGTCAAGGTGATTCGGCGAGCAGGGGGAGCGAACTCCTGGGCGAGTTTAGGCGAGCTCCTGAGCAAGCTTAGGCGAGCTCCTGAGCGAGCTCTTGAGGGAGCTTAGGCGAGCTCCTGAGCGAGTTTAGGCGAGCTCTTGAGCGAGCTTGGGCGAGCTCCTGAGCGAGCTTGGCCAAGCTCCTGAGCGAGCTCTTTGCCTAAGGCCCCTTCAGCCCAATGTGGATCTCGCTCCCTATCAAGATGACTTGGTGAGCACGGGGGGGGGGGGGGGCGAGCTCCTGGGCGAGTTCCCTATCCCTTGGAATCCTGGGGTCTATGAGATCCGTAGGTAAGGGGGAACTGGTGTCGAGCGCGGGGAGCTAGGGGCGGGCTGTTGGCGAGCTTGGAGGCGAGCTTATTCGGATAAGGGCTCTAACTCCTGGACGGATTTCAGCTACCCCCAACATTACCCCCTCCTGAGGGAGCGACCAAGGGGACTTGGACGCTTGCTCAGGAGTCTTATTGTACACGCCGGTCGGACTGGGAGCCCCAGTCATTGGTGACCTTGATTCTGTGGGCTGCGGGCACCCGCCGTGGGCAATCTGCGCCGAGAGTTTTGACTGCCAGTATTTAACAAACGCCGGGCGGGCCGGGGGCATCAGCCACGAGTGATCTCCTTCCGGTGCGAGCTTGCCACACGCGGTCAGGGTCTGCCTCGGGCGAGCTGCGGGCACCTGCCCTGGGCGATCTTGTGACCGGGGTATCGCTCCAAATCCCCGACGGTCACTTCATCTTAAATGCGATGCGAGGCTCGATGTTGATACAATGAATCTCATCATGAGATCCCGATCGGTGCGAGACATGTGTCTCCTTCTCATTTGCTCCTCTTTCTGTCAGTAAACGACAACGTCGGTGCCGGCGCAGCCTTTCTCCATACGTGGTCCACGTGGCATCTTCTGATTGGGAAGAGACGAACTGTCGCTTTAATCGTCAGCGTGTCTCCTCGTTGGGCGTGCTCGAGTATTAACTGCGGCCCGATTCACCTGCCTCTCACCCGTCTATAAATAGGGGATGGGGGTTGATTTTTACTGCTGCGTGAAAACAGCTCTCCCTTCCTTCTTTGCTTTCAACTTGCCTTTGACGCTTTTAGCTCGCCTTAGCCTTCCTGCTCTCATGGCCTCTGCTGCTGCTTCTTCTTCAGCTGCCGCTACTGCTGTGTCCTCCCGAGAGGGGCCTCTCAATGTCGCCCCTATCTCGGTGCGAGCTCCGGGCTCAGGGGAAGAGGCGCCTCCGAAGGAGCCCGCCGTCATCTGGTTTAATGACATCGGGGGTGTGCCCATCCCCGATAGTCTGCGAACCGCGATGGGCATCCCCCAAGAGCTCGCCATCCTTCCCCTTCCAAGCTCTGGGAGGCCGCTCTCGGGGACCGCGGTCTCTGTGGGGCAGATATGGTCAGGGCTCCGGCTGCCCCTGAACCATCTGGCCAGTGAGCTCCTGGAACTGGCGGGCTTATGCCCCGCCCAGCTTCCGGGAAACTCGTGGGGGATCCTCTATGGGCTTGCTCGAATTAAGGAAGCCCTCAACGTGAGGATCCCCCTCGCCTACCTCCTGAAGAAATGGTTCCTCAAGCCGGGGACCGTCTTCAACGAGGTGGACTGCGGCCAGTTCTATCTCACTAGCCGCACTGGCGAGCTGCTTCCGTTCTCCGCCGTGGAGAACAAAGATAGGTACTGGAAGTAGTACCCCTTCGTGATAGAAGGCGATTGGTGGGGTCCTTGCGCGGGCGTCCCCTCTCTTCCCGGCAGACCGCCTCTCCCTGTCTTCAAGGAGATCGCGGAATACCGGGCAAAGGGGAAGAAGTGCATCGCAACAGCCCGAGAGAAATCTCTCGACGAGGTGATTCTGCACTTCCTCGAGGGTCGAACCCCCGAGAAGGTCCTCGCGCCGGACTTTTCCTTCCTCTGGAAGGATCTCCGGACCGGAACCATCACCACCCGGCAAAAGAAGACGAGGAAGAAGGTCGCGGTCTCCCGGCGTGCTGTCGCGACCTCCACGGCGGCCCCCGCGACCTCCGGGGCGGGGACCTCGGCGAAGAAGGGCAAGAAGCGGGCTTCTCCCATCAATATCACCGACAAGGACACCCTCGAGATGCTCTGCGAGGAGGACGTCGCCCCGCCACCGCCACCAGCCCGCGAAGTAGCCCCAAGTCAGGCGACCACCCTCTCTATCATTTCTCCGAGGGTCCCAATCCCGGAGCCTCGGTGATGTCGCATTACCTTTGTCGAGCCCGAGGATCCGTGCGTCGAGCTTCTTCTCAGCATGGCGGAAGTAGAGTCCCCAATGGCTGAAGTGTTGATGCGCGGATTCCCAGGTAACCCTTCTAAAATTTTATTTGTTGCGGTGATGACCCCAGAGATGGAGGGCGCCTCGCAGAAGAAGAAGAAGAAGAAGAAGAAGAAAGCTCCTGCTGCCCGCCCGTTGGGGGAGGACAATGTCGTCCGGGAGGCTCGCGAAACCTTCCAGCGAGTCCTTGAGGAGCGGAGGAAGGCCGCCCTCGCAGAGGCGGGCTTGGGATCAGCCGACGATCTCAGCACGACCTCCAGCTCCGACGACGAGGAGCGGGCTTCGGGAGATGAGCCCGCTCCTGCAACTGCGGGGCCTCCCCTGCCCTTCGAGGGACCGGCGCCGCCGAGCTCGACCCCTCCTGCACCTGCTTCGAGCAAGACCCCGGCACCGGCTGCGCCTGCTCCCAGCGCGCCCGCGCCCACTGCTCCCAGCGCGCCCGCGCCCACTGTACCGGCGGCACCCGCTCCGAGCGAGACCCCGGCACCGGCTGCGCCTGCTCCCAGCGTGCCCGCGCCCACTGCTCCCAGCGCGCCCGCGCCCACTGCTCCTAGCGCGCCTGCGCCCTCTGTACCGGCTGCGCCCGCTCCCAGTGCGCCCGCTACTTCTAGCGCGCCTACGCCCACTGCTACTGCTCCCAGCGCGCCCGCGCCCATTGCTTCCAACGCGCCCGCGCCTGCGCCTGCTGCTTCCAGCGCGCCTGCGCCCACTGCTACTGCTCCCAGCGCGCCCGCGCCCATTGCTTCCAGTGCGCCCGCTGCACCGGCTGCGCCTGCTCTCAGTGCGCTCGCTGCTTCCAGCGCGCCCGTGCCCACTGCTACTGCTCCCAGCGCGCCCGCGCCCATTGCTTCTAGTGCGCCCGCTGCACCGGCTGCGCCTGCTCTCAGTGCGCCTGCTGCTTCCAGCGCGCCCGTGCCCACTGTTCCCAGCTCGCCCGCGCCCACTGCTCCCTCCGCGCCGTTCGCTCTCGCAGCTCCTATCCTCCCGGAGGAGCTGGGCGGGCTGGTCTACTGGTCTCCGGACCTGGGGGCCATCCTGGATGATCTTCCGAGCTCAAGCTCGGAAGCCTCGGACCCCGACTTGCTCGGGCAAGGGGGAGCCGCCGCGCCACCCCCTATCAATGAAGGGGGTGCCGGCGCTCAAGGGGCCAAGCCCGCCTCTACTGCTGCCGTTGCGCCTCCCCCAGCTGCCTCAGCCGAGGTGAGCCAAGCGGGCTCCTCCTCAGGGGACCCCAAGCACGCCCCTCACTACATGCGGGAGATCCTGGGGCATAACATTTTCGCCCGGACTCCCTATATTGTTCTCGTCAACTGGCTCATCGAGGTAAGATTACCTTTGTCGCTTCTTTGTCTCAATTTTTTCTTCTTGTCCTAACTTTCTTCTAACTCTTGTAACTGTTTCCCCTTGCCGTAGGTGGAGCGGGTCAGTCGGGCTCTCACCGATGAGGTCGCTGGCATGGCGGGGGATACAGTCGCCCTCTACGATGACACTCTCCACGGCTCGGAGAGGAGAGTAGACGAGCACGTCCACCGTCTTCGCCAGATGGACCAATCCGGCGAGCTCCGAGCTGAGGTGGACCGGCTGCGCCAGCAGGCCGCCTCTGTTGATATGGAGGTTGCCCAGCTACGCCAACGGACGACCACTCTCACTACGGCGTTAGCCTCGGTAGAGGATGCTCGTGCCCGCGCCCTCGTGGATCTGCAAGAGGCGAACAAAGCCAAGGAGGCCGCTAAGAGGGAAATTCTCGAGCTTTGCAGCCAAGCGGCGGCCTCCAGGGACGAGATCGCGGCGCTGAAGGAGGCCCATCTCCGCGACCTCCACTCCCAGCGAGAACGTCTCCAGTCGTAGCTGGGCGAGCTCCTCCAGAAGGGCGCGCTGGACGCCATCGAGAAATATAAGGCCGAAAGGTCAAAAAAGAGGAAGCGCGGTGACGACGAGGGTGCTGATACGGGCCCAGCCTAGGCTCTATCTTTTATAACCCCAGGGGTGTAATTTGAACAATGAATGATAAATCTTTTTGAGCTCGCCTCTGTGTCTTACTTTTCTGTGTTTCTTTTCTTTCTGCGAGTCCGCTCATGAGTCGGCTCCAACACCCTTCGCAGCGGCCTTGAAGGTCATACCCCGGGCGAGGCAACTAATTCGATTCAATCATTTTATTTTAAAAGGTATGCAAACGAAAAACTCGGTATGCTCGCTAAAACCCAATATAGTCTCTGAGACCGGAAAAAGATAAGCGAACCAAATAACTACAAAAATTTCCCTACACTCAGAGACTCAAATCATTTTTATTTTTGAAGAAAACTAATAAGTGCTAGCTGCCCCCTGCCCGGTTAAATTCCCCCGAAGGTCCTGTTCGCTGGACATGCCCTTAGAGGGGTTAGCAAGGGAAGTTCGGGCTACCTGAAAGAGTGGTCGCCCTTCTCAAGTTTCCCTAATTCGCGCCAGGATGCTTCCGTTCATGGCAGGTGACTGCAAAGGATCCTGGTTAGGTTTTGAGTCCTCTAAACAGCGGACTACCCTGGAAATTTCAAGGTCGCTCATTTGCGGCCTCTGAGGATTCCAGTCTTGCTTTAAGTACGCACAACGGCGGACTGCCCCGGGAATCTCAAAGTCGCCTACTAACGGCCTCTGAGGATCCCGATCTTGCTTTAAGTCCGCACGACGGCGGACTGCCCCGGGAATCTCAAGGTCGCCTACTGGCGGCCTCTGAGGGTCCCGGTCTTGCTTTAAGTCCGCACAACGGCGGACTGTTCCTTTCCGTAGATCGTGCGTGCTCTTGCTATGACGAGCTTCCGGGCTGACTCTTTAGTGAAACCGCCATCATTCATTCATAACTTCTTTAGAAAATGACTTACAAAAAACCACTGGTCTTATGCATAGAATTTTCGGAGGTGGAAGGCATTCCAAGGTCGCTCTAACAGGTCGCCTTCAGCGGTCATCAACTGGTAAGCCCCCTGACCTCGCGCTTCGCGCACTATGTAGGGACCTTCCCAGTTCACCGCGAGCTTCCCTGTATTAGGCTCCTGTGTGTTCGCGAACACCTTTCTCATTACCATGTCACTGGTTTTGAATGCTCGTTGGCAGACTCTTTTGTCGTATGCGTGCTTCATTTCCTGCCGGTACCTCGAGAGGTGCAGGTTGGCGCGCTCTTGTTTCTTTTCGAGCTGATCGAGGGAGTCGGCGAGCAGTTTGTCATTGTCAACCTCCTCCGACGCAAGCCTTCTTTCCGTGGGCAGCTCGGCCTCTACGGGCAGCACGGCTTCGCAACCATAAGTGAGACTGAAAGGCGACTCGTTAGTTGAGCGACGTGGAGTAGTGCGATAGGCCCACAGGACTCCATCGAGCTCCTGCTCCTACAGTCCCTTCTTTTCTTCCAACCTCTTCTTGAGGTTGTCCAGGATTACGCGATTTGTGGCTTCGGCCTGCCCATTGCTTTGGGGATACCTCGGGGAGGAAAACCTTAGGTCGACTCCGTACTCAGCACAAAAGTTCTTGATCAAGCGATTGTCTAACTGTCGGCCGTTGTTGGTGATAAGCACACGGGGTAGACCGAAACGATAGAAGATATTCTTCCAAAGAAGCCTTTCATCTGCTTTTCACCTATCTTAGCTAGCGGGACCGCTTCCACCCATTTGGTGAAGTAGTCCGTAGCTACTAAGATGAATTTCTTCTGCCGGGCTGACACAGGGAAAGGTCCCACAATGTCCAGTCTCCATTGCTGAAAAGGCCAGGGGCTCGCTAGAGGGTGCAGCTCTTTTACGGGCATGTGATTTGTCGTGGCGTGCTTCTGGCATTGGATGCAGCTTTGAGTGACCTTCAACGCGTCTTACTCCAGAGTGGGCCACCAATATCCCTGTCTCCTGACTTTCACAGCCAGAGACCGCCCACTGGCATGATTACCCAGCTCGCCCGAGTGAATGCCTTTTAAAACTTCTTTGGTTTCGGGGTGCTCGATGCAACGAAGATTTGGCCCGCCGAAGGATTTCCTAAAGAGACGATCCCAGCGAATGAGATAGCGGCCAGCGCACTTCTCCATTCGCCGAGCTTCTTCCCTGTCTTCCGGAAGCTCGCCCTTCAGGAGAAAACGAATAATAGGCGCGATCCATTCGCCCGGTGGCACATCGGCTGACACTTGGTTAACAGCGTGCTCTGCTACTTGGAGCCAAGACTGACTTTGAACTTCGATGAAAACCTGGCGGGCTTCCGATCCTCCTAGCAGGGAGGCGGCATTTGCCAAAGCGTCAGCCCGCCTGTTATCGGCTCGTGGAATCTGCTCGAAGGATATCTTTTCAAACTCCGCGGCCTTGCCTTTCACCAAATCCACGTAGCCCGTTATTCGCGTATCCCGGGAAGCATAATCTCTTTTGATTTGACAAATGATCAGTTGGGAGTCGCTAAAGACCTTCAACCGTTTGGCGCCTACTTCTTGAGCGAGCTCTAGTCCGGCAAGCAGTGCCTCATACTCTGTCTCGTTGTTGGTAGCAGCGAAATCCAACCGGACTGATTTCTCAAGAAGTACCGACGGGGCGATCAGTGCGACCCCTATCCCGGCCCCCCGAAACGTTGGAGGATCCATCGACGAATAATTCCTAGCCCGCTACCTCTGAATGCTTAGTTGGAGGAAGCTCGAATTGGTTGTCCAAGAACCTCGCCTTCCCAGGGTGTGCCTCAGTTGGCTCATCCTCCTGGTACTGGACCGGTTCTTCTATGGGGAAGTCCGCTAAGAAATCGGCGAGAGCCTGCCCTTTGACAGCAACTCGAGGGACATACTCCAAACCATAGGCAGCGAGCTCGGCGGACCATCGATAGAGCCTGCCGGCTACCGAGGGTCTGGAGAGCGCGCTCTTCAGAGGGTGCTCCGTGATGACTTTGATAGTGTGCGCCGAGAAGTAGGGGTGAAGCTTTCTCGCGGTAAGGACCAAGGCCAATGCGACCTTTTCGATTGGTCGATACCGGAGCTCGGCGGGAAGCATGGTGTGGCTTACAAAGTAGACAGGCCGCTCTATCTTCGCTTCTTCGACCACGATGACCCCGCTCACCGCATTCTCGGGGACTGCCAGGTACACGCCCAGCTCGGCGCCATCCTTAGGCGCCGCTAGGATTGGCGGACTTGCCAGATAGTCCTTAATCTTTTGAAAGGCACGCTCACACTTTTCATCCCAGCAAATGCTCGCTCCTTTTCGAAGTAGCTCGAAAAGAGATCGGCAATTATATGAGGATTTTGAGATGAACCGATTTAGCACGTCGATTCGTCCGCTCAGTCTCTGGACCTCCTGCCGGGTTCTTGGTGCGGGCATTTCGACAAGTGCTCGGATTTGCCCAGGGTCGGCCTCGATCCCCCGATGGGTGACCAGGTACCCTAGGAATTTCCCAGAAGTCACTCCGAATGCGCACTTTGTCGGGTTTAGCCTCATTTGGTACTTTCTCAACACTTTGAAGATTTCACGGAGATCGGCAACATGCCCTTCTCGCTCTCGACTCTTTACCAGGAGGTCATCTACATAAACTTTGACATTTCTGCCGATCTGATCTTTAAACATTTGAGTGACTAACCTTTGGTAGGTCGCTCCTGCGTTCTTTAGTCCAAACAGCATAACCCGATAGCAGAAAAGCTTCTGGTAGCCCGCCCCAGAATAGAAGGCGGTCTTCTCCTGATCTTCGATGTGGAGAGGTATCTGGTTATACCCCGAATATCCGTCCATAAAAGATAAGGCCCGGAACACGACAGCTGCATCGACCAGCGTGCCTATCCACGGAAGGGGGAATCCGTCCTTCGGGCATGCTTTATTAAGGTCGGAGAAATCGATGCACACTCTGACCGCTCCGCTCTTCTTGGGCACTGCCACGATATTGGAGATCCACTCGGGGAAGTGCGCCTCGCGTATGAAGCCAGCTCGCTCTAGCTTGTCTATCTCTACCGCCACTGTAATGGACTTAGCAGCAGGTATATACCGAGCTTTTTGCTTAACCGGCGGGAATTCTTTCATGGTGTGCAGACGATGACAGGCGACCTCCGGGTCAATCCCTGGCATATCCGCGAAGCTCCAGGCGAACACGTCACGGTATTCCCTAAGTACGTCGGTTAGGGCCAGGACCTCACCTTTGGTTAGCGAGGTCCCGAGATGGACGATCTTCAGTCCGCCCTCGCCACCGATGTTGACTTCTTGCAGCGGCTCGGCAACGGGAAAACTTCCTCTATGGGATCCCGTCAGGCGACCTTTCTCCTCGAGCTCAAAATCCACACCGCTCCCACCCGGGGGTGAAGTAGGGGATTTAAGCGAGGAGACCTCTCTCGGGCTTTGGAGGAGTCCGCTTGAGGTGGACGCTAATAGCTAGGAGGGCGCGGGCCTCTTGGCCTCTGCGACCTCCACATCTGTGAGGTGAAAGACGTCCTGCTCGCACCTGGTAGCAGCGACCTGGTCTCCTCGAATTACCACGACCCCTCCGTTGGTGGGAAACTTTAGGGCCTGGTGATTAGGCGAGGACACCGCTTTCATCTGCCTCAACCAAGGTCGCCCTAGGATGGCATTGAAAGCGGACTGCCCATCCACCACCGCGAAGCGGACTTGACGTACCTCCGGGCCCGCCGTTACGGTGAGGGTTATCTCTCCTGCCACCTTAGCGACCTCGCTAGTGAAACCGCTGAGCGTGCCCGTCGAGGGAGACAAATCAATTTGTCTCAATCCCATTCGCTGGAAGGCCGATAAGAACAGAATGTCTACGGCACTTCCTGGGTCAACCAGGACCCGCCTTACTTCGATGTTCACCATCATAAGGCGTATGACGAGGGGATCATTGTGGGGGGTAACCACCCCAGCCATGTCCTCCTCCGAGAACCAGATAAAGTCTCGAGCTTCCACCCTTGGTGTTTGGAGCAATACAGGGGTTAGAGAAACGGAGAATACCTTCTGAGCCCGCTCCATCTCTCTAACTTGCCGACGAACCTCGTTGCTGGATCTCGGACCGTTCAGGCGCCCGCTGATGGTGTGACAGACCGCCGGCCCTCCCGGTAGGGGTGGAGGCAGAGCGGGCTCAGCAGGCCCCGGGCGATCTCCCTCCCGAGGAGCTCGTGTCGGTACCACCTCGAATCTCCTTGGGGGCAAAATGAACTGATCCAAATGGCCTTGGGTGACCAAGTCCTCCAGGTGGTTCTTTAGAGCCCGGCATCTGTTGGTGTGATGCCCGGGACTGCGATGAAAGGCACACCGCCGTGTATTGTCGGTTGAGCCGGGCTCCCCGACCTGCAGGGGGGGTGGATACTGAAAATAAGGTTCATTCCGGATTTGGTGAAAGACTTGTCCTGGCGAGTGGGTTAGCATGGTGAAATCCCGCTCCCCGGGTCCCGGAGGCAAGTGCCAGTTCGCCGGCCTTCCAGTGACCACTGTGGGGGCTTCAACGGGCTGTATGGCAGGAGCTGCGGGCGGTCCGGGCAAAGGTACCGCCGGTGGCGCCTCCCGCCTCTCCACGGCTTTAACGACAAGAGGTCATAGGGCCGGAGGAGGTCGCTGCTCGACTGCCTTACCCTTTCGGTCTAACACCGCATCTTCGAGTTTGATGTGTTGCTAGACAAGGGCGAAGAGCTCGACCATCGTGCGGGGATCTTTGATCACCAGCGCGTCATGAAGTTTGCTTCCCTCGGGGAGTGCATTCCGGAAAACGCTCACCGTCGTGCGATCTTGACCGACTGCGTCCTCCAGAGCGAGGTAGGCGCTTCGAAAACGTGTCGCGAAGCTTCGGAGGGTTTCGCGGGCTCCCATAGCCAAGGTAAAAAGGGACTCAATCCTCTTAGGGGGTTGCCTGTTACAGCGGTACTGCTCCAGAAACAATCTGGAGAGGGTCGGGAAGTCCGGAATGGTGCCCGATGGCAATTTGTGGAACCAGTTTAGCGCCGAGCCCGTCAAGCTACTCGAGAAAGCCCGGCACAAAACATGATCTTGGTCTCGAAAGAATAACAGCTTTCGGTAAGCCAAGAGGTGGTCGACTGGATCTTGCGATCCATCGAACAGTACGAACTTGGGCGGGGTCCAATGGTGGGGGAAACCTCCTTGGTGCACCTCACTCGTGAAGGGCGAGCTACCTCCGTGGGCGGCGAGGTCCTCTAGCAGGTCTACAGGCGCGTTAGGTCGCTGCCAGTGCCCGGGGATAATTCCCAGAGGCGGCTGCGCAGGTCCTACGCGGTCATGCACGCTCCCTCGGGGCCCTCCCCCATGGCGATCTGAGGGGGTTCCTGCAGAGCGACCTTCTCGTCGTCGATCTACGGGCTTTTTTGGTACGATAGCGGGTCGATGAGAAGCAGTTGCCTCGCAAGCTCCATACGGCAAAGCCACCACGGGCTCCCTCCCCCGTCGCCGATGACGCGCGTCGCGGTCTCTCTCCAGAGATCTCGCCTCAGATTCCTCTGAATCGGCGCTTCTGTCGCGACGTCGGGGAATGGTTGCTTGCGAGGTCGCCTTGTTGCTTGACCGCTGGGTCACCAGCCCTTGCAATCTCGTAAGCGGGGTTTCCGGCACCCCACGCACGGTCGCTCTCTCGATCGGGGGTTCCTGGTGGGAAACCTGCCGAGCTGGAATGGTCGTGGGCGGGCGCGATGTTGAAGCTGGTGGTCGCACCGGAGATGCCGTCTTCGCCGGCCCGGACCGTTGGCTGGCCGCTGGAACCTGACGCAGTCGCGTCAGTTCCTCCAACATCGCTCGCTGAGTGGCCAACACCTCCAGCAGGAACTGGTCGCTGAGAGGGACAGGGGGCTGAGGGGTCTCAGCAGGAGGTTCGCTGCGTGCGGACCTCGCACGGGTCCTCGGTTGCCTGCGTCCCCTCGTCGCCGGAGCCATCTTTGGGTTACGAGAGCCCCCGGCGTTCCACCGTGTGGTCGTGGGCGTTCTCGCCGGAACTAGTCGAAAGGATCCCACAGACGACGCCAAATGTTTGGGGGTATTTTTCGCTGGCCCGTGCGGCGTACCTGCAAGACAAAGAAAAAGCGTAAGAACGGCTGGCTCCCTTAGGAGCGCAGACCCTCCGACGCTCAAGTCAGTCTCGGGTGCTCAACGGCGAGCTATAGTAGACGAAAGTGGTAGGGATGAGGATTTTGAACCTGTACTCTGGAGCCTGGGGGTGGGCATTTATAGACATTGGCGACCTACCGTTGCCTGACACGTGGAGATTCTTTCCAGCGCCTTCTAGACCCCCATGTTCTGGCTCGCGTGGGTCTCTGACGGTCCTTGGTACTCGCACTTCTGACATTCTTTGTCGTCGAGCCTGCCAGGCGGTTTGAGTAGGGGAGAGCATCTTTCTTGTTGCTGCCAGGTGGCTCTTCTAGAATATTCAAGTTTGGGAGGTCTCAAAACTGACTCTGGCGGGCTTCCGTGGACTACAATCATCCACGTAGCTTCAGTGGGGTTTCGACACCTGGAAACCCTTCATGCTGCTCTATTGTGGGCGACCTCAGGTGGGAAACCAGGGCGAGCTCGCCCTCCGTTGCTCCGCCTTCTCTTCCACATCTATCAAGAGTCGGACCTCGCAGGAGCGACCTCTTCGATAAACAGGGGAGTCTTGGCGAGCTTGGGCGAGCTCTGGAGCGGGCTAGGGCGAGCTCCTTAGTGAGCTTGGGTGAGCTCCTTAGCGAGCTCTTAGCCTAAGGCCCTTTCAGCCCAATGTGGATCTCGCTCCCTGTCAAGGTAATTCGGCGAGCAGGGTGGGCGAACTCCTGGGCGAATTTAGGCGAGCTCCTGAGCGAGCTTAGGCGAGCTCCTGAGCGAGCTCTTGAGGGAGCTTAGGCGAGCTCCTGAGCGAGTTTAGGCGAGCTCTTGAGCGAGCTTGGGCGAGCTCCTGAGCGAGCTCTTTGCCTAAGGCCCCTTCAGCCCAATGTGGATCTCGCTCCCTGTCAAGATGACTTAGTGAGCACGGGGGGGGGGGGGGGGGGGGGGGGGGGGCGAGCTCCTGGGCGAGTTCCCCATCCCTTGGAATCCTGGGGTCTATGAGATCCGTAGGTAAGGGGGAACTGGTGTCGAGCGCGGGGAGCTAGGGGCGGGCTATTGGCGAGCTAGGAGGCGAGCTTATTCGGATGAGGGCTCCAACTCCTGGACGGATTTCAGCTACCCCCAACAGATACATTCGAGCGAATGAATTAGAATGAATCGTACGATTGAATTAGAATAGATCATAGCAATAAATTAGAATGGATCGTGCAAATGAATTAGAATGGATACATTCGTGCGAATGAATTAGAATGGATCGTAGGAATGAATTAGAATGGATCGTACGAATGAATTAGAATGGTTACATTCGTGCGAATGAATTAGAATGGATCGTACGAATGGATTAAAATGGATCGTACGAATGGATTAGAATGGATCGTACAAATTAGAATGGATCGTACGAATCAATTAAAATGGATACATTCATAAGACTGAATTAGAATGGATCGTGCGAATTAATTAGAATGGATCGTACGAATGAATTTGAATGGATCGTACGAACGAATTAGAATGGATCATACGAATGAATTAGAATGGATACATCTGTGCGAATGAATTAGAATGGATCGTACGAATGAATTAGAATGGATTGTACGAATGAATTAGAATGGATACATTCGAGCGAATGAATTAGAATAGATCGTAGGAATGAATTAGAATGGATTATACGAATGAATTAGAATGGATCGTGCGAATGAATTAGAATAGATTGTACGAATGAATTAGAATGGATACATTTGAGCGAATGAATTAGAATAGATCGTAGGAATGAATTAGAATGAATCATACGAATGAATTAGAATGGATCGTGCGAATGAATTAGAATGAATTGTACGAATGAATTAGAATGGATCGTACGAATGAATTAGAATGGATCCACCGAATGAGTTAGAATAGATCATACGAATGAATTAGAATGGATCGTACAAATGAATTAGATTGGATTGTGCGAATGAATTAGAATGGATCGTATGAATGAATAAGAATGGATCGTGCGAATGAATTAGAATGGATCGTATGAATGAATTAGAATGGATCGTGCGAATGAATTAGAAACATTCGTGCGAATGAATTAGAATGAATTAGATTGCATCGTACGTGTGCGAAGGAATTAGAATGGATCGTGCGAATGAATTAGAATGGATCGGACGAATGAATTAGAATGGATCGATACATTCATGCAAATGAATTAGAATGGATCGTACGAATGAATTAGAATGGATCATACGAATAAATTAGAATGGATCGTACGAATGAATTAGAATGGATCATATGAATGAATTAGAATGGTTACATTTGTGCGAATGAATTAGAATGGATCGTACGAATGGATTAGAATGGATTGTACGAATGAATTAGAATGGATCCACCGAATGAGTTAGAATGGATCATACGAATGAATTAGAATGGATCGTACGAATGAATTAGAATAGATACATTCGAGCGAATGAATTAGAATGGATCGTACAAATGAATTAGAATGGATCGTATGAATGAATTAGAATGGATCGTACGAATGGATTAGAACGCATTGTACGAATGAAATAGAATGGATCGTACGAATGGATTAGAATGGATCGTACGAATAAATTAGAATGGATCGCACGAATGAATTAGAAGGGATACATTCGAGCGAATTAATTAGAATGGATCGTACGAATGAATTAGAATGGATCATAGGAATGAATTAGATTGGATCGTGCAAATGAATTAGAATGGATACATTCGTGCGAATGAATTAGAATGGATCATAGGAATGAATTAGAATGGATCGTATGAATGAATTAGAATATTACATTCGTGCGAATGAATTAGAATGGATCGTACGAATGGATTAGAATGGATCGTACGAATGGATAAGAATGGATAGTACGAATTAGAATGGATCGTACGAATCAATTAAAATGGATACATTCATAAAACTGAATTAGAATGGATCGTGCAAATTAATTAGAATGGATCGTACAAATGAATTTGAATGGATACATTTGTGCGAATGAATCTGATTGGATTGTATGAATGAATTACAATGGATCGTACGAATGGATTAGAATGGATCGTTCGAATGAATTAGAATGGATCATACAAATGAATTAGAAAGGTTATATTCGTGAGAATGAATTAGAATGGATCGTACGAATGAATTAGAATGGATCATGCGAATGAATTTGAATGGATCATACGAATGAATTAGAATGGCTCGAACGAATGAATTAGAATGGATACATTCGAGCGAATGAATTAGAGTAGATCGTAGGAATGAATTAGAATGGATCATACGAATGAATTAGAATGGATTGTGCGAATGAATTAGAATGGATTGTACGAATGAATTAGAATGGATACATTCGTGCGAATGAATTATAATGGATCGTACGAATGAATTAGAATGGATCGTACGAATGAATTAGAATGAATCGTACGAATGAATTAGAATGGATCGTACGAATGAATTAGAATGGATACTTTTGTACGAATAAATTAGAATGGATTGTACGAATGAATTAGAATGGATACATTCTTGCGAATAAATTAGAATGGATCGTATATTCGTGCAAATAAATTAGAATGGATCATACGAATGAATTAGAATGGATCGTGCGAATGAATTAGAATGAATCGTACGAATGCATTAGAATGGATCGTACGAATGAATTAGAATGAATCGTACGATCCATTCTAATTCATTCGTCCGATCCATTCTAATTCATTCGCACGAATGTATCTATTCTAATTCATTCGTACAATCCATTCTAATCCATTCGTACGATCCATTCTAATTCATTCGTACGATCCATTCTAATTCATTCGTACGATTCATTCTAATTCATTCTCACGAATGTAACCTTTCTAATTCATTTGTATGTATCCATTCTAATTCATTCGTACGATCCATTCTAATTCATTCGTACGATTCATTTTAATTCATTCGTACGATCCATTCAAATTCATTCGCAAGATCCATTCTAATTCATTCGTACGATCCATTCTAATTCATTCTCACGAATGTAACCTTTCTAATTCATTTGTATAATCCATTCTAATTCATTCGTACGATCCATTCTAATCCATTCATACGATCCATTCTAATTTATTTGCACGATCCATTCTAATTCATTCCTATGATCCATTCTAATTCATTCGTACGATCCATTCTAATTCATTCGCTCGAATGTATCCATTCTAATTCATTCGTACGATCCATTCTAATTCATTTGTACGATTCATTCTAATTCATTCTCATGAATGTAACCTTTCTAATTCATTTGTATGTATCCATTCTAATTCATTCATACGATCCATTCAAATCCATTCGTACGATTCATTCTAATTTATTCGTACGATCCATTCAAATTCATTTGCATGATCCATTCTAATTCATTCGTACGTACGATCTAATTCATTCGTACGATCCATTCTAATTCATTCGTACGATTCATTCTAATTCATTCTCACGAATGTAACCTTTCAAATTCATTTGTATGTATCCATGCTAATTCATTCGTATGATCCATTCAAATCCATTTGTACGATTCATTCTAATTCATTCGTACGATCCATTCAAATTCATTCGCATGATCCATTCTAATTCATTCGTACGATCCATTCTAATTCATTCTCACGAATGTAACCTTTCTAATTCATTTGTATAATCCATTCTAATTCATTCGTACGATCTATTCTAATCCATTCGTACGATCCATTCTAATCCATTCGTATGATCCATTCTAATCCATTCGTACGATCCATTCTAATTCATTCGTACGATCCATTCTAATTCATTCGTACGATTCATTCTAATTCATTCTCACGAATGTAACCTTTCTAATTCATTTGTATGTATCCATTCTAATTCATTCGTACGATCCATTCTAATCCATTCGTACGATTCATTCTAATTCATTCGTACGATCCATTCAAATTCATTCGCATGATCCATTCTAATTCATTCGTACGATCCATTCTAATTCATTCTCACGAATGTAACCTTTCTAATTCATTTGTATAATCCATTCTAATTCATTCGTACGATCCATTCTAATCCATTCGTACGATCCATTCTAATCCATTCAAACGATCCATTCTAATCCATTCGTACGATCCATTCTAATCCATTCGTACGATCCATTCTAATTCATTCTCACAAATATAACCTTTCTAATTCATTTGTACGATCCATTCTAATTCATTCGTACGATCCATTCTAATCCATTCGTACGATCCATTCTAATTCATTCGCACGAATGTAACCATTCTAATTCATTCGTACGATCCATTCTAATTCATTCCTACGATCCATTCTAATTCATTCGCACGAATGTATCCATTCTAATTCATTTGGACGATCCATTCAAATTGATTCCTATGATCCATTCTAATTCATTCGTACGATCCATTCTAATTCATTCGCTCGAATGTATCCATTCTAATTCATTCGTACGATCCATTCTAATTCGTTCATATGATCCATTCTAATTCGTTCGTACGATCAATTCTAATTCATTTGTACGATCCAATCTAATTCATTCGCACGAATGTATCCATTCTAATTCATTCGTACGATCCATTCTAATTCATTCGCATGATCCATTCTAATTCATTCATACGATCCATTCTAATTCGTTCGTACGATCCATTCTAATTCATTCGCACGATCCATTTTAATTCATTCACACGATCCATTCTAATTCATTCTCACGAATGTAACCTTTTTAATTCATTTGTATGATCCATTCTAATTCATTCGTATGATCCATTCTAATCCGTTCGTACGATCCATTCTAACTCATTTGCACGATCCATTCTAATTCATTCCTATGATCCGTATGATCCATTCTAATTCATTCGCTCGAATGTATTTATTCTAATTCACACGTACGATCCATTCTAATTCATTCATACGATTCATTCTAATTCATTCTCACAAATGTAACCTTTCTAATTCATTTGTATGAATTAGAATGGATCGTACGAATGAATTAGAATGGATACATTCGAGCGAATGAATTAGAATGGATCGTACGAATGGATTAGAATGGATGGTACGAATGGATTAGAATGGATCGTACGAATGGATTAGAATGGATCGTACGAATGAATTAGAATGGATCATACAAATGAATTAGAAAGGTTATATTCGTGAGAATGAATTAGAATGGATCGTGCGAATGAATTAGAATTGATTATACGAATGGATTTGAATGGATCATACGAATGAATTAGAATGGATCGTACGAATGAATTAGAATGGATACATTCAAGCGAATGAATTTGAATGGATCGCACGAATGAATTAGAATGGATCGTACGAATGAATTAGAAAGGATCGTACGAATGAATTAGATCGTACAAATGAATTAGAATAGATCGTACGAATGAATTAAAATGGATAAATTCATACGACTGAATTAGAATGGATCGTGCGAATTAATTAGAATGGATCGTACGAATGAATTTGAATGGATACATTTGTGCGAATGAATCTGAATGGATTGTATGAATGAATTACAATGGATCGTACGAATGAATTAGAATAGATCGTACGAATGAATTTGAATAGCTCATACGAATGAATTATAATGAATCGTACGAATGAATTAGAATGGTTACATTTGTGCGTATGAATTAGAACAGATCGTACGAATGAATTAGAATGGATCGTACGAATAAATTATAATGGATCGTGTGAATGAATTAGAATGGATCGTGCGAATCAATTAGACTGGATCGTGTGAATGAATAAGAATGGATCATACGAATGAATTAGAATGGATCGTACGAATAAATTAGAATGGATACATTCGTGCGAATGAATTAGAATGGATCGTAGGAATGAATTAGAATGGATCGTACGAATGAATTAGAATGGATCATTTGCACGAATGTATCCATTCTAATTCATTTGCACGATCCATTCTAATTCATTCGTACGATCCATTCTTATTCATTTATATGATCCATTCTTATTCATTCGCACAAACCATTCTAATTCATTCGTTCGATCAATTCTAATTCATTCATACGATACATTCTAATTCGTTCATATGATCCATTCCAATTCGATCGTACGATCCATTCTAATTCGTTCGTACGATCCATTCTAATTCATTCGCTCGATCTATTCTAATTCATTCGTACTATCCATTCTAATTCTTTCATATGATCCATTCTAATTCATTCGCACTAATGTATCCATTCTAGTTCATTCGTACGCTCCATTCAAATTCATTCGTACGCTCCATTCTTATTCATCGCATAAATGTATCCATTCTAATTCATTCGTACGATCCATTCTAATTCATTCGCACGATCGATTCTAATTCGTTCGTATGATCCATTCTAATTCATTCGTACGATCCATTCTAATTCTTTCGTACGATCCATTCTAATTCATTCGCACGATCTATTCTAATTCATTCGTACAATACATTCTAATTCATTCGTACGATCCATTCTAATTCATTCGCACTATCCATTCTAATTCATTCGTACGATCTATTCTAATTCATTCGTACGATCCATTCTAATTCATTCGTACGATCCATTCTAATTCATTCGCTCGAATGTATCCATTCTAATTCATTCGTACAATCCATTCTAATTCGTTCATACGATCCATTCTAATTCGTTCGTACGATCCATTCTAATTCATTCATACGATCCAATCTAATCCATTCGTACGATCCATTCTAATTCATTCGTACAAATGAATTAGAATGGATCGTATGAATGAATAAGAATGGATCGTACGAATGAATTAGAATGGATCATACAAATGATTTAGAATGGATGCATTCATGCGTATGAATTAGAATGGATCGTGCGAATGAATTAGAATGGATCGTACGAATGAATTAGAATGGATATATTTGAACGAATAAATTAGAATGGATCATACGAATGAATTAGAATGGATCGTACAAATGAATTAGAATGGATAGTGTGAATGAATTAGAATCGATCGTACGAATGAATTAGAATGGATCGTACGAATGAATTAGATCGTACGAATGAATTAGAATGGATCGTACGAATGAATTAAAATGGATACATTCATACGACTGAATTAGAATGGATCGTGCGAATTAATTAGAATGGATCGTACGAATGATATTGAATGGATATATTTGTGCGAATAAATCTGAATGGATTGTATGAATGAATTACAATGGATCGTACGAATGAATTAGAATAGATCGTACGAATGAATTAGAATAGCACATACGAATCAATTAGAATAAATCGTACGAATGAATTAGAATGGTTACATTCGTGCGAATGAATTAGAATAGATCGTACGAATGAATTAGAATGGATCGTACGAATAAATTAGAATGGATCGTGCGAATGAATTAGAATGGATCGTACGAATGAATTAGAATGGATCCACCGAATGAGTTAGAATGGATCATACGAATGAATTAGAATGGATCGTACAAATGAATTAGAATGGATTGTGCAAATGAATTAGAATGGATCGTATGAATGAATAAGAATGGATCGTACGAATGCATTAGAAGGGATACATTCGTGCGAATGAATTAGAATGGATTCATTCTAATTCATTCGCACGATCCATTCTAATTCATTCGTACGATCCATTCTAATCCATTCGCACGATCCATTCTAATCCATTCGTACGATCCATTCTAATCCATTCGTACGATCCATTCTAATCCATTCGTACGATCCATTCTAATCCATTCATATGATCCATTCTAATTCATTGGCACGATCCATTCTAATTCATTCATACGATCCATTCTAATTCATTCGCTCGAATGTATCCATTCTAATTCATTCGTTCGATCCATTCTAATTCATTCGTACGATCCATTCAAATTCATTCGCATTATCCATTCTAATTCATTCGTACGATCCATTCTAATTCATTCTCACGAATGTAACCTTTCTAATTCATTTGTATGATCCATTCTAATTCATTCGTATGATCCATTCTAATTCATTCGCACGAATGTAACCTTTCTAATTCATTTGTATGATCCATTCTAATTCATTCGAATGAACGAATTAGAATGGATCGTACGAATAAATTAGAATGAATACATTCGAGCGAATGACTTAGAATGGATCGTACGAATGAATTAGAATGGATCATAGGAATGAATTAGAATAGATCGTACGAATGGATTAGAACGCATTGTACAAATGAATTAGAATGGATTGTACAAATGAATTAGAATGGATACATTCATGCGAATGAATTAGAATGGATCGTACGAATGAATTAGAATGGATCGTGTGAATGAATTAGAATGGATAGTGCGAATAAATTAGAATGGATCGTACGAATGAATTAGAATGGACCCACCGAATGAGTTAGAATGGATCATACGAATGAATTAGAATGGATCGTACGAACGAATTAGAATGAATCGTACGATCCATTTTAATTCATTCGTCCGATCCATTCTAATTCATTCGCACGAATGTATCCATTCTAATTCATTGAAAGAATTAGAATGGATCATACGAATGAATTAGAATGGATCGTGCGAATGAATTAGAATGGATTGTTCGAATAAATTAGAATGGATACATTCGTGTGAATGAGTTAGAATGGATCATACAAATGAATTAGAATGGATCGTGCGAATGAATTAGAATGAATCGTATGAATGAATTTGAATGGATCGTACGAATGAATTAGAATGGATACATTTGTACGAATAAATTAGAATAGATTGTACGAATGAATTAGAATGGATACATTCTTGCGAATAAATTAGAATGGATCATATATTCATGCAAATAAATTAGAATGGATCATACGAATGAATTAGAATGGATCGTGCGAATGAATTAGAATGAATCGTACGAATGCATTAGAATGGATTGTACGAATGAATTAAAATGAATCGTACGATCCATTCTAATTCATTTGTCCGATTCATTCTAATTCATTCGCACGAATGTATCCATTCTAATTCATTCGTACAATCCATTTAAATTCATTCGCACGATCCATTCTAATTCATTCGCATGATCCATTCTAATTCATTCCTACGATCTATTCTAATTCATTCGCTCGAATGTATCCATTCTAATTCATTCATTCGATCAATTCTAATTCATTCGTACGATCCATTCAAATTCATTCGCCTGATCCATTCTAATTCATTCGTACGATCCATTCTAATTCATTCTCACTAATGTAACCTTTCTAATTCATTTGTATGATCCATTCTAATTCATTCGTACGATCCATTCTAATACATTCGTACGATCCATTCTAATTTATTCGTACGATCCATTCTAATTCATTCTCACAAATGTAACCTTTCTAATTCATTTGTACGATCCATTCTAATTCATTCGTACGATCCATTCTAATCCATTCGTACGATCCATTCTAATTCATTCGCACGAATGTAACCATTCTAATTCATTCGCACGAATTAATCCATTCTAATTCATTTGCACAATCCATTCTAATTTATTCGCACGAATTAATCCATTCTAATTCATTTGCACGATCCATTCTAATTCATTCCTATGATCCATTCTAATTCATTCGTACGATCCATTCTAATTCTTTCGCTCGAATGTATCCATTGTAATTCATTCGTACGATCCATTCTAATTCATTCATACGATCTATTCTAATTCATTCGTACGATCCATTCTAATTCATTCGTACGATCCATTCTAATCCATTCGTACGATCCATTCTAATTCATTCGTACAAATGAATTAGAATGGTTATGAATGAATAAGAATGGATCGTACGAATGAATTAGAATGGATCGTGCGAATGAATTAGAATGAATCATACGAATGAATTAGAATGGATACATTCGAGCGAATGAATTAGAATGGATCGTACGAATGAATTAGAATGGATCATAGGAATGAATTAGAATGGATCGTGCGAATGAATTAGAATGGATACATTCGTGCGAATGAATTAGAATGGATCGTAGGAATGAATTAGAATGGATCGTACGAATGAATTAGAATGGTTACATTCGTGTGAATGAATTAGAATGGATCGTACGAATGTATTAGAATGGATCGTGCGAAAGAATAAGAATTGATCATACGAATGAATTAGAATGGATCATACGAATGAATTAGAATAGATCGTACGAACGAATTAGAATGGATCGTACGAATGAATTAGAATGGATCGTACGAATGAATTAGAATGGATACATTCGAGCGAATGAATTAGAATGGATCGTACGAATGAATTAGAATAGATCATAGGAATGAATTTGAATGGATCGTGCAAATGAATTAGAATGGATACATTCGTGCGAATGAATTTGAATGGATCGTAGGAATAAATTAGAATGGATTGTATGAATGAATTAGAATGGTTACATTCGTGCGAATGAATTAGAATGGATCGTACGAATGGATTAGAATGGATCGTACGAATGGATTAGAATGAATCATATGAATTAGAATGAATATGAATGGATACATTTGTGCGAATGAATATGAATGGATTGTACGAATAAATTACAATGGATCGTACGAATGAATTAGAATGGATCATACAAATGTATTAGAAAGGTAACATTCGTGAGAATGAATTAGATTGGATCGTACGAATGAATTAGAATGGATCATGCGAATGAATTTGAATGGATCGTACGAATGAATTACAATGGATCAAACGAATGAATTAGAATGGATACATTCGAGCGAATGAATTAGAATGGTTCGTACGAATGAATTAGAATGGATCGTACGAATGAATTAGAATGGATACATTTGTACGAATAAATTAGAATGGATTGTACAAATGAATTAGAATGAATGTAACCATTCTAATTCATTCGTACGATCCATTCTAATCCATTCGTACGATCCATTCTAATTCATTCGCACGAATGTATCCATTCTAATTCATTCGTACAATCAATTCTAATTCATTCGCATGATCCATTCTAATTCATTCATATAATCCATTCTAATGCATTCCTACGATCTATTCTAATTCATTCGCTCGAATGTATCCATTCTAATTCATTCGTTCGATCCATTCTAATTCATTCGTACGATCCATTCAAATTCATTCGCATGATCCATTCTTATTCATTCGTATGATCCATTCTAATTCATTCGCACAAATGTATCCATTCTAATTCATTCGTACGATCCATTCTAGTTCATTCGCTCGAATGTATCCATTCTAATTCATTCGTACGATCCATTCTAATTCATTCGTACGATCTATTCTAATCCATTCGTATGATCCATTCTAATTCATTCGGACAAATGAATTAGAATGGATCGTACGAATGAATTAGAATGGATTGTACGAATGGATTAGAACGCACTGTACGAATGAATTAGAATGGATCGTACGAATGGATTAGAATGGATCGTACTTCCTACGAATGAGTTAGAACGGATCATACGAATGAATTAGAATGGATCATATGAATGAATTAGAATGGTTCATACGAATGAATTAGAATGGATCAAATGAATGAATTAGAATGGTCACATTCGTGCGAATGAATTAGAATGGATCATACGAATCGATTAGAATGGATCGTACGAATGGATTAGAACGCATTGTACGAATGAATTAGAATAGATACATTTGTGCGAATGAATTAGATTGCATCGTACGAATGAATTTGAATGGATTGTACGAATGAATTAGAATGGATCGTACGAATGAATTTGAATGGATCATACGAATGAATTAGAATAGCTATATTCATGCGAACGAATTAGAATGGATCGTACAAACGAATTAGAATGGATCGTATGAACGAATTAGAATGGATCGTACGAATGAATTAGAATGGATATATTCGTGCGAATGAATTAGAATGGATCGAACGAATGAATTAGAATGGATCATACGAATGAATTAGAATGGATCGTACGAATGAGTTAGAATGGATCGTACGAATGAATTAGAATGGATCGTACAAATGAATTAGAAAGGTTACATTTGTGAGAATAAATTAGAATGGATCGTACGAATGAATTAGAATGGATCGTACGAATGGATTAGAAAGGATCGTACGAATGGATTAGAATGGATCGTACGAATGAATTAGAATGGATCATACAAATGAATTAGAAAGGATACATTCGTGAGAATGAATTAGAATGGATCGTGCGAATGAATTAGAATTGATCATACGAATGAATTAGAATGGATCGTACGAATGAATAAGAATGGATCGTACGAATGAATTAGAATGCATACATTCGAGCGAATGAATTAGAATAGATCGTAGGAATGAATTAGAATGGATTATATGAATGAATTAGAATGGATCGTATGAATAAATTAGAACGGATCGTATGAATTAATTAGATTGGATCCATTCGCACGAATGAATTAGAATGGATCGTATGAATGAATTTGAATGGATCGTTCGAATGAATTAGAATGGATCGTATGAATGAATAAGAATGGATCGTACGAATGAATTAGAATGGATTGTACGAATGAATTAGAATGGATACATTCGTGCGAATGAATTAGAATGGATCGGACGAATGACTTAGAATGGATCGTACGATTCATTCTAATTCATTCGTACGATCCATTCTAATGCATTCGTACGATTCATTCTAATTCATTCACACGATCCATTCTAATTCATTCGTATGATCCATTCTAATTTATTTGCACGAATATACGATCCATTCTAATTTATTTGCAAGAATGTATCCATTCTAATTCATTCGTACAATCCATTTTAATTTATTCGTACAAATGTATCCATTCTAATTCATTCGAACGATTCATTCTAATTCATTCGTACGATTCATTCTAATTCATTCGTACGACCCATTCTAATTCATTCATACGAGCCATTCTAATTCATTCGCACGAATGTATCCATTTAAATTAATTCGTACGATCCATTCTAATTCATTCATATGATCTATTCTAATTCCTTCGTATGATCCAGTCTAATTCATTCCTACGATCTATTCTAATTCGTTCGCTCGAATGTATCCATTCTAATTCATTCGTACGATCCATTCTTATTCATTCGTACGATCCACTCTAATTCATTCGTATGATCAATTCTAATTCATTCGCACGATCCATTCTAATTCATTCTCACGAATGTAACCTTTCTAATTCATTTGTATGATCTATTCTAATTCATTCGGACGATCCATTCTAATCCATTCGTACGATCCATTCTAATCCATTCGTACGATCCATTCTAATTCATTCTCACAAATGTAACCTTTCTAATTCATTTGTACGATCAATTCTAATTCATTCCTACGATCCATTCTAATCCATTCGTACGATCCATTCTAATCCATTCGTACGATCCATTCTAATTCATTCGCACGAATGTAACCATTCTAATTCATTCGTACGATCCATTCTAATTCATTCCTACGAATGAGTTAGAATGGATCATACGAATGAATTAGAATGGATCGTACAAATGAATTAGAATGGATCGAACGAATAAATTAGAATGGATACATTCGAGCGAATGAATTAGAATAGATCATAGGAATGAATTAGAATGGATCATACGAATGAATTAGAATGGATCGTGCGAATGATTTAGAATGGATTGTACGAATGAATTAGAATGGATACATTCGTGCGAATGAATTAGAATGGATCGTACGAATGAATTAGAATGCATCGTGCGAATGAATTAGATTGAATCGTACAAATGCATTAGAATGGATACATTCGTGCGAATAAATTAGAATAGATCGTACGAATGAATTAGAATGGATCGTGCGAATGAATTAGAATGGATCATACGAATGAATTAGAATGGATCGTGCGAATGAATTAGAATGGATCGTACGAATAAATTAGAATGGATACATACAAATGAATTAGAAAGGTTACATTCGTGAGAATGAATTAGAATGGATCGTACGAATGAATTAGAATGGATCGTACGAATGAATTAGAATGGATACATTCGAGCGAATGAATTAGAATGGATCGTACGAATGAATTAGAATGGATCATAAGAATTAGTTAGAATGGATCGTGCAAATGAATTAGAATGGATCGTACTAATGGATTAGAATGGATCGTACGAATGAATTAGAATGGATCAAACAAATGAATTAGAAAGGTTACATTCGTGAGAATGAATTAGAATGGATCGTGCGAATAAATTAGAATGGTTCGTGCGAATGAATTAGAATGGATCGTACGAACGAATTAGAATGGATCGTATGAACGAATTAGAATGTATCGTAGGAACGAATTAGAATGGATCGTACGAATGAATTAGAATGGATACATTCGAGCGAATGAATTAGAATGGATCGTACGAATGAATTAGAATGGATCATAGGAATGAATTAGAATGGATCGTGCAAATGAATTAGAATGGATACATTCGTGCGAATGAATTAGAATGGATCGTAGGAATGAATTAGAATGGATATATTTGAACGAATAAATTAGAATGGATCATACGAATGGATTATAATGGATCGTACGAATGGATTAGAATGGATCGTACGAATGGATTAGAATGGATCGTACGAATGAATTAGAATGGATCATACAAATGAATTAGAATAGATATATTTGTGCAAATGGATTAGAATGGATCGTACGAATGAATTAGAATGAATCATACAAATGAATTAGAATAGATATATTTGTGCAATTGAATTAGAATGGATCGTACGAATGAATTAGAATGGATCGTACGAATGAATTAGAATGGATCGTACGAATGAATCAGAATGGATACATTTGTGCGAATGAGTTAGAATGGATCATACGAATGAATTAGAATGGACCGTACGAATGAATTAGAATGGACCGTACGAATGAATTTGAATGGATCGTGCGAATGAATTAGAATGGATCGTACGAACGAATTAGAATGGATCGTACGAACGAATTAGAATGGATCGTACGAATGGATTAGAATGGATCGTATAAATGGATCATGCGAATGAATTAGAATGGATCGTACGAATGAATTAGAATAGATCGTACGAATGAATTTGAATGGATCGTACGAATGAATTAGAATGGATCATAGGATTGAATTAGAATGGATCGTGCAAATGAATTAGAATGGATACATTGGTGCGAATGAATTAGAATGGATTGTAGGAATGAATTAGAATGGATCGTAGGAATGAATTAGAATGGGTACATTCGTGCGAATGAATTAGAATGGATCGTACGAATGGATTAGAATGGATCGTACAAATGAATTAGAAAGGTTACATTTGTGGGAATGAATTAGAATGGATCGTACGAATGGATTAGAATGGATCGTACGTATGGATTAGAATGGATCGTACGAACGAATTAGAATGGATCGTACGAACGAATTAGAATGGATCGTATGAACGAATTAGAATGGATCGTACGAATGAATTAAAATGGATCGTACGAATGAATTAGAATGGATCATAGGAATGAATAAAAATGGATCGTGCAAATGAATTAGAATGGATACATTCGTGTGAATGAATTAGAATGGATCGTAGGAATGAATTAGAATGGATCGTACGAATGAATTAGAATGGTTACATTCGTGCGAATGAATTAGAATGGATCGTACGAATTGATTAGAATGAATCATACGAATGGATTAGAACGCATTGTACGAATAAATTAGAATAGATACATTTGTGCGAATGAATTAGATTGCATCGTACGAATGAATTTGAATGGATTGTACGAATGAATTAGAATGGATCGTACTAATGAATTAGAATGGATCATGCGAATGAATTAGAATAGATCCTACGAATGAATTAAAATGGATCGTACGAATAAATTAGAATGGATCGTGCGAATGAATTAGAATGGATCGTACGAATGAATTAGAATGGATCCACCGAATGAGTTAGAATGGATCATACGAATGAATTAGAATGGATCGTACGAATGGATTAGAAAGGATCGTACGAATGGATTAGAATGGATCGTACGAATGAATTAGAATGGATCATACAAATGAATTAGAAAGGATACATTCGTGAGAATGAATTAGAATGGATCGTGCGAATGAATTAGAATTGATCATACGAATGAATTAGAATGGATCGTACGAATGAATAAGAATGGATCGTACGAATGAATTAGAATGCATACATTCGAGCGAATGAATTAGAATAGATCGTAGGAATGAATTAGAATGGATCATATGAATGAATTAGAATGGATCGTATGAATAAATTAGAACGGATCGTATGAATTAATTAGATTGGATCCATTCGCACGAATGAATTAGAATGGATCGTATGAATGAATTTGAATGGATCGTTCGAATGAATTAGAATGGATCGTATGAATGAATAAGAATGGATCGTACGAATGAATTAGAATGGATTGTACGAATAAATTAGAATGGATACATTCGTGCGAATGAATTAGAATGGATCGGACGAATGACTTAGAATGGATCGTACGATTCATTCTAATTCATTCGTACGATCCATTCTAATGCATTCGTACGATTCATTCTAATTCATTCACACGATCCATTCTAATTCATTCGTATGATCCATTCTAATTTATTTGCACGAATATACGATCCATTCTAATTTATTTGCAAGAATGTATCCATTCTAATTCATTCGTACAATCCATTTTAATTTATTCGTACAAATGTATCCATTCTAATTCATTCGAACGATTCATTCTAATTCATTCGTACGATTCATTCTAATTCATTCGTACGACCCATTCTAATTCATTCATACGAGCCATTCTAATTCATTCGCACGAATGTATCCATTTAAATTAATTCGTACGATCCATTCTAATTCATTCATATGATCTATTCTAATTCCTTCGTATGATCCAGTCTAATTCATTCCTACGATCTATTCTAATTCGTTCGCTCGAATGTATCCATTCTAATTCATTCGTACGATCCATTCTTATTCATTCGTACGATCCACTCTAATTCATTCGTATGATCAATTCTAATTCATTCGCACGATCCATTCTAATTCATTCTCACGAATGTAACCTTTCTAATTCATTTGTATGATCTATTCTAATTCATTCGGACGATCCATTCTAATCCATTCGTACGATCCATTCTAATCCATTCGTACGATCCATTCTAATTCATTCTCACAAATGTAACCTTTCTAATTCATTTGTACGATCAATTCTAATTCATTCCTACGATCCATTCTAATCCATTCGTACGATCCATTCTAATCCATTCGTACGATCCATTCTAATTCATTCGCACGAATGTAACCATTCTAATTCATTCGTACGATCCATTCTAATTCATTCCTACGAATGAGTTAGAATGGATCATACGAATGAATTAGAATGGATCGTACAAATGAATTAGAATGGATCGAACGAATAAATTAGAATGGATACATTCGAGCGAATGAATTAGAATAGATCATAGGAATGAATTAGAATGGATCATACGAATGAATTAGAATGGATCGTGCGAATGATTTAGAATGGATTGTACGAATGAATTAGAATGGATACATTCGTGCGAATGAATTAGAATGGATCGTACGAATGAATTAGAATGCATCGTGCGAATGAATTAGATTGAATCGTACAAATGCATTTGAATGGATACATTCGTGCGAATAAATTAGAATAGATCGTACGAATGAATTAGAATGGATCGTGCGAATGAATTAGAATGGATCATACGAATGAATTAGAATGGATCGTGCGAATGAATTAGAATGGATCGTACGAATAAATTAGAATGGATACATACAAATGAATTAGAAAGGTTACATTCGTGAGAATGAATTAGAATGGATCGTACGAATGAATTAGAATGGATCGTACGAATGAATTAGAATGGATACATTCGAGCGAATGAATTAGAATGGATCGTACGAATGAATTAGAATGGATCATAAGAATTAATTAGAATGGATCGTGCAAATGAATTAGAATGGATCGTACTAATGGATTAGAATGGATCGTACGAATGAATTAGAATGGATCAAACAAATGAATTAGAAAGGTTACATTCGTGAGAATGAATTAGAATGGATCGTGCGAATAAATTAGAATGGTTCGTGCGAATGAATTAGAATGGATCGTACGAACGAATTAGAATGGATCGTATGAACGAATTAGAATGTATCGTAGGAACGAATTAGAATGGATCGTACGAATGAATTAGAATGGATACATTCGAGCGAATGAATTAGAATGGATCGTACGAATGAATTAGAATGGATCATAGGAATGAATTAGAATGGATCGTGCAAATGAATTAGAATGGATACATTCGTGCGAATGAATTAGAATGGATCGTAGGAATGAATTAGAATGGATATATTTGAATGAATAAATTAGAATGGATCATACGAATGGATTATAATGGATCGTACGAATGGATTAGAATGGATCGTACGAATGGATTAGAATGGATCGTACGAATGAATTAGAATGGATCATACAAATGAATTAGAATAGATATATTTGTGCAAATGGATTAGAATGGATCGTACGAATGAATTAGAATGAATCATACAAATGAATTAGAATAGATATATTTGTGCAATTGAATTAGAATGGATCGTACGAATGAATTAGAATGGATCGTACGAATGAATTAGAATGGATCGTACGAATGAATCAGAATGGATACATTTGTGCGAATGAGTTAGAATGGATCATACGAATGAATTAGAATGGACCGTACGAATGAATTAGAATGGACCGTACGAATGAATTTGAATGGATCGTGCGAATGAATTAGAATGGATCGTACGAACGAATTAGAATGGATCGTACGAACGAATTAGAATGGATCGTACGAATGGATTAGAATGGATCGTATAAATGGATCATGCGAATGAATTAGAATGGATCGTACGAATGAATTAGAATAGATCGTACGAATGAATTTGAATGGATCGTACGAATGAATTAGAATGGATCATAGGATTGAATTAGAATGGATCGTGCAAATGAATTAGAATGGATACATTGGTGCGAATGAATTAGAATGGATTGTAGGAATGAATTAGAATGGATCGTAGGAATGAATTAGAATGGTTACATTCGTGCGAATGAATTAGAATGGATCGTACGAATGGATTAGAATGGATCGTACAAATGAATTAGAAAGGTTACATTTGTGGGAATGAATTAGAATGGATCGTACGAATGGATTAGAATGGATCGTACGTATGGATTAGAATGGATCGTACGAACGAATTAGAATGGATCGTACGAACGAATTAGAATGGATCGTATGAACGAATTAGAATGGATCGTACGAATGAATTAAAATGGATCGTACGAATGAATTAGAATGGATCATAGGAATGAATAAAAATGGATCGTGCAAATGAATTAGAATGGATACATTCGTGTGAATGAATTAGAATGGATCGTAGGAATGAATTAGAATGGATCGTACGAATGAATTAGAATGGTTACATTCGTGCGAATGAATTAGAATGGATCGTATGAATTGATTAGAATGAATCATACGAATGGATTAGAACGCATTGTACGAATAAATTAGAATAGATACATTTGTGCGAATGAATTAGATTGCATCGTACGAATGAATTTGAATGGATTGTACGAATGAATTAGAATGGATCGTACTAATGAATTAGAATGGATCATGCGAATGAATTAGAATAGATCCTACGAATGAATTAAAATGGATCGTACGAATAAATTAGAATGGATCGTGCGAATGAATTAGAATGGATCGTACGAATGAATTAGAATGGATCCACCGAATGAGTTAGAATGGATCATACGAATGAATTAGAATGGATCGTACGAATGAATTAGAATGGATACGTTCGAGCGAATGAATTAGAATGGATCGTACAAATGAATTAGAATGGATCGTACGAATGAATTAGAATGGATCGTATGAATGGATTAGAACGCATTGTACGAATGAATTAGAATGGATCGTATGAATGGATTAGAATGGATCGTACGAATGAATTAGAATGGATCGTACGAATGAATTAGAATGGATACATTCGAGCGAATGAATTAGAATGGATCATACGAATGAATTAGAATGGATCATAGGAATGAATTAGAATGGATCGTGCAAATGAATTAGAATGGATACATTTGTGCGAATGAATTAGAATGGATCGTAGTAATGAATTAGAATGGATTGTACGAATGAATTAGAATGGTTACATTCGTGCGAATGAATTGGAATAGATCGTACGAATGGATTAGAATGGATCGTACGAATGGATTAGAATGGATCGTACGAATTGGAATGGATCGTACGAATGACTTAAAATGGATACATTCATACGACTAAATTAGAATGGATCATGCGAATTAATTAGAATGGATCGTACGAATGAATTTGAATGGATACATTTGTGCGAATAAATCTGAATGGATTGTATGAATGAATTACAATGGATTGTACGAATGGATTAGAACGGATCGTACGAATGAATTAGAATGGATCATACAAATGAATTAGAAAGGTTACATTCGTGAGAATGAATTAGAATGGATCGTACGAATGAATTAGAAGGGATCATGCGAATGAATTTGAATGGATCGTACGAATGAATTGGAATGGATCATACGAATGAATTAGAATGGATCGTGCGAATGAATTAGAATGGATCGTACGTTTGAATTAGATTGGATTGTGCGAATGAATTAGAATGGATCACACGAATGAATTAGAATGGATCGTGCGAATGAATTAAAATGGATCGTACGAATGAATTTGAATAGATCGTACGAATGAATTAGAATGGATCGGACGAATGAATAAGAATGGATCGTACGAATGAATTAGAATGGATCGTGTGAATGAATTAGAATGAATCGTACAAATGCATTAGAATGGATCGTACGAATGAATTAGAATGAATCGTACGAATGAATTAGAATAGATCGTACGAACGAATTAGAATGTATCGTACGAATGAATTTGAATGGATACATTCGAGCGAATGAATTAGAATGGATACATTCGTACGAATGAATTAGAATGGATCGCACTAATGAATTAGAATGGATTGTATGAATAAATTAGAATGGATAATAGAAATGAATTAGAATGGATCGTGCAAATAAATTAGAAAGGATCGTACGAATGAATTAGAATGGATATATTCGTGCGAATTAATTAGAATGGATCGTACGAATGAATAAGACTGGATCGTACGAATAAATTAGAATGGATACATTCATGCAAATGAATTAGAATGGATCGTACGAATGAATTAGAATGGATCATACGAATGAATTAGAATGGATCGTACGAATAATTAGAATGGATCATATGAAAGAATTAGAATGGTTACATTCGTGCGAATGAATTAGAATGGATCGTACGAATGGATTAGAATGGATCGTGCGAATGGATTAGAATGGATCGTGCGAATGAATTAGAATGGATCGTATGAATGAATTAGAATGGATCATAGGAATGAATTAGAATGAATCGTACGAATGAATTATAATGGATCGTACGAATGAATTAGAATGGATCATACAAATGAATTAGAAAGGTTACATTCGTGAGAATGAATTAGAATGGATCGTACGAATGAATTAGAATGGATCGTGCGAATGAATTAGAATGAATCGTACGAATGCATTAGAATGGATCGTACGAATGAATTAGAATGAATTAGAATGGATACATCCGTGCGAATGAATTAGAATGGATCGTGCGAATGAATTAGAATGGATTGTACGAATGAATTAGAATGGATCGTACGAATGAATTAAAATGGTTACATTAGTGCGAATGAATTAGAATGAATCGTACGAATGAATTAGAATGGATCGTGCGAATGAATTAGAATGAATCGTACGAATGCATTAGAATGGATCATACAAATGAATTAAAATGGATCGTACAAATGAATTGGAATGGATCGTACGAATGAATTGGAATACATCATGTGAATGAATTAGAATGGATCGTACGTTCGAATTAGATTGGATTGTGCAAATGAATTAGAATGGATCATACGAATGAATTAGAATGGATCGTGCGAATGAATTAGAATGGATCGTACTAATGAATTTGAATAGATCGTACGAATGAATTAGAATGGATCGGACGAATGAATAAGAATAGATCGTACGAATGAATTTGAATGGATCGTGGGAATGAATTAGAATGAATCGTACGAATGCATTAGAATGGATCGTACGAATGAATTAGAATGAATCGTACAAATGAATTAGAATGGATCGTACGAACGAATTAGAATGGATCGTACGAATGAATTTGAATAGATACATTCGAGCGAATGAATTAGAATGGATACATTCGTGCGAATGAATTAGAATGGATCGCACGAATGAATTAGAATGGATTGTATGAATAAATTAAAATGGATCATAGGAATGAATTAGAATGGATCGTGCAAATAAATTAGAAAGGATCGTACGAATGAATTAGAATGGATATATTCATGCAAATGAATTAGAATGGATCGTACGAATGAATTAGACTGGATCGTACGAATAAATTAGAATGGATACATTCATGCAAATGAATTAGAATGGATCGTACGAATGAATTAGAATGGATCATACGAATTAATTAGAATGGATCGTACGAATGAATTAGAATGGATCATATGAATGAATTAGAATGGTTACATTCGTGCGAATGAATTAGAATAGATCGTACGAATGGATTAGAATGGATCGTACGAATGAATTAGAACGCATTGTACGAATGAATTAGAATAGATACATTTGTGCGAATGAATTAGATTGCTTCATACGAATGAATTTGAATGGATTGTACAAATGAATTAGAATGGATCGTACGAATGAATTAGAATGGATCGTGCGAATGAATTAGAATGGATCATACGAATGAATTAGAGTGGATCGTGCGAATGAATTAGAATGGATCGTACGAATGAATTAGAATGGATACATTTGTGCGAATGAATTAGAATGGATCGTACGAATGGATTAGAATGGATTGTACGAATGGATTAGAATGGATCGTGCGAATGAATTATAATGGATCATACAAATGAATTAGAAAGGTTACATTCGTGAGAATGAATTAGAATGGATCGTACGAATGAATTAGAATGGATCGTACGAATGAATTAGAATGGATCGTGCGAATGATCGTGCGAATGAATTAGAATGAATCGTACGAATGCATTAGAATGAATCGTACGAATGAATTAGAATGGATACATTTGTGCGAATGAATTAGAATGGATCGTGCGAATGAATTAGAATGGATCGTACGAATGAATTAGAAAGGATATATTTATGCGAATGAATTAGAATGAATCGTACGAATGCATTAGAATGGATCGTACGAATGAATTAGAATGGATACATTCGTGCGAATGAATTAGAATGGATCGTACGAATAAATTAGAATGGATCGTGCGAATGAATTAGAATGGATCGTGCGAATGAATTAGAATGTATCGTAGGAATGAATTAGAATGGATCATAGGAATGAATTAGAATGGATCGTACGAATGAATTAGAATGGATCGTACGAATGAAATAGAATGGATCATACAAATGAATTAGAAAGGTTATATTCGTGAGAATGAATTAGAACGGATCGTACGAATGAATTAGAATGGATCGTGCAAATGAATTAGAATGAATCGTACGAATGCATTAGAATGGATCGTACGAATGAATTAGAATGAATTAGAATGGATACATTCGTGCGAATGAATTAGAATGGATCGTATGAATGAATTAAAATGGATTCTACGAATGAATTAGAATGGATCGTACGAATGAATTAGAATGGATCGTACGAATAAATTAGAATGGATCGTGTGAATTAATTAGAATGAATCGTACGAATGCATTAGAATGGATTATACAAATGAATTAAAATGGATCGTACAAATGAATTGGAATGGATCGTACGAATGAATTAGAATACATCATGTGAATGAATTATAATGGATCGTACGTTTGAATTAGATTGGATTGTGCGAATGAATTAGAATGGATCATACGAATGAATTAGAATGGATCTTGCGAATGAATTGGAATGGATCGTACGAATGAATTTGAATAGATCGTACGAATGAATTAGAATGGATCGGACGAATGAATAAGAATGGATCGTACGAATGAATTAGAATGGATTGTGTGAATGAATTAGAATGAATCGTACGAATGCATTAGAATTGATCGTACGAATGAATTAGAATGAATCGTACGAATGAATTAGAATTGATGGTACGAACGAATTAGAATGGATCGTACGAATGATTTTGAATGGATACATTCGAGCGAATGAATTAGAATGGATACATTCGTGCGAATGAATTAGAATGGATCGCACGAATGAATTAGAATGGATACATTCGTGCGAATGAATTAGAATGGATCGCACGAATGAATTAGAATGGATTGTATGAATAAATTAGAATGGATCATAGGAATGAATTAGAATGGATCGTGCAAATAAATAAGAAAGGATCGTACGAATGAATTAGAATGGATATATTCGTGCGAATGAATTAGAATGGTTCGTACGAATGAATTAGACTGGATCGTACGAATAAATTAGAATGGATATATTCATGCAAATGAATTAGAACGGATCGTACGAATGAATTAGAATGGATCATACGAATGAAATAGAATGGATCGTACGAATGAATTAGAATGGATCATATGAATGAATTAGAATGGTTACATTCGTGCGAATGAGTTAGAATGGATCGTACGAATAGATTAGAATGGATCGTACGAATGGATTAGAATGCATTGTACGAATGAATTAGAATAGATACATTTGTGCGAATGAATTGGATTGCATTGTACGAATTAATTTGAATGGATTGTATAAATGAATTAGAATGGATCGTACGAATGAATTAGAATGGATCGTGCGAATGAATTAGAATGGATCGTACAAATGAATTAGAATGGATCGTGCGAATGAATAAGAATGGATCGTACGAATGAATTAGAATGGATACATTTGTGCGAATGAATTAGAATGGATCGTACGAATGGATTAGAATGGATTGTACGAATGGATTAGAATGGATCGTACAAATGAATTAGAATGGATCATACAAATGAATTAGAAAGGTTACATTCGTGAGAATGAATTAGAATGGATCGTACGAATGAATTAGAATGGATCGTACGAATGAATTAGAATGGATCGTGCGAATGATCGTGCGAATGAATTAGAATGAATCGTAAGAATGCATTAGAATGGATCGTACGAATGAATTAGAATGGATACATTTGTGCGAATGAATTAGAATGGATCGTGCGAATGAATTAGAATGGATCGTACGAATGAATTAGAATGGATATATTTATGCGAATGAATTAGAATGAATCGTACGAATGCATTAGAATGGATCATACGAATGAATTAGAATGGATACATTCGTGCGAATGAATTAGAATGGATCGTACGAATAAATTAGAATGGATCGTGCGAATTAATTAGAATGGATCATGCGAATGAATTAGAATGGATCATATGAATGAATTAGAATGGATCATAGGAATGAATTAGAATGGATCGTACGAATGAATTAGAATGGATCGTACGAATGAATTAGAATGGATCATACAAATGAATTAGAAAGGTTACATTCATGAGAATGAATAAGAATGGATCGTACGAATGAATTAGAATGGATCGTGCGAATAAATTAGAATGAATCGTACGAATGCATTAGAATGGATCGTACGAATGAATTAGAATGAATTAGAATGGATACATTCGTGCGAATGAATTAGAATGGATCATACGAATGAATTAGAATGGATCGTGCGAATGAATTAGAATGGATCGTACGAATGAATTAGAATGGATCGTGCGAATGAATTAGAATTGAACATACGAATGAATTAGAATGGATCGTACGAATGGATTAGAACGCATTGTACGAATGAATTAGAATAGATACATTTGTGCGAATGAATTAGATTGCATCGTACGAATGAATTTGAATGGATTGTATGAATGAATTATAATGGATCGTACGAATGAATTAGAATGGATCATGTGAATGAATTAGAATAGATCGTACGAATGAATTAGAATGGATCGTACGAATAATTTAGAATGGATCGTGCGAATGAATTAAAATGGATCCACCGAATGAGTTAGAATGAATCATGCGAATGAATTAGAATGGAACGTACGAATGAATTAGAATGGATACATTCGTGCGAATGAATTAGAATGGATCAGACGAATGAATTAGAATTGATCGTGCGAATGAATTAGAATGGATCATATGATTGAATAGAATGGATCGTACGAATAAATTAGAATGGATCATACAAATGAATTAGAAAGGTTACATTCGTGAGAATGAATTAGAGTGGATCGTACGAATCAATTAGAATGGATCATGCGAATGAATTTGAATGGATCGTACGAATGAATTAGAATGGATCGAACGAATGAATTAGAATGGATACATTTGAGCGAATGAATTAGAATAGATCATAGGAATGAATTAGAATGGATCATACGAATGAATTAGAATGGATCGTGTGAATCAATTAGAATAGATTGTATAAATGAATTAGAATGGATACATTCGTGCGAATGAATTAGAATGGATCGAGGAATGGATATATTTATGCGAATGAATTAGAATGGATCGAACGAATGAATTAGAATGAATATATTTGTGCGAATGAATTAGAATGGATCGTACGAATGAATTAGAATGGATGGTAGGAATGAATTAGAATGGATACATTTGTGCGAATGAATTAGAATGGATCGTACGAATGAATTAGAATGGATTGTACGAATGAATTAGAATGGATACATTCGAGCGAATGAATTAGAATGGATCGTATGAATGAATTAGAATGGATCATAGGAATGAATTAGAATGGATCGTGCAAATTAATTAGAATGGATCGTATGAATGAATTAGAATGGATCGAACGAATTAATTATAATGGTTACATTCGTGCGAATGAATTAGAATGGATCATACGAATGGATTAGAATGCATCGTATGAATGGATTAGAACGCATTGTACGAATGAATTGGAACAGATACATTTGTGCGAATGAATTAGATTGCATCGTACGAATGAATTTGAATGGATTGTATGAATGAATTAAAATGGATCGTACGAATGAATTAGAATGGATCATGCGAATGAATTAGAATAGATCGTGTGATCGAATTAGAATGGATCGTATGAACGAATTAGAATGGATCGTATGAATGAATTAGAATGGATACATTCGAGCGAATGAATTAGAATGGATCGTTCGATGCAATCTAATTTATTGGGGGTAGCTGAAATCCGCCCAGGAGCTCGCCCTCCCCCGTGCTCGCCAAGTCATCTTGACAGGGAGCGGGATCCACATTGGGCAGAAGGGGCTTCAGGCTAAGAGCTCGCTCGGGAGACGATCAAACTCTCTCAGGAGGTCGTCCAAGCTCGTTCGGGAGCTCGCCTAAGCTCGCTCGGGAGCTCGCCCAGCCCGCACGAGAACGCGCTGCCAGAAGCAGCGGGAGTTAGATCGTCATGCATCCGAATAGCTCGCAAGGAGCTCGCCCCAAACAGCTCGCAAGGAGCTCGCCCCAAATAGCTCGCAAGGAGCTCGCCCCACAGCTCACAAGGAGCTCGTCCTACAGCTCGCAAGGAGCTCGCCCAAGACAGTTCGGTAAATGGCTTAGACAAAGAACACGAAGGAGCTCGCCAAAGCTCGTTCGGGAGCTCGCCTAAGCTCGCTCGGGAGCTCGCCTAAGCTCGCTCAGGAGCTCGCCTAAGCTTGCCAAGACTCCCCTGTCTATCGAAGAGGTTGCTCCTGCGAGGTCCGACTCTTGATAGATGAGGAAGAGAAGGCGGAACAATGGAGGGCGAGCTCGCCCTGGCTTCCCACCTGAGGTCGCCCACCATAGAGCAGTATGAAGGGTTGCCAGGTGTCGAAACCCCACTGAAGCTACGTGGATGATTGTAGTCCACGAAAGCCCGCCAGAGTCGGTTTTGAGACCTCCCAGACTTAAACATTCCAGAATAGCCACCTGGCAGCGACAAGAAAGATGCTCTCCCCCACTCAAACCGCCTGGCAGGCTCGACGACAAAGAATGTCAGGGGCGCAAGTACCAAGGACCGTCAGACCCACGCGAGCCAGAACGTGGGGGGTCTAGAAGGCGCTGGGAGAATCTCCACGTGTCGGGCAACGGTAGGTCGCCAATGTCTATAAATGCATACCCCCAGGCTCCAAAGTAGAGGTTCGAACCCCATTTCCCTACCACTTCTGTCTACCACAAGCTCGCCGTTGTGCACCTGAGACTGACTTGAGCGTCGGAGGGTCTGCGCTCCTGAGGGAGCCAGCCGTTCTCACGCTTCTTCTTTGTTTTGCAGGTATCCCGAGCGGACCGGTGAAAAATCCCCCGAACATAATTCATTCGCACGATCCATTCTAATTCATTCGTACGATCCATTCTAATTCATTCGTATGATCCATTCTAATTTATTCGTTCAAATATATCCATTCTAATTCATTCGTACGATCCATTCTAATTCATTCCTACGATCCATTCTAATTTATTCGCACGAATGTATCCATTCTAATTCAGTTGCACGATCCATTCTAATTCATCCCTATGATCCATTCTAATTCATTCGTACGATCCATTCTAATTCATTCGTCCGATCCATTCAAATTCATTCGTACGATGCAATCTAATTCATTCGCACAAATGTATCTATTCTAATTCATTCGTACAATGCGTTCTAATCCATTCGTACGATCCATTCTAATCCATTCGTACGATCCATTCTAATTCATTCGTATGATCCATTCTAATTCATTCGTACGATCCATTCTAATTCATTTGCATCAATGTATCCATTCTAATTCATTCGTACAATCCATTCTAATTCATTCACACGATCCATTCTAATTCATTCGTATGACCCTTTCTAATTCATTCCTACGATCTATTCTAATTCATTCGCTCGAATGTATCCATTCTAATTCATTCGTTCGATCCATTCTAATTCATTCGTACGATCCATTCAAAATCAATTGCATGATCCATTCTAATTCATTCGTACGATCCATTCTAATTCATTCTCACGAATGTAACATTTCTAATTCATTTGTATGATCCATTATAATTCATTCGTACGATCCATTCTAATCTATTCGTACGATCCATTCTAATCCATTCGTACGATCCATTCTAACTCATTCTCACAAATGTAACCTTTCTAATTCATTTGTACGATCCATTCTAATTCATTCGTACGATCCATTCTAATTCATTCGCACGATCCATTCTAATTCATTCGTACGATCCATTCTAATTCATTCGCACGAATGTATCCATTCTAATGCATTCGTACGATCCATTCTAATTCATTCGTATGATCTATTCTAATTCATTCTCACAAATATAACCTTTATAATTCATTTGTACGATCCATTCTAATTCATTCGTACGATCCATTCTAATCCATTCGTACAATCCATTCTAATCCATTCGTACGATCCATTCTAATTCATTCGCACGAATGTAACCATTCTAATTCATTCGTACGATCCATTCGAATTCATTCTTACGATCCATTCTAATTCATTCGCACGAATGTATCCATTCTAATTCATTTGCACGATCCATTCTAATTCATTCCTATGATCCATTCTAATTCATTCATACGATCGATTCTAATTCATTCGCTCGAATATATCCATTCCAATTCATTCGTACGATCCATTCTAATTCGTTCGTACGATGCATTCTAATTCGTTCGTACGATCCATTCTAATTCGTTCGTCCGATCCATTCTAATTCATTCGCACGATCCATTCTAATTCATTTGTACGATCCATTTTAATTCATTCGCATGATCCATTCTAATTCATTCGTATGATACATTCGTGCGAATGAGTTAGAATGGATCATACGAATGAATTAGAATGGATCGTACGAATGAATTAGAATGGATTGTGCGAATGAATTAGAACGGATACATTTGTGCGAATGAATTAGAATGGAATGTAAGATTGAATTAGAATGGATCGTACTAATGAATTTGAATGGATCCATTCGTACAAATGAATTAGAATGGATCATACGAAAGAATTAGAAAGGATCGTACGAATGGATTAGATTGCATTGTACGAATGAATTAGAATGGATCGTACGAATGGATTAGAATGGATCGTACGAATGAATTAGAATGGATCGTACGAATGAATTAGAATGGTTAGATTCCAGCGAATGAATTAGAATGGATCGTACGAATGAATTATAATGGATCATAGGAATGAATTAGAATGGATCGTGCAAATGAATTAGAATGGATACATTCGTGCGAATGAATTAGAATGGATCATAGGAATGAATTAGAATGGATTGTACGAATGAATTAGAATGGTTATATTAGTGCGAATGAATTAGAATGGATCGTACGAATGGATTAGAATGGATCGTACGAATGAATTAGAATGGATCGTACAAATGAATTAGAAAGGTTACATTTGTGAGAATGAATTAGAATGGATCATACGAATGAATTAGAATGGATCGTACGAATGCATTAGAATGGATACATTCGTGCGAATGACTTAGAATGGATCGTACGAATGAATTAGAATGGATCATACGAATGAAATAGAATGGATCGTACGAATGAATTAGAATGGATCATATGAATGAATTAGAATGGTTACATTAGTGCGAATAAATTAGAATGGATACATTCATGCAAATGAATTAGAATGGATCGTACGAATGAATTAGAATGGATCATACGAATGAAATAGAATGGATCGTACGAATGAATTAGAATGGATCATATGAATGAATTAGAATGGTTACATTCGTGCGAATGAATTAGAATGGATCGTACGAATAGATTAGAATGGATCGTACGAATGGAAATAGAATGCATTGTACGAATGAATTAGAATAGATACATTTGTGCGAATGAATTAGATTGCATTGTACGAATTAATTTGAATGGATTGTACAAATGAATTAGAATGGATCGTACGAATGAATTAGAATGGATCGTGCGAATGAATTTGAATGGATCGTACGAATGAATTAGAATGGATCGTGCGAATGAATAAGAATGGGTCGTACGAATGAATTAGAATGGATACATTTGTGCGAATGAATTAGAATGGATCGTACGAATGGATTAGAATGGATTGTACGAATGGATTAGAATGGATCGTACAAATGAATTAGAATGGATCATACAAATGAATTAGAAAGGTTACATTCGTGAGAATGAATTAGAATGGATCGTACGAATGAATTAGAATGGATCGTACATATGAATTAGAATGGATCGTGCGAATGATCGTGCGAATGAATTAGAATGAATCGTAAGAATCCATTAGAATGGATCGTACGAATGAATTAGAATGGATACATTTGTGCGAATGAATTAGAATGGATCATGCGAATGAATTAGAATGGATCGTACGAATGAATTAGAATGGATATATTTATGCGAATGAATTAGAATGAATCGTACGAATGCATTAGAATGGATCATACGAATGAATTAGAATGGATACATTCGTGCGAATGAATTAGAATGGATCGTACGAATAAATTAGAATGGATCGTGCGAATTAATTAGAATGGATCATGCGAATGAATTAGAATGGATCATATGAATGAATTAGAATGGATCATAGGAATGAATTAGAATGGATCGTACGAATGAATTAGAATGGATCGTACGAATGAATTAGAATAGATCATACAAATGAATTAGAAAGGTTACATTCGTGAGAATGAATAAGAATGGATCGTACGAATGAATTAGAATGGATCGTGCAAATAAATTAGAATGAATCGTACGAATGCATTAGAATGGATCGTATGAATGAATTAGAATGAATTAGAATGGATACATTCGTGCGAATGAATTAGAATGGATCATACGAATGAATTAGAATGGATTGTACGAATGAATTAGAATGGATCGTACGATTGAATTAGAATGGTTACATTAGTGCGAATGAATTAGAATGGATCGTACGAATGAATTAGAATGGATCGTGCGAATGAATTAGAATTGAACATACGAATGAATTAGAATGGATCGTATGAATGGATTAGAACGCATTGTACGAATGAATTAGAATAGATACATTTGTGCGAATGAATTAGATTGCATCGTACGAATGAATTTGAATGGATTGTATGAATGAATTATAATGGATCGTACGAATGAATTAGAATGGATCATGTGAATGAATTAGAATAGATCGTACGAATGAATTAGAATGGATCGTATGAATAATTTAGAATGGATCGTGCGAATGAATTAAAATGGATCCACCGAATGAGTTAGAATGAATCATGCGAATGAAATAGAATGGAACGTACGAATGAATTAGAATGGATACATTCGTGCAAATGAATTAGAATGGATCAGACGAATGAATTAGAATTGATCGTGCGAATGAATTAGAATGGATCATATGATTGAATAGAATGGATCGTACAAATAAATTAGAATGGATCATACAAATGAATTAGAAAGGTTACATTCGTGAGAATGAATTAGAGTGGATCGTACGAATGAATTAGAATGGATCATGCGAATGAATTTGAATGGATCGTACGAATGAATTAGAATGGATCGAACGAATGAATTAGAATGGATACATTTGAGCGAATGAATTAGAATAGATCGTAGGAATGAATTAGAATGGATCATACGAATGAATTAGAATGGATCGTGTGAATCAATTAGAATAGATTGTATAAATGAATTAGAATGGATACATTCGTGCGAATGAATTAGAATGGATCGAGGAATGGATATATTTATGCGAATGAATTAGAATGGATCGAACGAATGAATTAGAATTAATATATTTGTGCGAATGAATTAGAATGGATCGTACGAATTCATTAGAATGGATCGTAGGAATGAATAAGAATGGATACATTTGTGCGAATGAATTAGAATGGATCGTACGAATGAATTAGAATGGATTGTACGAATGAATTAGAATGGATACATTCGAGCGAATGAATTAGAATGGATCGTATGAATGAATTAGAATGGATCATAGGAATGAATTAGAATGGATCGTGCAAATGAATTAGAATGGATCGTATGAATGAATTAGAATGGATCGAACGAATAAATTATAATGGTTACATTCGTGCGAATGAATTAGAATGGATCATACGAATGGATTAGAATGCATCGTACGAATGGATTAGAACGCATTGTACGAATGAATAGGAATAGATACATTTGTGCGAATGAATTAGATTGCATCGTACGAATGAATTTGAATGGATTGTACGAATGAATTAAAATGGATCGTACGAATGAATTAGAATGGATCATGCGAATGAATTAGAATAGATCGTACGAATGAATTAGAATGGATCGTGTGATCGAATTAGAATGGATCGTATGAACGAATTAGAATGGATCGTATGAATGAATTAGAATGGATACATTCGAGCGAATGAATTAGAATGGATCGTTCGATGCAATCTAATTCATTCGCACGATCCATTCTAATTCATTCGTACGATCCATTCTAATTCATTCGTATGATCCATTCTAATTTATTCGTTCAAATATATCCATTCTAATTCATTCGTACGATCCATTCTAATTCATTCCTACGATCCATTCTAATTTATTCGCACGAATGTATCCATTCTAATTCAGTTGCACGATCCATTCTAATTCATTCGTACGATCCATTCTAATTCATTCGTACGATCCATTCTAATTCATTCGTCCGATCCATTCAAATTCATTCGTACGATGCAATCTAATTCATTCGCACAAATGTATCTATTCTAATTCATTCGTACAATGCGTTCTAATCCATTCGTACGATCCATTCTAATCCATTCGTACGATCCATTCTAATTCATTCTTATGATCCATTCTAATTCATTCGTACGATCCATTCTAATTCATTTGATTGAATGTATCCATTCTAATTCATTCGTACAATCCATTCTAATTCATTCACACGATCCATTCTAATTCATTCGTATGACCCTTTCTAATTCATTCCTACGATCTATTCTAATTCATTCGCTCGAATGTATCCATTCTAATTCATTCGTTCGATCCATTCTAATTCATTCGTACGATCCATTCAAATTCAATTGCATGATCCATTCTAATTCATTCGTACGATCCATTCTAATTCATTCTCACGAATGTAACCTTTCTAATTCATTTGTATGATCCATTATAATTCATTCGTACGATCCATTCTAATCCATTCGTACGATCCATTCTAATCCATTCGTACGATCCATTCTAACTCATTCTCACAAATGTAACCTTTCTAATTCATTTGTACGATCCATTCTAATTCATTCGTACGATCCATTCTAATTCATTCGCACGATCCATTCTAATTCATTCGTACGATCCATTCTAATTCATTCGCACGAATGTATCCATTCTAATGCATTCGTACGATCCATTCTAATTCATTCGTATGATCCATTCTAATTCATTCTCACAAATGTAACCTTTATAATTCATATGTACGATCCATTCTAATTCATTCATACGATCCATTCTAATCCATTCGTACGATCCATTCTAATCCATTCGTATGATCCATTCTAATTCATTCGCACGAATGTAACCATTCTAATTCATTCGTACGATCCATTCGAATTCATTCTTACGATCCATTCTAATTCATTCGCACGAATGTATCCATTCTAATTCATTTGCACGATCCATTCTAATTCATTCCTATGATCCATTCTAATTCATTTATACGATCGATTCTAATTCATTCGCTCGAATATATCCATTCCAATTCATTCGTACGATCCATTCTAATTCGTTCGTACGATGCATTCTAATTCGTTCGTACGATCCATTCTAATTCGTTCGTACGATCCATTCTAATTCATTCGCACGATCCATTCTAATTCATTTGTACGATCCATTTTAATTCATTCGCATGATCCATTCTAATTCATTCGTATGATACATTCATGCGAATGAGTTAGAATGGATCATACGAATGAATTAGAATGGATCGTACGAATGAATTAGAATGGATTATGCGAATGAATTAGAACGGAGACATTTGTGCGAATGAATTAGAATGGAATGTAAGATTGAATTAGAATGGATCGTACTAATGAATTAGAATGGATCCATTCGTACAAATGAATTAGAATGGATCATACGAATGAATTAGAAAGGATCGTATGAATGGATTAGAATGCATTGTACGAATGAATTAGAATGGATCGTACGAATGGATTAGAATGGATCGTACGAATGAATTAGAATGGATCGTACGAATGAATTAGAATGGATACATTCCAGCGAATGAATTAGAATGGATCGTACGAATGAATTATAATGGATCATAGGAATGAATTAGAATGGATCGTGCAAATTAATTAGAATGGATACATTCGTGCGAATGAATTAGAATGGATCATAGGAATGAATTAGAATGGATTGTACGAATGAATTAGAATGGTTATATTCGTGCGAATGAATTAGAATGGATCATACGAATGGATTAGAATGGATCGTATGAATGAATTAGAATGGATCGTACAAATGAATTAGAAAGGTTACATTTGTGAGAATGAATTAGAATGGATCGTACGAATGAATTAGAATGGATCGTACGAATGGATTAGAATGGATCGTACGAATGAATTAGAATGGATCGTACGAATGCATTAGAATGGATACATTCGTGCGAATGAATTAGAATAGATCGTACGAATGAATTAGAATGGATCGTGCGAATGAATTAGAATGGATCGTACGAATGAATTAGAATGGATTGTGCGAATGAATTAGAATAATTCGTACGAATGAATTAGAATGGATACATTTGTGCAAATGAATTAGAATAGATCGTATGAATGAATTAGAATGGATCGTACGAATGAATTAGAATGGATCGTACAAATGAATTAGAAAGGTTACATTTGTGAGAATGAATTAGAATGGATCGTACGAATGAATTAGAATGGATCGTACGAATGAATTAGAATGGATCATACAAATTAATTAGAAAGGTTACATTCGTGAGAATGAATTAGAATGGATCGTACGAATGAATTAGAGTGGATCATGCGAATGAATTTGAATGGATCGTACGAATGAATTAGAATGGATCGAACGAATGAATTAGAATGGATACATTCGAGCGAATGAATTAGAATAGATCGTAGGAATGAATTAGAATGGATCACACGAATGAATTAGAATGGATCATGCGAATGAATTAGAATGGATTGTACGAATGAATTAGAATGGATACATTCATGCAAATGAATTAGAATGGATCGTACGAATGAATTAGAATGGATCATACAAATGAATTAGAATGGATCGTACGAATGGATTAGAATGGATCGTACGAATGGATTAGAACGCATCGTACGAATAAATTAGGATAGATACATTTGTGCGAATGAATTAGATTGCATCGTAAGAATGAATTTGAATGGATCGGACGAATGAATTAGAATGGATCGTACGAATGAATTAGAATGGATCATAGGAATGAATTAGAATGGATCGTGCAAATGAATTATAATGGATACATTCATGCGAATGAATTAGAATGGATCGTGCGAATGAATTAGAAGGGATCGTACGAATGAATTAGAATGTATACATTTATGCAAATGAATTAGAATGGATCGTACGAATGAATTAGAATGAATACATTTATGCAAATGAATTAGAATGGATCGTACGAATGAATTAGAATGGATCATACGAATGAATTAGAATGGATCGTATGAATGGATTAGAATGGATCGTACGAATGGATTAGAACGTATTGTACGAATGAATTAGAATAGATACATTTGTGCGAATGAATTAGATTGCATCGTACGAGTGAATTTGAATGGATCGTATGATGCATTCAAATTCAAATTCATTCGCCTGATCCATTCTAATTCATTCGCCTGATCCATTCTAATTCATTCGTACGATCCATTCTAATTCATTCTCACTAATGTAACCATTCTAATTCATTTGTATTATCCATTCTAATTCATTCGTACGATTCATTCTAATCCATTCGTACGATCCATTCTAATCCATTCATACGATCCATTCTAATTTATTCATACGATCCATTCTAATTCATTCTCACAAATGTAACCTTTCTAATTCATTTGTACGATCCATTCTAATTCATTCGTACGATCCATTCTAATCAATTCGTACGATCCATTCTAATTCATTCGCACAAATGTAACCATTCTAATTCATTCGTACGATCAATTCTAATTCATTCCTTGGATCCATTCTAATTCATTCGCATGAATTAATCCATTCTAATTTATTTGCACGATCCATTCTAATTCATCCCTATGATCCATTCTAATTCATTCGTACGATCCATTCTAATTCATTCGCTCGAATGTATCCATTCTAATTCATTCGTACGATCTATTCTAATTCGTTCGTACGATCCATTCTAATTCATTCGTACGATCCATTCTAATCCATTCGTACAATCCATTCTAATTCATTCGTACAAATGAATTAGAATGGATCTTATGAATGAATAAGAATGGATCGTACGAATGAATTAGAATGGATCGTGCAAATGAATTAGAATGAATCGTACGAATGAATTAGAATGGATACATTCGAGCGAATGAATTAGAATGGATCGTACGAATGAATTAGAATGAATAATAGGAATGAATTAGAATGGATCGTGCAAATGAATTAGAATGGATACATTCGTGCGAATGAATTAGAATGGATCGTAGGAATGAATTAGAATGGATCGTACGAATGAATTAGAATGGTTACATTCGTGCGAATGAATTAGAATGGATCGTACGAACGTATTAGAATGGATCATGCGAATGAATTAGAATTGATCATACGAATGAATTAGAATGGATCGTACGAATGAATTAGAATGGATCGTACGAATGAATCAGAATGGATCGTACGAATGAATTAGAATGGATACATTCGAGTGAATGAATTAGAATGGATCGTACGAATGAATTAGAATGGATCATAGGAATGAATTAGAATGGATCGTGCAAATGAATTAGAATGGATACATTCGTGCGAATGAATTAGAATGGATCGTAGGAATGAATTAGAATCGATTGTATGAATGAATTAGAGTGGTTACGTTCGTGCGAATGAATTAGAATGGATCATACGAATGGATTAGAATGGATCGTACGAATGGATTAGAATGGATCATATGAATTAGAATGGATCGTACGAATGAATTAAAATGGATACATTCATACGACTGAATTAGAATGGATCGTACGAATGAATTTGAATGGATACATTTGTGCGAATGAATCTGAATGGATTGTATGAATGAATTACAATGGATCGTATGAATGGATTAGAATGGATCGTACGAATGAATAAGAATGGATCATACAAATGAATTAGAAAGGTTACATTCGTGAGAATGAATTAGAATGAATTAGATTTGATCATACGAATGAATTAGAATGGATCATGCGAATGAATTTGAATGGATCGTACGAATAAATTAGAATGGATCGAACGAATGAATTAGAATGGATACATTCGAGCGTATGAATTAGAATAGATCGTAGGAATGAATTAGAATGGATCATACGAAAGAATTAGAATGGATCGTGCGAATGAATTAGAATGGATTGTAGGAATGAATGAGAATAGATACATTCGTGCGAATAAATTAGAATGGATCGTACGAATGAATTAGAATGGATCGTACGAATGAATTAGAATGAATCGTACGAATGAATTAGAGTGGATCGTACGAATGAATTAGAATGGATACATTTGTACGAATAAATTAGAATGGATTGTACGAATAAATTAGAATGAATGTAACCATTCTAATTCATTCGTACGATCCATTCTAATTCATTCGTACGATCCATTCTAATTCATTCGCACGAATGTATCCATTCTAATTAATTCGTACAATCCATTCTAATTCATTCGCATGATCCATTCTAATTCATTCGTATAATCCATTCTAATGCATTCCTACGATCTATTCTAATTCATTCGCTCGAATGTATCTATTCTAATTCATTCGTTCGATCCATTCAAATTCATTCGTACGATCCATTCAAATTCATTCGCATGATCCATTCTAATTCATTCGTATGATCCATTCTAATTCATTCGGACAAATGTATCCATTCTAATACATTCGTACGATTCATTCTAATTCATTCGCTCGAATGTATCCATTCTAATTCATTCGTACGATCCATTCTAATTCATTCGTACGATCTATTCTAATCCATTCGTATGATCCATTCTAATTCATTCCTACAAATGAATTAGAATGGATCGTACGAATGAATTAGAAAGGATTGTACGAATGGATTAGAACGCATTGTACGAATGAATTAGAATGGATCGTACGAATGGATTAGAATGGATCATACGAATGAATTAGAATGGATCATATGAATGAATTAGAATGGATCATACGAATGAATTAGAATGGATCAAATGAATGAATTAGAATGGTTACATTTGGCGAATGAATTAGAATGGATCGTACGAATAGATTAGAATGGATCGTACGAATGGATTAGAACGCATTGTACGAATGAATTAGAATAGATACATTTGTGCGAATGAATTAGATTGCATCGTACGAATGAATTTGAATGGATTGTATGAATAAATTAGAATGGATCGTACGAATGAATTTGAATGGATCATACGAATGAATTAGAATAGATATATTCATGCGAACGAATTAGAATGGATCGTACGAACGAATTAGAATGGATCGTATGAACGAATTAGAATGGATCGTTCGAATGAATTAGAATGGATATATTCGTGCGAATGAATTAGAATGGATCGAAAGATTGAATTAGAATGGATCATACAAATGAATTAGAATGGATCGTACGAATGAATTAGAATGGATCGTACGAATGAATTAGAATGGATCGTACAAATGAATTAGAAAGGTTACATTTGTGAGAATGAATTAGAATAGATCGTACGAATGAATTAGAATGGATCGTACGAATGGATTAGAATGGATCATACGAATGGATTAGAATGGATCGTACGAATGGATTAGAATGGATCGTATGAATGAATTAGAATGGATCATACAAATGAATTAGAAAGGTTACATTCATGTGAATGAATTAGAATGGATCGTGCGAATGAATTAGAATTGATCATACGAATGAATTAGAATGGATCGTACGAATGAATAAGAATGGATCGTACGAATGAATTAGAATGGATACATTCGAGCGAATGAATTAGAATAGATCGTAGGAATGAATTAGAATGGATCATACGAATGAATTAGAATGGATCGTAAGAATGAATTAGAATGGATCGTACGAATTAATTAGAATGGATACATTCGTGCGAATGAATTTGAATGGATCGTATGAATGAATTAGAATGGATCATATGAATGAATTAGAATGGATCGTATGAATGAATAAGAATGGATCGTACGAATGAATTAGAATCGATTGTACGAATGAATTAGAATGGATACATTCGTGCGAATGAATTAGAATGGATCGGACGAATGAATTAGAATGGATCGTACGATTCATTCTAATTCATTCGTACGATCCATTCTAATGCATTCGTACGATTCATTCTAATTCATTCACACGATCTATTCTAATTCATTCGTATGATCTATTCTAATTTATTTGCACGAATATACGATCCATTCTAATTTATTCGCAAGAATGTATCTATTCTAATTCATTCGTACAATCCATTCTAATTTATTCATACAAATATATCCATTCTAATTCATTCGAACGATCCATTCTAATTCAGTCGTACGATTTATTCTAATTCACTCGTACGATCCATTCTAATTCATTCATACGATCCATTCTAATTCATTCATACGATCCATTCTAATTCATTCGCACGAATGTATCCATTCTAATTAATTCGTACGATCCATTCTAATTCATTCATATGATCCGTTCTAATTCATTCGTAAGATCTAGTCTAATTTATTCCTACGATCTATTCTAATCCGTTCGCTCGAATGTATCCATTCTAATTCATTCGTACGATCCATTCTTATTCATTCATACGATCCACTCTAATTCATTCGTATGATTAATTCTAATTCATTCGCACGATCCATTCTAATTCATTCTAATGAATGTAACCTTTCTAATTCATTTGTATGATCCATTCTAATTCATTCGTACGATCCATTCTAATCCATTCGTACGATCCATTCTAATCCATTCGTACGATCCATTCTAATCCATTCGTACGATCCATTCTAATTCATTCGTACGATCCATTCTAATTCATTCTCACAAATGTAACCTTTCTAATTCATTTGTACGATCCATTCTAATTCATTCGTACAATCCATTCTAATCCATTCGTACGATCTATTCTAATCCATTCGTACGATCCATTATAATTCATTCGCACGAATGTAACCATTCTAATTCATTCGTACAATCCATTCTAATGCATTCCTACGAATGAGTTAGAATGGATCATACGAATGAATTAGAATGGATCGTACAAATGAATTAGAATGGATCGAACGAATGAATTAGAATGGATACATTCGAGCGAATGAATTAAAATAGATCGTAGGAATGAATTAGAATGGATCATACGAATGAATTAGAATGGATCGTGCGAATGAATTAGAATGGATTGTACGAATGAATTAGAATGGATACATTCGTGCGAATGAATTAGAATGGATCGGACGAATGAATTAGAATGGATCGTACGAATGAATTAGAATGGATCGTGCGAATGAATTAGAATGAATCGTACAAATGCATTAGAATGGATACATTCGTGCGAATGAATTAGAATGGATCGTACGAATGAATTAGAATGGATCGTGTGAATGAATTAGAATGGATCGTACGAATGAATTAGAATGGATCGTGCGAATGAATTAGAATGGATCGTACGAATGAATTAGAATGGATACATACAAATGAATTAGAAAGGTTACATTCTGAGAATGAATTAGAATGGATCGTACGAATGAATTAGAATGGATACATTCGAGCGAATGAATTAGAATGGATCGTATGAATGAATTTGAATGGATCATAGGAATGAATTAGAATGGATCGTGCAAATGAATTAGAATGGATCGTACGAATGGATAGAATGGATCGTACGAATGAATTAGAATGGATCATACAAATGAATTAGAAAGGTTACATTCGTGAGAATGAATTAGAATGGATCGTGCGAATGAATTAGAATGGATCGTGCGAATGAATTAGAATAGATCGTACAAACGAATTAGAATGGATCGTACGAACGAATTAGAATGGATCGTACGAATGAATTAGAATGGATACATTCGAGCGAATGGATTAAAATAGATCATAGGAATGAATTAGAATGGATCATACGAATGAATTAGAATGGATCGTGCGAATGAATTAGAATAGATTGTACGAATGAATTAGAATGGATACATTCGTGCGAATGAATTAGAATGGATCGGACGAATGAATTAGAATGGATCGTACGAATGAATTAGAATGGATCGTGCGAATGAATTAGAATGAATCGTACAAATGCATTAGAATGGATAAATTCGTGCGAATGAATTAGAATGGATCGTACGAATGAATTAGAATGGATCGTGTGAATGAATTAGAATGGATCGTACGAATGAATTAGAATGGATCGTGCGAATGAATTAGAATGGATCGTACGAATGAATTAGAATGGATACATACAAATGAATTAGAAAGGTTACATTCGTGAGAATGAATTAGAATGGATCGTGCGAATGAATTAGAATGGATCGTACGAACGAATTAGAATGGATCGTACGAACGAATTAGAATGGATCGAACGAATGAATTAGAATGGATACATTCGAGCGAATGAATTAAAATAGATCGTAGGAATGAATTAGAATGGATCATACAAATGAATTAGAATGGATCGTGCGAATGAATTAGAATGGATTGTACGAATGAATTAGAATGGATACATTCGTGCGAATGAATTAGAATGGATCGGACGAATGAATTAGAATGGATCGTACGAATGAATTAGAATGGATCGTGCGAATGAATTAGAATGAATCGTACAAATGAATTAGAATGGATACATTCGTGCGAATGAATTAGAATGGATCGTACGAATGAATTAGAATGGATCGTGTGAATGAATTAGAATGGATCGTACGAATGAATTAGAATGGATCGTGCGAATGAATTAGAATGGATCGTACGAATGAATTAGAATGGATACAGACAAATGAATTAGAAAGGTTACATTCGTGAGAATGAATTAGAATGGATCGTATGAATGAATTAGAATGGATACATTCGAGCGAATGAATTAGAATGGATCGTACGAATGAATTAGAATGGATCATAGGAATGAATTAGAATGGATCGTGCAAATGAATTAGAATGGATCGTACGAATGGATAGAATGGATCATACGAATGAATTAGAATGGTTCATACAAATGAATTAGAAAGGTTACATTCGTGAGAATGAATTAGAATGGATCGTGCGAATGAATTAGAATGGAACATGCGAATGAATTAGAATGGATCGTACGAATGAATTAGAATGGATCGTACGAACGAATTAGAATGGATCGTACGAATGAATTAGAATGGATACATTCGAGCGAATGAATTAGAATGGATCGTACGAATGAATTAGAATGGATCATAGGAATGAATTAGAATGGATCGTGCAAATGAATTAGAATGGATACATTCGTGCGAATGAATTAGAATGGATCATAGGAATGAATTAGAATAGATCATACGAATGAATTAGAATGGTTACATTCGTGCGAATGAATTAGAATGGATTGTACGAATGAATTAGAATGGATCGTGCGAATGATTTAGAATGGATCGTACGAATGAATTAGAATGGATCGTGCGAATGAATTAGAATGAATCGTACGAATGCATTAGAATGGATCGTACGAATGAATTAGAATGAATCGTACGATCCATTCTAATTCATTCGTCCGATCCATTCTAATTCATTCACCCGAATGTATCCATTCTAATTCATTCGTACAATCCATTCTAATTCATTCGCACGATCCATTCTAATTCATTCGTATGATCCATTCTAATTCATTCCTACGATCTATTCTAATTCATTCGCTCGAATGTATCCATTCTAATTCATTCGTTCCATCCATTCTAATTCATTCGTACGATCCATTCAAATTCATTCGCATGATCCATTCTAATTCATTCGTACGATCCATTCTAATTCATTCTCATGAATGTAACCTTTCTAATTCATTTGTATGATCCATTCTAATTCGTTCGTACGATCTATTCTAATCCATTCGTACGATCCATTCTAATCCATTCGTACGATCCATTCTAATCCATTCGTACGATCCATTCTAACTCATTCTCACAAATGTAACCTTTCTAATTCATTTGTACGATCCATTCTAATTCATTCGTACGATCCATTCTAATCCATTCGTACGATCCATTCTAATCCATTCGTACGATCCATTCTAATCCATTCGTACGATCCATTCTAATCCATTCGTACGATCCATTCTAACTCATTCTCACAAATGTAACCATTCTAATTCATTTGTACGATCCATTCTAATTCATTCGTACGATCCATTCTAATCCATTCGTATGATCCATTCTAATCCATTCGTACGATCCATTCTAATTCATTCGCACGAATGTAACGATTCAAATTCATTCGTACGATCCATTCTAATTCATTCCTACGATCTATTCTAATTCATTCCTAGGATCCATTCCATTTCATTCTAATTCATTCGTATGATCCATTCTAATTCATTCCTACGATCTATTCTAATTCATTCGCTCGAATGTATCCATTCTAATTCATTCGTTCGATCCATTCTAATTCATTCGTACGATCCATTCAAATTCATTCGCATGATCCAGTCTAATTCATTCGTACGATCCAATCTAATTAATTCTTACGAATATAACCTTTCTAATTCATTCGTACGATCCATTCTAATCCATTCGTATGATCCATTCTAATCCATTCGTACGATCCATTCTAATTCATTCGTACGACCCATTCTAATTTATTCTCACAAATGTAACCTTTCTAATTCATTCGTACGATCCATTCTAATTCATTCGTATGATCCATTCTAATCCATTCGTACGATCCATTCTAATCCATTCGTACGATCCATTCTAATCCATTCGTACGATCCATTCTAATTCATTCGCACGAATGTAACCATTCTAATTCATTCGTACGATCCATTCTAATTCATTCCTACGATCCGTTCTAATTCATTCGCACGAATGTATCCATTCTAATTCATTTGCACGATCCATTCTAATTCGTTCCTATGATCCATTCTAATTCATTCGTACGATCCATTCTAATTCATTCGCTCAAATGTATCCACTCTAATTCATTCGTACGATCCATTCTAATTCGTTCGTTCGATCCATTCTAATTCGTTCGTACGATCCATTCTAATTCATTCGCACGATCCATTCTAATTAATTTTACAATCCATTTTAATTCATTCGTATGATCCATTCTAATTCATTCGTATGATACATTCGTGCGAATGAATTAGAATGGATCGTACGAATGAATTAGAATGGATCGTACGAATGAATAAGAATAGATCGTGCGAATAAATTAGAATGGATCATACGAATGAATTATAATAGATATATTCATGCGAATGAATTAGAATGGATCGTACGAATGAATTAGAATGGATCGTGCGAATGAATTAGAATTGATCGTATGAATAAATTAGAATGGATCGTACGAATAAATTAAAATGTATACATTTGTGCGAATGAATTAGAATGGATCATACGATAGAATTTGAATAAATCGTACGAATGAATTAGAATGGATACATTTGTGCGAATTAATTAGAATGGATCGTACGAATGAATTAGAATGGATCATATGAATGAATTAGAATGGATAGTGCGAATGAATTAGAATGGATCGTACGAATGAATTAGAATGGATCGTATAAATTAATTATAATAGATCATACAAAAGAATTAGAATGGATTGTGCGAATGAATTAGAATTGATCATACGAATGAATTAGAATGGATCGTACGAATGAATTAGAATGGATCGTGCGAATGAATTAGAATGGATCGTACGAATGAATTAGAATGGATATATTTGAACGAATAAATTAGAATGGATCGTACGAATGAATTAGAATGGATCGTGCGAATGAATTAGAATCGATCGTACGAATGAATTAGAAGGGATCGTACGAATGAATTAGATCGTACGAATGAATTAGAATGGATCGTACGATTGAATTAAAATGGATACATTCATACGACTGAATTAGAATGGATTGTACGAATAAATTAGAATGAATCGTACGAATGAATTAGAATGGATCGTACGAATGAATTAGAATGGATCGTGCGAATGAATTACAATGGATCATACGAATGAATTAGAATAGATATATTTGAACGAATAAATTAGAATGGATTATACGAATGAATTAGAATGGATCAGACGAATGAATTATAATGGATCGTGCAAATGAATTAGAATCGATCGTACGAATTAATTAGAATGGATCGTACGAATGAATTAGATCGTACGAATGAATTAGAATGGATCGTACGAATGAATTAAAATGGATACATTCATACGACAGAATTAGAATGGATCGTGCGAATTAATTAGAATGAATCGTACGAATGAATTAGAATGGATCGTACGAATGAATTAGAATGGATACATTCGTGCGAATGAATTAGAATGGATCGGACGAATGAATTAGAATGGATCGTACAAATGAATTAGAATGGATCATATGAATGAATTAGAATGGTTACATTTGTGTGAATGAACTAGAATGGATCATACGAATGGATTAGATTGCATCGTACGAATGAATTAGAATGGATCATGCGAATGAATTAGAATAGATCGTACGAATGAATTAGAATGGATCGTACGAATAAATTAGAATGGATCGTGCGAATGAATTAGAATGGATCGTACGAATGAATTAGAATGGATCAACCGAATGAGTTAGAATAGATCATACGAATTAATTAGAATGGATCGTATGAATGAATTAGAATGGATTGTGCGAATGAATTAGAATGGATACAATCGTGCAATTGAATTAGAATGGAATGTAAGAATGAATTAGAATGGATCGTACTAATGAATTAGAATGGATCCATTCGTACAAATGAATTAGAATGGATCGTACGAATGGATTAGAATGGATCATACGAATGGATTAGAATGCATTGTACGAATGAATTAGAATGGATTGTACGAATGGATTAGAATGGATCGTACGAATGAATTAGAATGGATCGTACGAATGAATTAGAATGGATACATTCGAGCGAATGAATTAGAATGGATCGTATGAATGAATTAGAATGGATCATAGGAATGAATTAGAATGGATCGTGCAAATGAATTAGAATGGATACATTCGTGCGAATGAATTAGAATGAATCGTACGAATGAATTAGAATGGATCATGCGAATGAATTAGATTGCATCGTACGAATGAATTAGATTGCATCGTATGAATGAATTTCAATGGATTGTACGAATGAATTAGAATGGATCGAACGAATGAATTAGAATGGATCATGCGAATGAATTAGAATAGATCGTACGAATGAATTAGAATGGATCGTACGAATAAATTAAAATGGATCGTGCGAATGAATTAGAATAGATCGTACGAATGAATTAGAATGGATCAACCGAATGAGTTAGAATGGATCATACGAATTAATTAGAATGGATCGTATGAATGAATTAGAATGGATTGTGCGAATGAATTAGAATGGATACAATCGTGCAATTGAATTAGAATGGAATGTAAGAATGAATTAGAATGGATCGTACTAATGAATTAGAATGGATCCATTCGTACAAATGAATTAGAATGGATCGTACGAATGGATTAGAATGGATCGTACGAATGGATTAGAATGCATTGTACGAATGAATTAGAATGGATCGTACGAATGGATTAGAATGGATCGTACGAATGAATTAGAATGGATCGTACGAAAGAATTAGAATGGATACATTCGAGCGAATGAATTAGAATCGATCGTATGAATGAATTAGAATGGATCATAGGAATGAATTAGAATGGATCGTTCAAATGAATTAGAATGGATACATTCGTGCGAATGAATTAGAATGGATCGTAGGAATGAATTAGAATAGATCGTACGAATGAATTAGAATAGTTACATTCGTGCGAATGAATTAGAATGGATCGTACGAATGGATTAGAATTGATCGTACGAATGGATTAGAATGGATCGTACGAATGGATTAGAATGGATCGTATGAATGCATTAGAATTGATCGTACAAATGAATTAGAAAGGTTACATTTGTGAGAACGAATTAGAATGGATCGTACGAATGCATTAGAATGGATCGTACGAATGGATTAGAATGGATCGTACGAATGAATTAGAATGGATCATACGAATGAATTAGAATGGATTAGAATGAATTAGAAAGGATTGTGCGAATGAATTAGAAAGGATCGTATGAATGAATTAGAATGGATACATTCGAGCGAATGAATTAAAATAGATCGTAGGAATGAATTAGAATGGATCATACGAATGAATTAGAATGGATCGTGCGAATGAATTAGAATGGATTGTACGAATGAATTAGAATGGATACATTCATGCGAATGAATTAGAATGGATCATACGATTCATTCTAATTCATTCGTGCGATCCATTCTAATGCGTTCGTACGATTCATTCTAATTCATTCGCACGATCCATTCTAATTCATTCGTATGATCCATTCTTATTCACTCATACGATCCATTCTAATTCATTCGTACGATCGATTCTAATTCATTCGCACGAATGTAACCATTCTAATTCATTCGTACGATCTATTTTAATTCATTCCTACGATCCATTCTAATTCATTCGCACGAATGTATCCATTCTAATTCATTTGCATGATCTATTCTAATTCATTCCTAGGATCCATTCTAATTCATTCATACGATCCATTCTAATTCATTCGCTCGAATGTATCCATTCTAATTCATTCGTACGATCCATTCTAATTCGTTCATACGATGCATTCTAATTCGTTCGTACGATCCATTCTAATTCATTCGCACGATCCATTCTAATTCATTCGCACGATCCATTCTAATTCATTCTCACGAATGTAACCTTTCTAATTCATTTGTATGATCCATTCTAATTTATTCGTATGATCCATTCTAATCCATTCGTACGATCCATTCTAATTCATTTGCACGATCCATTCTAATTCATTCCTATGATCCATTCTAATTCATTCGTACGATCCATTCTAATTCATTCGCTCGAATGTATTCATTCTAATTCATTCGTACGATCCATGCTAATTCATTCGTACGATCCATTCTAATTCATTCTCACGAATGTAACCTTTCTAATTCATTTGTATGTATCCATTCAAATTCATTCGTACGATCCATTCTAATTCATTCGCACGATCCATTCTAATTCATTCGTACGATCCATTCTAATTTATTCACACGATCCATTCTAATTCATTCGTACGATCCATTCTAATTCATTCGCACGAATGTATCCATTCTAATGCATTCGTACGATTCATTCTATTTCATTCACACGATCCATTCTAATTCATTCGTACAATCCATTCTAATTCATTCGCACGATCCATTCTAATTCATTCGTATGATCCATTCTAATTCATTCCTATGATCTATTCTAATTCATTCGCTCGAATGTATCCATTCTAATTAATTCGTTCGATCCATTCTAATTCATTGGTACGATCCATTCTAGTTTATTCGTATGATCCATTCTAACTCATTCGAAGGAATGAATTAGAATGGATCGTACGAATGAATTAGAATGGTTATATTCATGCGAATGAATTAGAATGGATCGTACGAATGGATTAGAATGGATCGTACGAATGGATTAGAATGGATCGTACGAATGAATTAGAAAGGTTACTTTTGTGAGAATGAATTAGAATGGATCGTACGAATGGATTATAATGGATCGTATGAATGGATTAGAATGGATCGTACGAATGGATTAGAATGGATCATACAAATGAATTAGAAAGGTTACATTCGTGAGAATGAATTAAAATGGATCATGCGAATGAATTAGAATTGATCATACGAATGAATTAGAATGGATCGTACAAATGAATAAGAATGGATCGTACGAATGAATTAGAATGGATACATTCGAGCGAATGAATTAGAATAGATCATAGGAATGAATTAGAATAGATCATACGAATGAATTAGAATGGATCGTATGATTGAATTAGAATGGATCGTACGAATTAAATTGAATGGATACATTCGTGCGAATAAATTAGAATGGATCGTACGAATGAATTAGAATTGATCGTTCGAATGAATTAGAATGAATCGTACGAATGAATTAGAATGGAACGTACGAATTAATTTGAATGGATACATTTGTACGAATAAATTAGAATGGATTGTATGAATGAATTAGAATGGATACATTCTAGCGAATAAATTAGAATGGATCGTATATTCGTGCAAATAAATTAGAATGGATCATACGAATGAATTAGAATGGATCGTGCGAATGAATTAGAATGAATCGTACGAATGCATTAGAATGGATCGTATGAATGAATTAGAATGAATCATACGATCCATTCTAATTCATTCGTCCGATCCATTCTAATTCATTCGCACGAATGTATCCATTCTAATTCATTCGTACAATCCATTCTAATTCATTCGCACGATCCATTCTAATTCATTCGTATGATCCATTCTATTTCATTCCTACGATCTATTCTAATTCATTCGCTCGAATGTATCCATTCTAATTCATTCGTTCGATCCATTCTAATTCATTCGTACGATCCATTCAAATTCATTCGCATGATCTATTCTAATTCATTCGTACGATCCATTCTAATTCATTCTCACGAATGTAACCTTTCTAATTCATTTGTAGGGTCCATTCTAATCCATTCGTACGATCCATTCTAATCTATTCGTACGATCCATTCTAAATCATTCTCATAAATATAACCTTTCTAATTCATTTGTACGATCCATTCTAATTCATTCGTACGATCCATTCTAATCCATTCGTACGATCCATTCTAATCCATTCGCACGAGTAACCATTCAAATTCATTCGTACGATCCTTTCTAATTCATTCCTACGATCCATTCTAATTCATTCGCACGAATGTATCCATTCTAATTCATTTGCACGATCCATTCTAATTCGTTCCGATGATCCATTCTAATTCATTGGTACGATCCATCTAATTCATTCGCTCGAATGTATCCATTCTAATTCATTCCTACGATCCATTCTAATTCGTTCATACGATCCATTCTAATTCGTTCGTACGATCCATTCTAATTCATTCGTACGATCCATTCTAATCCATTCGTACGATCCATTCTAATTCATTCGTACAAATGAATTAGAATGGATCGTATGAATGAATAAGAATGGATCGTACGAAAGAATTAGAATGGATTGTGCGAATGAATTAGAATGAATCGTACAAATGAATTAGAATGGATACATTCGAGCGAATGAATTAGAATGGATCTTACGAATGAATTAGAATGGATCATAGGAATGAATTACAATGGGTCGTGCAAATAAATTAGAATGGATACATTCGTGCGAATGAATTAGAATGGATCGTAGGAATGAATTAGAATGGATCGTACGAATGAATTAGAATGGTTACATTCGTGCGAATGAATTAGAATGGATCGTACGAATGGATTAGAATGGATCGTACAAATGGATTAGAATGGATCATACGAATAAATTAGAATGGATCGTACGAATGAATTAGAAAGTTAACATTTGTGAGAATGAATTAGAATGGATCGTACGAATGAATTAGAATGGTTACATTCGTGTGAATGAATTAGAATGGATCGTACGAATGGTTTAGAATGGATCGTACGAATGGATTAGAATGGATCGTACAAATGAATTAGAATGGATCGTACAAATGAATTAGAAAGGTTACATTTGTGAGAATGAATTAGAATGGATCGTACGAATGGATTAGAATGGATCGTACGAATGGATTAGAATGGATCGTATGAACAAATTAGAATAGATCGTATGAACGAATTAGAATGGATTGTATGAATGAATTAGAATGGATACAATCGAGCGAATGAATTAGATGGATCGTACGAATGAATTAGAATGGATCATCGGAATGAATTAGAATGGATCGTGCAAATGAATTAGAATGGATACATTCGTGCGAATGAATTAGAATGGATTGTAGGAATGAATTAGAATGAATCGTACGAATGAATTAGAATGGTTACATTCGTGCGAATGAATTAGAATGGATCGTACGAATGAATTAGAATGAATCAAATGAATGAATTAGAATGGATCGTGCAAATGAATTTGAATGGATCGTACGAATGAATTAGAATGGATCGTGCGAATGAATTTTAATAGATCTTACGAATGAATTAGAATGGATCGTGCGAATGAATTTGAATGGATCGTATGAATGAATTAGAATGGATACATTCGTGCGAATGAATTAGAATGGATCGGACGAATGAATTAGAATGGATCATGCGAATGAATTAGAATAGATCGTGCGAATGAATTAGAATGGATCATACAAATGAATTACAAAGGTTACATTCGTGAGAATGAATTAGAATGGATCGTACGAATGAATTAGAATGGATCATGCGAATGAATTTGAATGGATCGTATCAATAAATAAGAATGGATCGTACGAATGAATTAGAATGGATCATACAAATGAATTAGAAAGGTTACATTTGTGACAATGAATTAGAATGGATCGTACGAATGAATTAGAATGGATCGAACGAATGAATTAGAATGGATACATTCGAGCGAATGAATTAGAATGGATCGTATGAATGAATTAGAATGGATCGTACGAATGAATTGGAATGGATCGTACGAATGAATTAGAATGGATCGTACGAACGAATTAGAATGGATCGTACGAACGAATTAGAATGTATCATATGAATGAATTAGAATGGATCGTACGAATGAATTAGAATGGATTAGAATGGATCGTACGAATGGATTACAATGGATCGTACGAATGCATTAGAATGGATACATTCGTGCGAATGAATTAGAATGGATCGTTCGAATGAATTAGAATGGATCGTGCGAATGAATTACAATGGATCGTGCGAATGAATTAGAATTGATCGTACGAATGAATTAGAATGGATCGTACGAATGAATTAGAATGGATCGTGCAAATGAATAAGAATGGATACATTCGTGCGAATGAATTAGAATGGATCATAGGAATGAATTAGAATAGATCGTATGAATGAATTAGAATGGTTACATTCGTGCGAATAAATTAGAATGGTTACATTCGTGCGAATGAATTAGAATGAATCGTACGAATGGATTAGAATGGATCATACGAATGGATTAGAATGGATCGTACGAATGAATTAGAATGGATCGTACAAATGAATTAGAAAGGTTACATTTGTGAGAATGAATTAGAATGGATCGTGCAAATGAATTAGAATGGATCGTATGAATGAATAAAAATGGATCGTACGAATGAATTAGAATGGATACATTTGTGCGAATGAATTAGAATGGATACATTCGTGCGAATGAATTAGAATGGATCGTACGAATGAATTAGAATGGATCATGCGAATGAATTTGAATGGATCGTACGAATGAATTAGAATGGATCGAACGAATGAATTAGAATGGATCGTGCGAATGAATTAGAATGGATACATTCGTGCGAATGAATTAGAATGGATCATACAAATGAATTAGAATGGATCGTACGAATAAATTAGAATGGATCGTGCGAATGAATTTGAATGGATCGTGCGAATGAATTAGAATGGATCATGCGAATGAATTAGAATGGATCGTACGAATGGATTAGAATGGATCGTATGAATGGATTAGAATGGATCGTACGAATAAATTAGAATGGATCGTGCGAATGAATTAGAATGGATCATACGAATGAATTAGAATGGATCGTATGAATGTATCCATTTTAATCCATTCGTACGATCCATTCTAATTCATTCCTATGATCCATTCTAATTCATTCGCACGAATGTATCGAATGAATTAGAATGGATCGTACGAATGAATTAGAATGGATCATACAAATGAATTAGAAAGGTTACATTTGTGACAATGAATTTGAATGGATCGTACGAATGAATTAGAATGGATCGAACGAATGAATTAGAATGGATACATTCGAGCGAATGAATTAGAATGGATCGTATGAATGAATTAGAATGGATCGTACGAATGAATTAGAATGGATCGTGCGAATGAATTAGAATGGATCGTACGAACGAATTAGAATGGATCGTACGAACGAATTAGAATGTATCATATGAATGAATTAGAATGGATCGTACGAATGAATTAGAATGGAATAGAATGGATCGTATGAATGGATTACAATGGATCCTACGAATGCATTAGAATGGATACATTCGTGCGAATGAATTAGAATGGATCGTTCGAATGAATTAGAATGGATCGTGCGAATGAATTAGAATGGATCGTGCGAATGAATTAGAATGGATCGTACGAGTGAATTAGAATGGATCGTACGAATGAATTAGAATGGATCATGCAAATGAATAAGAATGGATACATTCGTGCGAATGAATTAGAATGGATCGTAGGAATGAATTAGAATAGATCGTACGAATGAATTAGAATGGTTACATTCGTGCGAATGAATTAGAATGAATCGTACGAATGGATTAGAATGGATCGTACGAATGGATTAGAATGGATCGTACGAATGAATTAGAATGGATCGTACAAATGAATTAGAAAGGTTACATTTGTGAGAATGAATTAGAATGGATCGTGCAAATGAATTAGAATGGATCATATGAATGAATAAGAATGGATCGTACGAATGAATTAGAATGGATACATTTGTGCGAATGAATTAGAATGGATACATTTGTGCGAATGAATTAGAATGGATCGTACGAATGAATTAGAATGGATCATGCGAATGAATTTGAATGGATCGTACGAATGAATTAGAATGGATCGAACGAATGAATTAGAATGGATCGTGCGAATGAATTAGAATGGATACATTCGTGCGAATGAATTAGAATGGATCGTTCAAATGAATTAGAATGGATCGTACGAATGAATTAGAATGGATCGTGCGAATGAATTTGAATGGATCGTGCGAATGAATTAGAATGGATCATGCGAATGAATTAGAATGGATCGTACGAATGGATTAGAATGGATCGTATGAATGGATTAGAATGGATCGTACGAATAAATTAGAATGGATCGTGCGAATGAATTAGAATGGATCATACGAATGAATTAGAATGGATCGTATGAATGTATCCATTTTAATCCATTCGTACGATCCGTTCTAATTCATTCCTATGATCCATTCTAATTCATTCGCACGAATGTATCGAATGAATTAGAATGGATCGTACGAATGAATTAAAATGGATCGTACAAATGAATTAGAATGGATCGTGCGAATGAATTAGAATGGATACATACAAATGAATTAGAAAGGTTACATTCGTGCGAATGAATTAGAATGAATCGTACGAATAAATTAGAATAGATCGTACGAATGAATTAGAATGAATCGTACGAATGCATTAGAATGGATAATAGGAATGAATTAGAATGGATCGAGCAAATGAATTAGAATGGATACATTCATGCGAATGAATAAGAATGGATCATACGAATGAATTAGAATGGATCGAACGAATGAATTAGAATGGATTGTACGAATGAATTAGAATGGATCATGCGAATGAATTTGAATGGATCTTATGAATAAATTTGAATAAATCATACGAATGAATTAGAATGGATCGTACGAATGCATTAGAATGGATCGCGCGAATGAATTAGAATGGATACATTCGTACAAATGAATTAGAATGGATCGTGCGAATGAATTAGAATGGATCGTACGAATGAATTATAATGGATCATATGAATGAATTAGAATGGTTACATTCGTGCGAATGAATTAGATTGGATCGTACGAATGGATTAGAATGGATCGTACGAATAGATTAGAACGCATTGTACGAATGAATTAGAATAGATACATTTGTGCGAATAAATTAGATTGCATCGTGCGAATGAATTATAATGGATCGTGCGAATGAATTAGAATGGATCGTGCGAATGAATTAGAATCGATCGTGCGAATTAATTAGAATGGATCATACGAATGAATTAGAATGGATCCACCGAATGAGTTAGAATGGATCATACGAATGAATTAGAATGGATCGTACGAATGAATTAGAATGGATAAGAATGCATTGTACGAATGAATTAGAATAGATACATTTGTGCGAATGAATTAAAATGGATCGTATGAATAAATAAGAATGGATCGTACGAATGAATTATAATGGTTACATTCGTGCGAATGAATTAGAAAGGATCGTACGAATGAATTAGAATGGATATATTCGTGCGAATGAATTAGAATGGATCGTACGAATGAATTAGACTGGATCGTACGAATAAATTAGAATGGATACATTCGTGCGAATGAATTAGAATGGATTGTACGAATGAATTAGAATGGATCGAACGAATGAATTAGAATGGATCGTCCAAATGAATTAGAATGGATAAATTCGTGCGAATGAATCTGAATGGATTGTATGAATGAATTACAATGGATCGTATGAATGAATTAGAATGGATCGTACGAATGAATTAGAATAGCTCATACGAATGAATTAGAATGAATTATACGAATGAATTAGAATGGTTACATTTGTGCGAATGAATTAGAATAGATTGTACGAATGAATTAGAATGGATCGTACGAATAAATTAGAATGGATCGTGCGAATGAATTAGAATGGATCGTACGAATAAATTAGAATGGATCCGCCGAATGAGTTAGAATGGATCATACGAATGAATTAGAATGGATCGTACGAATGAATTAGAATGGATACATTCATGCGAATGAATTAGAATGGATCGTACGAATGAATTAGAATAAATCGAACGAATGAATTAGAATGGATCGTGCAAATGAATTAGAATGGACCGTGCGAATGAATAGGAATGGATCGTACGAATGAATTAGAATGGATCGTGCGAATGAATTAGAATGAATCGTACGAATGAATTAGAATGGATTGTGCGAATGAATTAGAATGGATCGTGCAAATGAATAAGAATGGATCCATTCGTATGATCCATTCTAACTCATTCGGTGGATCCATTCTAATTCATTCGTACGATCCGTTCTAATTCATTCGCACGATCCATTCTAATTTATTCGTACGATCCATTCTAATTCATTCGTACGATCTATTCTAATTCATTCGCACGAATGTAACCATTCTAATTCATTCATACGATTCATTCTAATTCATTCGTATGAGCTATTCTAATTCATTCGTACGATCCATTCTAATTCATTCGTACGATCCATTGTAATTCATTCATACAATCCATTCAGATTCATTCGCACAAATGTATCCATTCAAATTCATTCGTACGATCCATTCTAATTAATTCGCACGATCTATTCTAATTCAGTCGTATGAATGTATCCATTTTAATTCATTCGTACGATCCATTCTAATTCATTCGTACGATCTAATTTATTCATATGTTCCATTCTAATTCATTCATACGATCGATTATAATTCATTCGCACGATCCATTCTAATTTATTCGTACGATCCATTCTAATTCATTCGCATAATCTATTCTAATTCATTCGCTCAAATGTATCCATTCTAATTCATTCGTACGATCCATTTTAATTCATTCGCACGATCCATTCTAATTCATTCGCACGAATATATCCATTCTAATTCATTTGCACGATCCAGTCTAATTCATTCCTATGATCCATTCTAATTCATTCGTACGATCCATTCTAATTCATTCGCTCGAATGTATCCATTCTAATTCATTCGTACGATCCATTCTAATTCGTTCATACGATCCATTCTAATTCATTCGCACGATCCATTCTAATTTATTTGTACGAATGTATCCATTCTAATTCATTCGCATGATCCATTCTAATTCATTCGCACGATCCATTCTAATTCATTTGTATGATTCATTCTAATTCATTCGCATGATCCATTCTAATTCATTCATACAATCCATTCTTATTCATTCATACGATCCATTCTAATTCATTCGCACAATCCATTCTAATTCATTCGTACGATCCATTCTAATTCATTCGTATGATCCATTCTAACTCATTCGGTGGATCCATTCTAATTCACTCGTACGATCCATTCTAATTCATTCGCATGATCCATTCTAATTTATTTGTATGATCCATTCTAATTCATTCGTACGATCCATTCTAATTCATTCGCTCGAATGTATCCATTCTAATTCATTCGTACGATCCATTCTAATTCATTCGTACAATCGATTCAAATTCATTCGTACGATGCAATCTAATTCATTCGCACAAATGTATCTATTCTAATCCATTCGTACGATCCATTCTAATTCATTCGTACAAATGTATCTATTCTAATTCATTCGTACGATCCATTCTAATTCATTCGTATTATTCATTCTAATTCATTCGCACGATCCATTCTAATTCATTCGTACGATCCATTCTAATTCATTCGTATGATCTATTCTAATTCATTCGCACGAATGTTTCCATTCTAATTCATTTGCACGATCCATTCTAATTCATTCCTGTGATCCATTCTAATTCATTCGTACGATCCATTCTAATTCATTCGCTCGAATATATCTATTCTAATTCATTCGTACGATACATTCTAATTCGTTCGTACGATCCATTCTAATTCGTTCGTACGATCCATTCTAATTCGTTCGTACGATCCATTCTAATTCATTCGTACGATCCATTCTAATGCATTCGTACGATTCATTCTAATTCATTCGCACGATCCATTCTAGTTCATTCGTATGATCCATTCTAATTCATTCCTACGATCTATTCTAATTCATTCGCTCGAATGTAACCTTTCTAATTAGAATGGATCGTACAAATGAATTAGAAAGGTTACATTTGTGAGAATGAATTAGAATTGATCGTACGAATGAATTATAATGAATCGTACGAATGAATTAGAATGGACACATTCGAGCGAATGAATTAGAGTTGATCGTACGAACGAATTAGAATGGATCATAGGAATGAATTAGAATGGATCGTGCAAATGAATTAGAATGGATCGTGCGAATGAATTAGAATGAATCCTACGAATGCATTAGCTAGAATGGATCCACCGAATGAGTTAGAATGGATCATACGAATGAATTAGAATGGATCGTACGAATGGATTAGAATGGATCGTACGAATGGATTAGAATGGATCGTACTAATGAATTAGAATGAATCGTACGAATGCATTAGAATGGATCGTACAAATGAATTAGAATGAATCGTACGAACGAATAAGAATGGATCGTACGAACGAATTAGAATGGATCGTATGAACGAATTAGAATGGATCGTACGAATGAATTAGAATGGATACATTCGAGCGAATGAATTAGAATGGATCGTACAAATGAATTAGAATGGATCATAGGAATGAATTAGAATGGATCATGCAAATGAATTAGAATGGATACATTCGTGCGAATGAATTAGAATAGATCATACGAATGAATTAGAATGGATCGTAGGAATGAATTAGAATGGATCGTGCGAATGAATTAGAAAGGATTGTACGAATGAATTATAATGGATACATTCATGCGAATGAATAAGAATGGATCATATGAAAGAATTAGAACGGATCGTGCGAATGAATTAGAATGGATACATTCGAGCGAATTTATTAGAATGGATCGTACGAATGAATTAGAATGGATCATAGGAATGAATTAGAATGGATCGTGCAAATGAATTAGAATGGATACATTCGTGCGAATGAATTAGAATGGATCATAGGAATGAATTAGAATGGATCGTACGAATGGATTAGAATAGATCATATGAATGAATTCGATTGGTTACATTCGTGCGAATGAATTAGAATGAATCGTACGAATGGATTAGAATGGATCGTACGAATGGATTAGAACGGATACATTCGTACGAATGAATTAGAATGGATCGTACGAATGGATTAGAATGGATCATACGAATGAATTAGATCGTAGGAATGAGTTAGAATGAATTGTACGAATGAATTAGAATGGATCGTACAAATGAATTAGAATGGATCGAGCGAATGAATTAGAATGGATCGCACGAATGAATTAGAATAGATCATAGGAATGAATTAGAATGGATCGTGCAAATGAATTAGGATGGATACATTCGTGCGAATGAATTAGAATGGATCGTAGGAATTAATTAGAATGGATCGTACGAATGAATTAGAATGGATACATTCATACGACTGAATTAGAAATTTATTCATACGATCCATTCAAATTCAATCGTATGATCCATTCTAATTCATTCGCACGATCAATTCTTCTTCATTCGTCCGATCCATTCTAATTCATTCGCACGAATGTATCCATTCTAATTCATTCGTACGATCCATTCTAATTCGTTCATACGATCCATTCTTATTCATTCTCACAAATGTAACCTTTCTAATTCATTTGTATGATCCATTCTAATTCATTTGTACGATACATTCTAATCCATTCGTACGATCGATTCTAATCCATTCGTACGATCCATTCTAATTCATTCGTACGATCCATTCTAATTCATTCGCTCGAATGTATCCATTCTAATTCATTCGTACGATCCATTCTAATTCATTCATATGATCCATTTTAATTCATTCCTACAATACATTCTAATTCATTCGCACGATCCATTCTAATTTATTCGTACGATCCATTCTAATTCATTCTCACGAATGTAACCTTTCTAATTCATTTGCATGATCCATTCTAATTCATACGTACGATCCATTCTAATCCATTCGTACGATCCATTCTAATCCATTCGTACAATCCATTCTAATTCATTCGTACGATCCATTCTAATTCATTCTCACAAATGGAACCTTTCTAATTCATTTGTACGATCCATTCTAGTTCATTCGTACGATCCATTCTAATCCATTCGTATGATCCATTCCAATCCATTCGTCCGATCGATTCTAATTCATTCGCACGAATGTAACCATTCTAATTCATTCGTACGATCCATTCTAATTCATTCCTACGATCCATTCTAATTCATTTGCACGAATGTATCCATTCTAATTCATTTGCATGATCTATTCTAATTCATTCCTATGATCCATTCTAATTCATTCGTACAATCCATTCTAATTCATTCGTACGATCCATTCTAATTCGTTCATACGATCCATTCAAATTCGTTCGTACGATCCATTCAAATTCGTTCGTACGATCCATTCTAATTCAATCGCATGATCCATTCTAATTCATTTGTACGATCCATTTTAATTCATTCGCATGATCCATTCTAATACATTCGTATGATACATTTGTGCGAATGAATTAGAATGGATCGTATGAATGAATTAGAATGGATTGTACGAATGAATTAGAATAGATCGTGCGAATAAATTAGAATGGATCATACGAATGAATTAGAATAGATATATTCATGCGAATGAATTAGAATGGATCGTACGAATGAATTAGAATGGATCGTGCGAATGAATTAGAATGGATCGTATGAATAAATTAGAATGGATCGTACGAATGAATTAAAATAGATACATTTGTGTGAATGAATTAGAATGGATCGTACGAACGAATGGATACATTCGTGCGCATGAATTAGAATGGATCGTAGGAATGAATAAGAACGGATCGTACAAATGAATTAGAATGGATCGTGCGAATGAATTAGAATGGATCGTGCGAATGAATTAGAATGGATCGTACGAACGAATTAGAATGGATCGTACGAACGAATTAGAATGGATCGTGCGAATGAATTAGGATGGATCGTACGAATGAATTAGAATGGATCGTACGAATGAATTAGAATGGATCGTGCGAATGAATTAAAATGGATCGTACGAATGAATTAGAATGGTTATATTCGTGCGAATGAATTAGAATGGATCGTATATTCGTGCAAATAAATTAGAATGGATCGTATGAATGAATTAGAATGGATCGTACGAATGAATTAGAAAGGTTACATTCGTGAGAATGAATTAGAATGGATCGTACGAATGAATTAGAATGGATCATGCGAATGAATTTGAATGGATCGTACAAAGGAATTAGAATGGATCGAACGAATGATTTAGAATGGATACATTTGAGCGAATGAATTAGAATAGATCGTAGGAATGAATTAGAATGGATCGTACGAATGAATTAGAATGGTTACATTCGTGCAAATGAATTAGAATGGATCGTACGAATGGATTAGAATGGATCGTATGAATGGATTAGAATGGATCGTACGAATGAATTAGAATGGATCATACAAATGAATTAGAAAGGTTACATTTGGGAGAATGAATTAGAATGGATCGTACCAATGAATTAGAATGGATCGTACGAATGGATTAGAATGGATCGTACGAATGGATTAGAGTGGATCGTGCGAATGGATTAGAATGGATCGTACGAATGGATTAGAATGGATCGTACGAATGGATTAGAATAGATCATACAAATGAATTAGAAAGGTAACATTCATGAGAATGAATTAGAATGGATCGTACGAATGAATTAGAATGGATCATGCGAATGAATTTGAATGGATCGTACAAATAAATTAGAATGGATCGAACAAATGAATTAGAATGGATACATTCGAGCGAATGAATTAGAATAGATCGTAGGAATGAATTAGAATGGATCATACGAATGAATAAGAATGGATCGTGCGAATGAATTAGAATGGATTGTACGAATGAATTAGAATGGATACATTCATGTGAATGAATTAGAATGGATCGGACGAATGAATTCGAATGGATTGTATGAATGAATTAGAATGGATCGTGCGAATGAATTAGAATGAATCGTACGAATGCATTAGAATGGATACATTCTTGCGAATGAATTAGAATGGATCGTACGAATGAAATAGAATGGATCGTGTGAATGAATTTGAATGGATCGTACGAATGAATTAGAATGGATCATGCGAATGAATTAGAATGGATCGTACGAATGAATTAGAATGGATACATACAAATGAATTAGAAAGTTTACATTCGTTAGAATGAATTAGAATGGCTCGTACGAATGAATTAGAATCGATCGTACGAATGAATTAAAATGGATACATTCGAGCGAAAGAATTAGAATGGATCGTACGAATGAATTAGAATAGATCATAGGAATAAATTAGAATGGATCGTGCAAATGAATTAGAATGGATCGTACGAATGGATTAGAATGGATCGTACGAATGAATTAGAATGGATCATACAAATGAATTAGAAAGGTTACATTCATGAGAATGAATTAGAATGGATCGTGCGAATGAATTAGAATGGATCATACGAACGAATTAGAATGGATCGTACAAATGATTAGAATTGATCGTAAGAACGAATTAGAATGGATCGTATGAACAAATTAGAATGGATCGTACGAATGAATTAGAATGGATACATTCGATCGAATGAATTAGAATGGATCGTACGAATGAATTAGAATAGATCATAGGAATGAATTAGAATGGATCGTGCAAATGAATTAGAATGGACACATTCGTGCGAATTAATTAGAATGGATCATAGGATTGAATTAGAATAGATCGTACGAATGAATTATAATGGTTACATTCGTGTGAATGAATTAGAATGGATCGTACGAATGGATTAGAATGGATCGTACGAATGAATTAGAATGGATCGTACAAATGAATTAGAAAGTTTACATTTGTGAGAATGAATTAGAATGGATCGTACTAATGGATTAGAATGGATCGCACGAATGGATTAGAATGGATCGTACGAATGGATTAGAATGGATCGAACGAATGGATTAGAATGGATCGTACAAATGAATTAGAAAGGTTACATTCGTGAGAATGAATTAGAATGGATCGTACGAATGAATTAGAATGGATCATACGAATGAATTTGAATGGATCGTACGAATGAATTAGAATGGATCGTACAAATGAATTAGAAAGGTTACATTTGTAAGAATGAATTTGAATGGATCGTACGAATGAATTAGAATGGATACATTTGTACAAATGAATTAGAATGGATCGTACGAATGAATTAGATCGTACGAATGGATTAGAATGGATTGTATGAATGAATTAGAATGGATCATACGAATGAATTAAAATGGATCGTACAAATGAATTAGAATGGATCATAGGAATGAATTAGAACGATCTATTCTAATTCATTCGAGCGAATGAATTAGAATGGATTGTACGAATAAATTAGAATGGATCATAGGAATGAATTAGAATGGATCGTGCAAATGAATTAGAATGAATCGTACGAATGCATTCTAATTTATTCGTCCGATCCATTCCAATTCATTCGCACGAATGTATCCATTCTAATTCACTCGTACAATCCAATATAATTCATTCGCACGATCCATTCTAATTCATTCGTATGATCCATTCTAATTCATTCCTAAGATCTATTCTAATTCATTCGCTCGAATGTATCCATTCTAATTCATCGTTCGATCCATTATAATTCATTCGTACGATCCATTCAAATTCATTCGCATGATCCATTTTAATTCATTCGTACGATCCATTCTAATTCATTATCATAAATGTAACCTTTGTAATTCATTTGTATGATCCTTTCTAATCCATTCGTACGATCCATTCTAATCCATTCGTACAATCCATTCTAATCCATTCGTACGATCCATTCTAATTCATTCGTACGATCCATTCTAATTCATTCTCACAAATGTAACCTTTCTAATTTATTTTTACGATGCATTCTAATTCATTCGTACGATCCATTCTAATCCATTAGTACGATCCATTCTAATCCATTCGTACGATCCATTCTAATTCATTCGCACGAATGTAACCATTCTAATTCATTCGTACGATCCATTCTAATTCATTCCAACGATCCATTCTAATTCATTCGCACGAATGTATCCATTCTAATTCATTTGCACGATCGATTCTAATTCATTCCAATGATCCATTCTAATTCATTCGTACGGTCCATTCTAATTCATTCCCTCGAATGTATCCATTCTAATTCATTCGTACAATCCATTCTAATTCATTCGTACGATCCATTCTAATTCATTCTCACGAATATAACCTTTCTAATTGATTTGTATGATCCATTCAAATTCATTCGTACGATCCATTCTAATCCATTCGTACGATCCATTCTAATTCATTCTCACAAATGTAACCTTTCTAATTCATTTGTACGATCCATTCTAATTCATTTGTACGATCCATTCTAATCCATTCGTACGATCCATTCTAATCCATTCGTACGATCCATTCTAATTCATTCACACGAATGTAACCATTCTAATTCATTCGTACGATCCATTCTAATTCATTTGTACGAATGAATTAAGTTGGATCGTACAAATGAATTAGAATGGATCGTGCGAATGAATTAGAATGGATCGTACGAACGAATTAGAATGGATCGTACGAACGAATTAAAACGGATCGTACAACGAATTAGAATGGATCGTACGAATGAATTAGAATGGATACATTCGAGCGAATGAATTAGAATGGATCGTACGAATGAATTAGAATGGATCATAGGAATGAATTAGAATGGATCGTGAAAATGAATTAGAATGGATACATTCGTGCGAATGAATTAGAATGGATCGTAGGAATGAATTAGAATGGATAGTACGAATGAATTAGAATGGTTACATTCATCTGAATGAATTAGAATGGATCGTACGAATGGATTAGAATGGATCATAGGAATGAATTAGAATGGATCGTACGAATGAATTAGAATGGATCATACAAATGAATTAGAAAGGTTACATTTGTGAGAATGAATTAGAATGGATCGTACGAATGAATTATAATGGATTGTACGAATGATTTAGAATGAATCGTACGAACGAATTAGAATGGATCGTACGAACGAATTAGAATGGATCGTATGAATGAATTAGAATGGATAATACGAACGAATTAGAATGGATACATTCGAGCGAATGAATAAGAATGGATCGTACGAATGAATTAGAATGGATCATAGGAATGAATTAGAATGGATCGTGTAAATGAATTAGAATGGATACAATCGTGCGAATGAATTAGAATGGATCTTACGAATGAATTAGAATGGTTACATTCGTGCGAATGAATTAGAATGGATCGTACGAATGGTTAAGAATGGATCGTACGAACGGATTAGAATGGATCGTACGAATGAATTAGAATGGATCGTACAAATGAATTAGAAAGGTTACATTTGTGCGAATGAATTAGAATGGATCGTACGAATGGATTAGAATGGATCGTACGAATGGATTAGAATGGATCGTACGAAAGGATTAGAATGGATCGTACGAATGAATTAGAATGGATCATACAAATGAATTAGAAAGGTTACATTCGTGAGAATGAATTAGAATTTATCGTACCAATGAATTAGAATGGATCATGCGAATGAATTTGAACGGATCGTACGAATAAATTAGAATGGATTTACGAATGCATTAGAATGGATACATTCGTGCGAATGAATTAGAATGGATCGTACGAATGAATTAGAATGGATCGTGCGAATGAATTAGAATGGATCGTACGAATGAATTAGAATGGATCGTGCGAATGAATTAGAATGGATCGTACGAATGAACTAGAATGGATATATTTGTGCGAATGAATTAGAATGGATCGTACGAATGAATTAGAATGGATCGTATGAATGAATTAGAATGGATCGTACGAATGAATTAGAATGGATCGTGCGAATGAATTAGAATGGATCGTACGAATGAATTAGAATGGATACATTTGTGCGAATGAGTTAGAATTGATCATGCGAATGAATAAGAATGGATCGTACGAATGAATTAGAATGGATTATACGAATGAATTAGAATGGATCGTGCGAATGAATTAGAATGGATTGTACGAATGAATTAGAATGGATATATTCGAGCGAATGAATTAGAATAGATCGTAGGAATGAATTAGAAGGGATCAAACGAATGAATTAGAATGGATCGTGCGAATGAATTAGAATGGATTGTACGAATGAATTAGAATGGATATATTCGTGCGAATCAAATAGAATGGATTGGACGAATGAATTAGAATGGATCGTACGAATGAATTAGAATGGATCATACGAATGAATTAGAATGAATCGTACGAATGCATTAGAATGGATCGTACGAATGAATTAGAATGGATATATTTATGCGAATGAATTAGAATTAATCGTACGAATGTATTAGATGGATCGTACGAATGAATTAGAATAGCTCATACGAATGATTTTGAATGAATCGTACGAATGAATTAGAATGGTTACATTCGTGCGAATGAATTAGAATGGATCATACGAATGAATTAGAATGGATCGTACGAATGGATTAGAATGGATTGTACAAATGGATTAGAATGGATCGTACGAATGAATTAGAATGGATCATATAAATGAATTAGAAAGGTTACATTAGTGAGAATGAATTAGAATGGATCATAGGAATGAATTAGAATGGATCATATAAATGAATTAGAAAGGTTACATTAGTGAGAATGAATTAGAATGGATCATAGGAATGAATTAGAATGGATCGTGCAAATGAATTAGAATGGATACATTCGTGCGAATGAATTAGAATTGATCATACGAATGAATTAGAATGGATCGTACGAATGAATTAGAATGGATTGTGCAAATGAATTAGAATGGATCGTATGAATGAAAAAGAATGGATCGTACGAATGAATTAAAATGGATCGTGCGAATGAATTAGAATGAATCATACGAATGCATTAGAATGGATCGTACGAATGAATTAGAATGAATTGTACGATCCATTCTAATTCATTCGTCCGATCCATTCTAATTCATTCGCACGAATGTATCCATTCTAATTCATTCGCACGATCCATTCTAAGTTATTCGTACGATCCATTCTAATTCATTCATACGATCTATTCTAATTCATTCGCATGATCCATTCTAATTCATTCGTACGATCCATTCTAATTCATTCGTACAATCCATTCAAATTCGTTAGTACGATGCAATCTAATTCATGCACACAAATGTATCTATTCTAATCCATTCGTACAATGTGTTCTAATCTATTCGTACGATCCATTCTAATCCATTCGTACGATCCATTCTAATTCATTCGCACGAATGTAACCATTTTAATTCATTCGTACGATACATTCTAATTCATTCCTATGATCCATTCTAATTCATTCACACGAATGTATCCATTCTAATTCATTTGCACGATCCATTCTAATTCATTCCTATGATCCATTCTATTTCATTCGTACGATCCATTCTAATTCATTCGCTTGAATGTATCCATTCTAATTCATTCGTACGATCTATTCTAATTCGTTCGTACGATCCATTCTAATCCATTCGTATGATCCATTCTAATCCATTCGTACGATTCATTCTAATCCAATCGTGCGATCCATTCTAATTCATTCTCACAAATGTAACCTTTCTAATTCATTTGTACGATCCATTCTAATTCATTCGTACGATCCATTCTAATCCATTCGTACGATCCATTCTAATCCATTCGTACGATCCATTCTAATTCATTCGCACGAATGTAACCATTCTAATTCATTTGTACGATCCATTCAAATTCATTCCTACAATCCATTCTAATTCATTCGCACGAATGTATCCATTCTAATTCATTTGCATGATCCATTCTAATTCAATCCTATGATCCATTCTAATTAATTCGTACGATCCATTCAAATTCATTCGTACGATCCATTCTAATTCATTCGTACGATCCATTCTAATTCATTCGCATGATCCATTCATATGATCCATTCTAATCCATTCGTACGATCCATTCTAATTCGTTCCTACGATCCGTTCTAATTCGTTCCTACGATCCATTCTAATACGTTCGTACGATCCATTCTAATTCGTTCGTACGATCCATTCTAATTCATTCGCACGATCCATTCTAATTCATTCGTATGATCCATTCTAATTCATTCGTACGATCCATTCTAATTCATTCGTATGATCCATTCTAACTCATTCGCACAAATGTATCCATTCTAATTCATTCGTACGATCCATTCAAATTCATTCGCCCGATCCATTCTAATTCATTCGTACGTTCCATTCTAATTCATTCATACGATCCATTCTAATTCATTCGTACGATCCATTCTAATTCATTCGCACAAATATATCCATTCTAATTCATTTGTATGATCCATTCTAATTCATTCGTACGATCCATTCTAATCCATTCGTACGATCCATTCTAATCCATTCTTACGATCCATTCTAATCCATTCGTACGATCCATTCTAATTCATTCGTACGATCCATTCTAATTTATTCGTTCAAACATATCCATTCTAATTAATTCGTACGATCCATTCTAATTCATTCGCACGATCCATTCTAATTCATTCGTACGATCCATTCTAATTAATTCGTACGATCCATTCTAATTCATTCGCACGATCCATTCTAATATATTTGTACGATCCATTTTAATTCATTCGCATGAAGCATTCTAATTCATTCGTATGATACATTCATATGACTGAAATAGAATGAATTGTACGAATGAATTAGAATTGATCATATGAATGAATTAGAATGGATCGTACGAATGAATTAGAATGGATCGTGCGAATGAATTAGAATGGATCGTACGAATGAATTAGAATGGATATATTTGAACGAATAAATTAGAATGGATCAAACGAATGAATTAGAATGGATCGTACGAATGAATTAGAATGGATCGTACAAATGAATTAGAATGGATCGTACAAATGAATTAGAAAGGTTACATTTGTGAGAATGCATTAGAATGGATCGTACGAATGAAATAGAATGGATCGTACGAATGGATTAGAATGGATCGTACGAATGAATTAGAATGGATCGTACGAATGCATTAGAATGGATACATTCGTGTGAATGAATTAGAATGGATCGTACGAATGAATTAGAATGGATCGTGCGAATGAATTAGAATGGATCGTACGAATGAATTAGAATGGATTATGCAAATGAATTAGAATGGATCGAACGAATGAATTAGAATGGATACATTTGTGCAAATGAATTAGAATGGATCGTGCGAATGAATTAGAATGGATCGTGCGAATGAATTAGAATGGATACATTCGTACAAATGAATTAGAATGGATCGTACGAATGAATTAGAATGGATCGTACGAATGAATTAGAATGGTTACATTCGTGCGAATGAATTAGAATGGATCGTACGAATGGATTAGAATGGATTGTCTAATTCATTCGCACGATCCATTCTAATTCATTCGTATGATCCATTGTAATTCATTCCTACGATCTATTCTAATTGATTCGCTCGAATGTATCCATTCTAATTCATTCGTACGATCCATTCTTATTCATTCGTACGATCCATTCAAATTCATTCGCATGATCCATTCTAATTCATTCGTACGATCTATTCTAATTCATTCTCACGAATGTAACCTTTCTAATTCATTTGTATGATCCATTCTAATTCATTCGTACGATCCATTCTAATCCATTCGTACGATCCATTCTGATCCATTCGTACGATCCATTCTAATTCATTCGTACGATCCATTCTAATTCATTCGCACGAATGTATCCATTCTAATCCATTCTAATTCAGTCGCTCGAATGTATCCATTCTAATTTATTTGTAAGATCCATTCTAATTTATTCGTCCGATCCATTCTAATTCATTCGCACGAATGTATCCATTCTAATTCATTCGTACAATCCATTCTAATTCATTCGCACGATCCATTCTAATTCATTCGTATGATCCATTCTAATTCATTCGTACGATCCATTCTAATTCATTCGCACAAATGTATCCATTCTAATTCATTCGTACGATCCATTCTAATTCATTTGCATGATCCATTCTAATTCATTCGTACGATCCATTCTAATTCATTCGTACGATCCATTCTAATTCATTCTCACGAATGTAACCTTTCTAATTCATTTGTATGATCCATTCTAATTCATTCGTACGATCTATTCTAATCCATTCGTAAGATCCATTCCAATCCATTCGTACGATCCATTCTAATCCATTCGTACGATCCATTATAATTCATTCGTACGATCCATTCTAATTCATCGCACGAATCTGTTCTAATTCATTTGCACGAATGAATTAGAATGGATACATTCGTGCGACTGAATTAGAACGGATTCGGGCGATGAATTAGAATGGATTAGAATGGATACATTCGAGCGAATGAATTAGAATGAATCGTACGAATGAGTTAGAATAGATCGTACGAATGGATTAGAATGGATCGTACGAATGAATTAGAATGGATCATACAAATGAATTAGAAAGGTTACATTCGTGAGAATGAATTAGAATGGATCGTACGAATGAATTAGAATGGATCATACGAATGAATTAGAATGGATACATTCGAGCGAATGAATTAGAATGGATCGTACGAATGAATTAGAATGGACCATACGAATGAATTAGAATGGATCGTGCGAATGAATTAGAATAGATTGTACGAATGGATTAGAATGGATACATTCGTGCGAATGAATTAGAATGGATCGGACGAATGAATTAGAATGGATCGTACGAATGAATTAGAATGGATACATTCGAGCGAATGAATTAGAATGTATTAGAATGGATACATTCGTGCGAATGAATTAGAATGGATCGTACGAATGGATTAGAATGGATCGTACGAATGGATTTGAATGGATCGTACGAATGGATTAGAATTGATCGTACGAATGGATTTGAATGGATCGTACGAATGGATTAGAATGGATCGAACGAATGAATTAGAATGGATCATACAAATGAATTAGAAAGGTTACATTCGTGAGAATGAATTAGAATGGATCATACGAATGAATTAGAAAGGATCATGTGAATAAATTTGAATGGAACGTACGAATGAATAAGAATGGATCGTACGAATGAATTAGAATGGATACATTCGAGCGAATGAATTAGAATAGATCGTAGGAATGAATTAGAATAGATCGTAGGAATGAATTAGAATGGATCGTACGAATGAATTAGAATGGATCATGCGAATGAATTAAAATGGATCGTACAAATAAATTAGAATGGATCGTACGAACGAATTAGAATGAATCGTACGAACGAATTAGAATGGATCGTATGAACGAATTAGAATGGATCGTACGAATGAATTACAATGGATCGTACGAATGGATTAGAATGGATCATACGAATAAATTAGAATGGATCGTACGAATGACTTAGAATGGATCATATGAATAAATTAGAATGGTTACATTCATGCAAATAAATTAGAATGGATCGTACGAATGGATTAGAATGGATCGTATGAATGGATTAGAACGCATTGTACGAATGAATTAGAATAGATACAATTGTACGAATGAATTAGATTGCATCGTACGAATGAATTTGAATGGATCGACGAATGAATTAGAATGGATCCACCGAATGAGTTAGAAAGGATCATACGAATGAATTAGAATGGATCGTATGAATGAATTAGAATGAATTGTGCGAATGAATTAGAATGGATCGTATGAATGAATAAGAATGGATCGTGCGAATGAATTAGAATGGATCGTACGAATGAATTAGAATGGATCGTGGGAATGAATTAGAAATATTCGTGCGAATGAATTAGACTGAATTAGATTGCATCGTACGATCCATTCTAATCCATTCGTACGATCCATTCTTATTAATTCATACGATCCATTCTAATTCATTCGCACAATCCATTCTAATTCATTCGTACGATCCATTCTAATTCATTCGTATGATCCATTCTAACTCATTCGGTGGATCCATTATAATTCATTCGTACGAACCATTCTAATTTATTTGCACGAATATACGATCCATTCTAATTCATTCGCACAAATGTATCCATTCTAATTCATTCGTATGATCTATTGTAATTCATTCGCACAAATATATTTATTCTAATTCATTCGTTCGATCCATTCTAATTCATTCGCATAAATATATCCATTCTAATTCATTCATACGATCCATTCTAATTCATTCGCACAAATATATCCATTCTAATTCATTCGTACAATCCATTCTAATTCATTCGCATGATCCATTCTAATTCATTCGTACGATCCATTCTAATCCATTCGTACAATCCATTCTAATTCATTCGTACGATCCATTCTAATTCATTCTCACAAATGTAACCTTTCTAATTCATTTGTACGATCCATTCTAATTCATTCGTACGATCCATTCTAATTCATTCGCACGATCCATTCTAATTTATTCGTATGATCCATTCTAATTCATTCGTACGATCTATTCTAATTCATTCGCATGATCCATTTTAATTCATTCGTACGATCCATTCTAATTTATTCGTACAATCCATTCAAATTCATTCGTACGATGCAATCTAATTCATTCGCACGAATATATCCATTCTAATTCATTTGTACGATCCTTTCTAATTCATTCGCACGATCCATTCTAATTCATTCGTATGATCCATTCTAATTCATTCCTACGATCTATTCTAATTCATTCGCTCGAATGTATCCATTCTAATTCATTCATTCGATCCATTCTAATTCATTCGTACGATCCATTCTAATTCATTCATACGATCGATCTATTCTAATTTATTCGCATGATCTATTCTAATTCATTCGCACGAATGTATCCATTCTAATTCATTCGTACGATCCATTCAAATTCATTCGTACGATCCATTCTAATTCATTCGTACGATCCATTCTAATTCATTCACCCGATCCGTTCTAATTCATTCCTATGATCGATTCTAATTCATTCGCACGAATATAACCATTCTAATTCATTCGTACGATCCATTCTAATTCATTCCTACGATCCATTCTAATTCATTCGCACGAATGTATCCATTCTAATTCATTTGCACGATCCATTCTAATTCATTCTTATGATCCATTCTAATTCATTCGTACGATGCATTCTAATTCATTCACTCGAATGTATCCATTCTAATTCATTCGTACGATCCATTCTAATTCATTCTCATGAATGTAACCTTTCTAATTCATGTGTATGATCCATTCTAATTCATTTGTATGATCCATTCTAATTCATTCGTACAATCCATTCTAATTCATTCGTACGATCCTTTCTAATTCATTCGCACGATCCATTCTAATTCTTTCATATGATCCATTCTAATTCATTCATACGATCCATTCTAATTCATTCGTATGATCAATTCTAATTCATTCGCACGATCCATTCTAATTCATTCGTATGATCCATTCTAATTCAATTCGTGCAAACCATTCAAAATCATTCGCACAAATGTATCCATTCTAATTCATTCGTATGATCCATTCTAATTCATTCGCTCGAATGTATCCATTCTAATTCATTCGTACGATCCATTCTAATTCATTCGTACAATCCATTCAAATTCATTCGTACGATGCAATCTAATTCATTCGCACAAATGTATCTATTCTAATCTATTCGTACGATCCATTCTAATTCATTCGTACAAATGTATCTATTCTAATTCATTCGTACGATCCATTCTAATTCATTCGTATGATTCATTCTAATTCATTCGCACGATCCATTCTAATTCATTCGTACGATCCATTCTAATTCATTCGTATGATCTATTCTAATTCATTCGCACGAATGTTTCCATTCTAATTCATTTGCACGATCCATTCTAATTCATTCCTGTGATCCATTCTAATTCATTCGTACGATCCATTCTAATTCATTCGCTCGAATATATCTATTCTAATTCATTCGTACGATACATTCTAATTCGTTCATACGATCCATTCTAATTCGTTCGTACGATCCATTCTAATTCATTCGTACGATCCATTCTAATGCATTCGTACGATTCATTCTAATTCATTCGCACGATCCATTCTAATTCATTCGTATGATCCATTCTAATTCATTCCTACGATCTATTCTAATTCATTCGCTCGAATGTAACCTTTCTAATTAGAATGGATCGTACAAATGAATTAGAAAGGTTACATTTGTGAGAATGAATTAGAATTGATCGTACGAATGAATTATAATGAATCGTACGAATGAATTAGAATGGACACATTCGAGCGAATGAATTAAAGTTGATCGTACGAACGAATTAGAATGGATCATAGGAATGAATTAGAATGGATCGTGCAAATGAATTAGAATGGATCGTGCGAATGAATTAGAATGAATCCTACGAATGCATTAGCTAGAATGGATCCACCGAATGAGTTAGAATGGATCATACGAATGAATTAGAATGGATCGTACGAATGGATTAGAATGGATCGTACGAATGGATTAGAATGGATCGTACTAATGAATTAGAATGAATCGTACGAATGCATTAGAATGGATCGTACGAATGAATTAGAATGAATCGTACGAACGAATTAGAATGGATCGTACGAACGAATTAGAATGGATCGTATGAACGAATTAGAATGGATCGTACGAATGAATTAGAATGGATACATTCGAGCGAATGAATTAGAATGGATCGTACAAATGAATTAGAATGGATCATAGGAATGAATTAGAATGGATCATGCAAATGAATTAGAATGGATACATTCGTGCGAATGAATTAGAATAGATCATACGAATGAATTAGAATGGATCGTAGGAATGAATTAGAATGGATCGTGCGAATGAATTAGAAAGGATTGTACGAATGAATTATAATGGATACATTCATGCGAATGAATAAGAATGGATCATATGAAAGAATTAGAACGGATCGTGCGAATGAATTAGAATGGATACATTCGAGCGAATGTATTAGAATGGATCGTACGAATGAATTAGAATGGATCATAGGAATGAATTAGAATGGATCGTGCAAATGAATTAGAATGGATACATTCGTGCGAATGAATTAGAATGGATCATAGGAATGAATTAGAATGGATCGTACGAATGGATTATAATGGATCATATGAATGAATTCGAATGGTTACATTCGTGCGAATGAATTAGAATGGATCGTACGAATGGATTAGAATGGATCGTACGAATGGATTAGAACGGATACATTCGTACGAATGAATTAGAATGGATCGTACGAATGGATTAGAATGGATCATACGAATGTATTAGATCGTAGGAATGAGTTAGAATGAATCGTACGAATGAATTAGAATGGATCGTACAAATGAATTAGAATGAATCGAGCGAATGAATTAGAATGGATCGTACGAATGAATTAGAATGGATCATAGGAATGAATTAGAATGGATCGTGCAAATGAATTAGAATGAATACATTCGTGCGAATGAATTAGAATGGATCGTAGGAATTAATTAGAATGGATCGTACGAATGAATTAGAATAGATACATTTGTATGAATGAATTAGAATGGATCGTACGAATAAATTAGAATGGATCGTACGAATGGATTAGAATTGATCGTATGAATGGATTAGAATGGATCGTACAAATTAGAATGGATCATACGAATGAATTAAAATGGATACATTCATACGACTGAATTAGAAATTTATTCGTACGATCCATTCAAATTCAATTGTATGATCCATTCTAATTCATTCGCACGATCAATTCTTATTCATTCGTCCGATCCATTCTAATTCATTCGCACGAATGTATCCATTCTAATTCATTCGTATGATCCATTCTAAATCGTTCATACGATCCATTCTTATTCATTCTCACAAATGTAACCTTTTTAATTCATTTGTATGATCCATTCTAATTCATTCGTACGATACATTCTAATCCATTCGTACGATCGATTCTAATCCATTCGAAACGATCCATTCTAATTCATTCGTACGATCCATTCTAATTCATTCGCTCGAATGTATCCATTCTTATTCATTCGTACGATCCATTCTAATCCATTCGTACGATCCATTGTAAACCATTCGTACGATCCATTCTAATTCATTCGCACGAATGTAACCATTCTAATTCATTCATACGATCCATTCTAATTCATTCGCACAATCCATTCTAATTCATTCGTACGATCCATTCTAATTCATTCGCACGATCCATTCTAATTCATTCCTATGATCCATTCAAATTCATTCATACGATCCATTCTAATTCATTCGCACAAATGTAACTTACGAATGAATTAGAATGGATCATGCGAATGAATTAAAATGGATCGTACGAATGAATTAGAATTGATCGTACGAACAAATTAGAATGGATCGTACGAACGAATTAGAATGGATCGTACGAACGAATTAGAATGGATCGTACGAACGAATTAGAATGGATCATTCGAATGAATTAGAATGGATACATTCGAGCGAATGAATTATTATGGATCGTACGAATGAATTAGAATGGATCATAGGAATGAATTAGAATGGATCGTGCAAATGAATTAGAATGGATACATTCGTGCGAATGGATTAGAATAGATCGTACGAATGGATTAGAATGGATCGTACGAATGAATTAGAATGGTTACATTTGTGTGAATGAATTAGAATGGATCGTATGAATGGATTAGAACGCATTGTACGAACGAATTAGAATATATGCATTTGTGCGAATGAATAAGAATGGATCTTATGAATGAATTAGAATGGATCGTACGAAAGAATTAGAATGGATCGTACGAATGAATTAGAATGGATCATACGAATGAATTAGAATGGATCGGGTGAATGAATTTGAATGGATCGTACGAATGAATTAGAATGGATCGAACGAATGAATTAGAATGGATACATTCGAGCGAATGAATTAGAATAATCGTAGGAATGAATTAGAATGGATCATACGAATGAATTAGAATGGATCATGTGAATGAATTAGAATGGATCGTACGATTTATTCTAATTCATTCGTATGATCCATTCTAATGCATTCGAACGATTCATTCTAATTCATTCGCACGATCCATTCTAATTCATTCGTATGATCCATTCTAATTTATTCATACGATCGATTCTAATTCATTCGCACAATCCATTCTAATTCATTCGTACGATCCATTCTAATTCATTCATTCGATTCATTCTAATTCATTCCTACGATCCATTCTAATTCATTCGTACGATCCATTCTAATTCATTCGCACGATCCATTCTAATTTATTCCTATGATCCATTCTAATTCATTCGCACGAATGTAACCATTCTAATTCATTTGTACGATCCATTCTAATTCATTCGTACGAATAAATTACAATGGATACATTCGAGCGAATGAATTAGAATAGATCGTACGAATGAATTAGAATGGATCGTACGAAAATATTAGAATGGACATGCGAATGAATTAGAATGGATCGTACGAATGAATTAGAATGGATCCACCGAATGAGTTAGAATGGATCATACGAATGAATTAGAATGGATCGTACGAATGAATTAGAATGGATTATGCGAATGAATTAAAATGGATACATTTGTGTGATGAATAAGAATGGAGTGTACGAATGAATTAGAATGGAGCGTACGAATGAACTAGAATGGATACATTTCTAGGAATGAATAAGAATAGATCGTACGAAAGGATTAGAATGGTTACATTCGTGCGAATGAATTAGAATAGATCATACGAATGAATTAGAATGGATCGTACTAATGAATTAGAATAGATCGTACGAATGCATTTGAGTGGATCGTACGAATGAATTAGAATGGATACATTCGAGCGAATGAATTAGAATGGATCGTGCGAATGAATTATAATGGATCGTACGAATGAATTATAATGGATCGTACAAATGAATTAGAATGGATCGTACAATTGAATTAGAAAGGTTACATTTGTGAGAATTAATTAGAATGGATCGTACGAATGAATTAGAATGGATCAAACGAATAGATTAGAATGGATCGTACGAATGGATTGTGTCGAGCGAATGAAATAGAATAGATCGTAGGAATGAATTAGAATGGATCATACGAATGAATTTGAATGGATTGTGCGAATGAATTAGAATGGATTGTACGAATGATTAGAATGGATCGTACGAACGAATTAGAATGGATCGTACGAACGAATTAGAATGGATCGTATGAATGAATTAGAATGGATCGTGCCAACGAATTAGAATGGATCGTGCGAATGAATTAGAATGGATCGTGCGAACGAATTAGAATGGATCGTACGAACGAATTAGAATGGATTGTACGAACGAATTAGAATGGATCATACGAACGAATTAGAATGGATCATACAAACGAATTAGATTGGATCAAATGAACGAATTAGAATGGATCGTACGAATGAATTAGAAAGGTTACATTTGTGAGAATGAATTAGAATGGATCGTATGAATGAATTAGAATGGATCGTACGAATGGATTGGAATGGATCGTACGAATGGATTAGAATGGATCGTACGAATGAATTAGAATGGATCATACAAATGAATTAGAAAGGTTATATTCGTGAGAATGAATTAGAATGGATCGTACGAATGCATTAGAATGGATACATTCCTACGAAAGAATTATAATGGATCGTATGAATGAATTAGAATTGATCGTACGAATGGATTAGAATGGATCGTACGAATGAATTAGAATAGATCGTTCAAATGAATTAGAAAGGTTACATTTGTGCGAATGAATTAGATTGCATCGTACGAATGAATTTGAATGGATTGTATGAATGAATTTGAATGGATCGTACGAACGAATTAGAATGGATCATACGAACGAATTAGAATGGATCGTACGAACGAATTAGAATGGATCATTCAAATGAATTAGAATGGATACATTTGAGCAAATGAATTATTATGGATCGTACGAATGAATTAGAATGGATCATAGGAATGAATTAGAATGGATCGTGCAAATGAATTAGAATAGATACATTCGTGCGAATGGATTAGAATAGATCGTACGAATGGATTAGAATGGATCGTACGAATGAATTAGAATGGTTACATTCGTGCGAATGAATTAGAATGGATCGTACGAATGGATTAGAATGGATCGTATGAATGGATTAGAACGCATTGTACGAATGAATTAGAATAGTTACATTTGTGCGAATGAATAAGAATGGATCGTATGAATGAATTAGAATGGATCGTACGAAAGAATTAGAATGGATCGTACGAATGAATTAGAATGGATCATACGAATGAATTAGAATGGATCGGGCGAATGAATTTAAATGGATCGTACGAATGAATTAGAATGGATCGAACGAATGAATTAGAATGGATACATTCTAATTCATTCGTACGATCCATTCTAATTCATTCGTTCGATTCATTCTAATTCATTCCTACGATCCATTCTAATTCATTCGTACGATCCATTCTAATTCATTCGCACGATCCATTCTAATTTATTCCTATGATCCATTCTAATTCATTCGCACGAATGTAACCATTCCAATTCATTTGTACGATCCATTCTAATTCATTCGTACGAATAAATTAGAATGGATACATTCGAGCAAATGAATTAGAATAGATCGTACGAATGAATTAGAATGAATCCTACGAATGCATTAGCTAGAATGGATCCACCGAATGAGTTAGAATGGATCATACGAATGAATTAGAATGGATCGTACGAATGGATTAGAATGGATCGTACGAATGGATTAGAATGGATCGTACTAATGAATTAGAATGAATCGTACGAATGCATTAGAATGGATCGTACGAATGAATTAGAATGAATCGTACGAACGAATTAGAATGGATCGTACGAACGAATTAGAATGGATCGTATGAACGAATTAGAATGGATCGTACGAATGAATTAGAATGGATACATTCGAGCGAATGAATTAGAATGGATCGTACAAATGAATTAGAATGGATCATAGGAATGAATTAGAATGGATCATGCAAATGAATTAGAATGGATACATTCGTGCGAATGAATTAGAATAGATCATACGAATGAATTAGAATGGATCGTAGGAATGAATTAGAATGGATCGTGCGAATGAATTAGAAAGGATTGTACGAATGAATTATAATGGATACATTCATGCGAATGAATAAGAATGGATCATATGAAAGAATTAGAACGGATCGTGCGAATGAATTAGAATGGATACATTCGAGCGAATGTATTAGAATGGATCGTACGAATGAATTAGAATGGATCATAGGAATGAATTAGAATGGATCGTGCAAATGAATTAGAATGGATACATTCGTGCGAATGAATTAGAATGGATCATAGGAATGAATTAGAATGGATCGTACGAATGGATTATAATGGATCATATGAATGAATTCGAATGGTTACATTCGTGCGAATGAATTAGAATGGATCGTACGAATGGATTAGAATGGATCGTACGAATGGATTAGAACGGATACATTCGTACGAATGAATTAGAATGGATCGTACGAATGGATTAGAATGGATCATACGAATGTATTAGATCGTAGGAATGAGTTAGAATGAATCGTACGAATGAATTAGAATGGATCGTACAAATGAATTAGAATGAATCGAGCGAATGAATTAGAATGGATCGTATGAATGAATTAGAATGGATCATAGGAATGAATTAGAATGGATCGTGCAAATGAATTAGAATGAATACATTCGTGCGAATGAATTAGAATGGATCGTAGGAATTAATTAGAATGGATCGTACGAATGAATTAGAATAGATACATTTGTATGAATGAATTAGAATGGATCGTACGAATAAATTAGAATGGATCGTACGAATGGATTAGAATTGATCGTATGAATGGATTAGAATGGATCGTACAAATTAGAATGGATCATACGAATGAATTAAAATGGATACATTCATACGACTGAATTAGAAATTTATTCGTACGATCCATTCAAATTCAATTGTATGATCCATTCTAATTCATTCGCACGATCAATTCTTATTCATTCGTCCGATCCATTCTAATTCATTCGCACGAATGTATCCATTCTAATTCATTCGTATGATCCATTCTAAATCGTTCATACGATCCATTCTTATTCATTCTCACAAATGTAACCTTTTTAATTCATTTGTATGATCCATTCTAATTCATTCGTACGATACATTCTAATCCATTCGTACGATCGATTCTAATCCATTCGAAACGATCCATTCTAATTCATTCGTACGATCCATTCTAATTCATTCGCTCGAATGTATCCATTCTTATTCATTCGTACGATCCATTCTAATCCATTCGTACGATCCATTGTAAACCATTCGTACGATCCATTCTAATTCATTCGCACGAATGTAACCATTCTAATTCATTCATACGATCCATTCTAATTCATTCGCACAATCCATTCTAATTCATTCGTACGATCCATTCTAATTCATTCGCACGATCCATTCTAATTCATTCCTATGATCCATTCAAATTCATTCATACGATCCATTCTAATTCATTCGCACAAATGTAACTTACGAATGAATTAGAATGGATCATGCGAATGAATTAAAATGGATCGTACGAATGAATTAGAATTGATCGTACGAACAAATTAGAATGGATCGTACGAACGAATTAGAATGGATCGTACGAACGAATTAGAATGGATCGTACGAACGAATTAGGATGGATCATTCGAATGAATTAGAATGGATACATTCGAGCGAATGAATTATTATGGATCGTACGAATGAATTAGAATGGATCATAGGAATGAATTAGAATGGATCGTGCAAATGAATTAGAATGGATACATTCGTGCGAATGGATTAGAATAGATCGTACGAATGGATTAGAATGGATCGTACGAATGAATTAGAATGGTTACATTTGTGTGAATGAATTAGAATGGATCGTATGAATGGATTAGAACGCATTGTACGAACGAATTAGAATATATGCATTTGTGCGAATGAATAAGAATGGATCTTATGAATGAATTAGAATGGATCGTACGAAAGAATTAGAATGGATCGTACGAATGAATTAGAATGGATCATACGAATGAATTAGAATGGATCGGGTGAATGAATTTGAATGGATCGTACGAATGAATTAGAATGGATCGAACGAATGAATTAGAATGGATACATTCGAGCGAATGAATTAGAATAATCGTAGGAATGAATTAGAATGGATCATACGAATGAATTAGAATGGATCATGTGAATGAATTAGAATGGATCGTACGATTTATTCTAATTCATTCGTATGATCCATTCTAATGCATTCGAACGATTCATTCTAATTCATTCGCACGATCCATTCTAATTCATTCGTATGATCCATTCTAATTTATTCATACGATCGATTCTAATTCATTCGCACAATCCATTCTAATTCATTCGTACGATCCATTCTAATTCATTCATTCGATTCATTCTAATTCATTCCTACGATCCATTCTAATTCATTCGTACGATCCATTCTAATTCATTCGCACGATCCATTCTAATTTATTCCTATGATCCATTCTAATTCATTCGCACGAATGTAACCATTCTAATTCATTTGTACGATCCATTCTAATTCATTCGTACGAATAAATTACAATGGATACATTCGAGCGAATGAATTAGAATAGATCGTACGAATGAATTAGAATGGATCGTACGAAAATATTAGAATGGACATGCGAATGAATTAGAATGGATCGTACGAATGAATTAGAATGGATCCACCGAATGAGTTAGAATGGATCATACGAATGAATTAGAATGGATCGTACGAATGAATTAGAATGGATTATGCGAATGAATTAAAATGGATACATTTGTGTGATGAATAAGAATGGAGTGTACGAATGAATTAGAATGGAGCGTACGAATGAACTAGAATGGATACATTTCTAGGAATGAATAAGAATAGATCGTACGAAAGGATTAGAATGGTTACATTCGTGCGAATGAATTAGAATAGATCATACGAATGAATTAGAATGGATCGTACTAATGAATTAGAATAGATCGTACGAATGCATTTGAGTGGATCGTACGAATGAATTAGAATGGATACATTCGAGCGAATGAATTAGAATGGATCGTGCGAATGAATTATAATGGATCGTACGAATGAATTATAATGGATCGTACAAATGAATTAGAATGGATCGTACAATTGAATTAGAAAGGTTATATTTGTGAGAATTAATTAGAATGGATCGTACGAATGAATTAGAATGGATCAAACGAATAGATTAGAATGGATCGTACGAATGGATTGTGTCGAGCGAATGAAATAGAATAGATCGTAGGAATGAATTAGAATGGATCATACGAATGAATTTGAATGGATTGTGCGAATGAATTAGAATGGATTGTACGAATGATTAGAATGGATCGTACGAACGAATTAGAATGGATCGTACGAACGAATTAGAATGGATCGTATGAATGAATTAGAATGGATCGTGCCAACGAATTAGAATGGATCGTGCGAATGAATTAGAATGGATCGTGCGAACGAATTAGAATGGATCGTACGAACGAATTAGAATGGATTGTACGAACGAATTAGAATGGATCATACGAACGAATTAGAATGGATCATACAAACGAATTAGATTGGATCAAATGAACGAATTAGAATGGATCGTACGAATGAATTAGAAAGGTTACATTTGTGAGAATGAATTAGAATGGATCGTATGAATGAATTAGAATGGATCGTACGAATGGATTGGAATGGATCGTACGAATGGATTAGAATGGATCGTACGAATGAATTAGAATGGATCATACAAATGAATTAGAAAGGTTATATTCGTGAGAATGAATTAGAATGGATCGTACGAATGCATTAGAATGGATACATTCCTACGAAAGAATTATAATGGATCGTATGAATGAATTAGAATTGATCGTACGAATGGATTAGAATGGATCGTACGAATGAATTAGAATAGATCGTTCAAATGAATTAGAAAGGTTACATTTGTGCGAATGAATTAGATTGCATCGTACGAATGAATTTGAATGGATTGTATGAATGAATTTGAATGGATCGTACGAACGAATTAGAATGGATCATACGAACGAATTAGAATGGATCGTACGAACGAATTAGAATGGATCATTCAAATGAATTAGAATGGATACATTTGAGCAAATGAATTATTATGGATCGTACGAATGAATTAGAATGGATCATAGGAATGAATTAGAATGGATCGTGCAAATGAATTAGAATAGATACATTCGTGCGAATGGATTAGAATAGATCGTACGAATGGATTAGAATGGATCGTACGAATGAATTAGAATGGTTACATTCGTGCGAATGAATTAGAATGGATCGTACGAATGGATTAGAATGGATCGTATGAATGGATTAGAACGCATTGTACGAATGAATTAGAATAGTTACATTTGTGCGAATGAATAAGAATGGATCGTATGAATGAATTAGAATGGATCGTACGAAAGAATTAGAATGGATCGTACGAATGAATTAGAATGGATCATACGAATGAATTAGAATGGATCGGGCGAATGAATTTAAATGGATCGTACGAATGAATTAGAATGGATCGAACGAATGAATTAGAATGGATACATTCTAATTCATTCGTACGATCCATTCTAATTCATTCGTTCGATTCATTCTAATTCATTCCTACGATCCATTCTAATTCATTCGTACGATCCATTCTAATTCATTCGCACGATCCATTCTAATTTATTCCTATGATCCATTCTAATTCATTCGCACGAATGTAACCATTCCAATTCATTTGTACGATCCATTCTAATTCATTCGTACGAATAAATTAGAATGGATACATTCGAGCAAATGAATTAGAATAGATCGTACGAATGAATTAGAATGGATCGTACGAATAAATTAGAATGGACGTGCGAATGAATTAGAATGGATCGTACGAATGAATTAGAATGGGTCCACCGAATGAGTTAGAATGGATCATACGAATGAATTAGAATGGATCGTACGAATGAATTAGAATGGATTGTGCGAATGAATTAAAATGGATACATTTGTGTGATGAATAAGAATGGAGTGTACGAATGAATTAGAATGAAGCGTACGAATGAACTAGAATGGATACATTCGTAGGAATGAATAAGAATAGATCGTACGAAAGGATTAGAATGGTTACATTCGTGCGAATGAATTAGAATAGATCATACGAATGAATTAGAATGGATCGTACTAATGAATTAGAATAGATCGTACGAATGCATTTGAATGGATCGTACGAATGAATTAGAATGGATACATTCGAGCGAATGAATTAGAATGGATCGTGCAAATGAATTATAATGGATCGTACGAATGAATTATAATGGATCGTACAAATGAATTAGAATAGATCGTACAAATGAATTAGAAAGGTTACATTTGTGAGAATGAATTAGAATGGATCGTACGAATGAATTAGAATGGATCGTACGAATAGATTAGAATGGATCGTACGAATGGATTGTGTCGAGCGAATGAATTAGAATAGATCGTAGGAATGAATTAGAATGGATCATACGAATGAATTTGAATGGATCGTGCGAATGAATTAGAATGGATTGTACGAATGATTTAGAATGGATCGTACGAACGAATTAGAATGGATCGTACGAACGAATTAGAATGGATCGTACGAATGAATTAGAATGGATCGTGCCAACGAATTAGAATGGATCATGCGAATGAATTAGAATGGATCGTGCGAACGAATTAAAATAGATCGTATGAACGAATTAGAATGGATCGTACGAACGAATTAGAATGGATCATATGAACGAATTAGAATGGATCATACGAACGAATTAGAATGGATCATATGAACGAATTAGAATGGATCGTACGAATGAATTAGAAAGGTTACATTTGTGAGAATGAATTAGAATAGATCGTACGAATGGATTAGAATGGATCGTACGAATGGATTAGAATGGATCGTACGAATGGATTAGAATGGATCGTACGAATGAATTAGAATAGATCATACAAATGAATTAGAAAGGTTACATTCGTGAGAATGAATTAGAATGGATCGTACGAATGCATTAGAATAGATGCATTCGTACGAAAGAATTAGAATGGATCGTATGAATGAATTAGAATTGATCGTACTAATGGATTAGAATGGATCGTACGAATGAATTAGAATAGATCGTACAAATGAATTAGAAAGGTTACATTTGTGCGAATGAATTAGATTGCATCGTACGAATGAATTTGAATGGATTGTACGAATGAATTAGAATGGATCGTACGAATGAATTAGAATGGATAAATTCATGCGAATGAATTAGAATGGATCGTAGGAATGAATTAGAATGGATCGTACGAATGAATTAGAATGGATAGTGCGAATGAATTAGAATGGATCGTGCGAATGAATTAGAATGGATCCTACGAATGAATTAGAATGGATCGTACGAATGAATTAGAATGGATTGTACGAATGAATTAGAATGGATCGTGCGAATGAATTAGAATGAATCGTACGAATGCATTAGAATGGATCGTGCAAGTGAATTAGAATGGATACATTAGTACAAATGAATTAGAATGGATCGTGCGAATGAATTAGAATGAATCGTACGAATGAATTAGAATGGATCATATGAATGAATTAGAATGGTTACATTCGTGCGAATGAATTAGAATAGATCGTACGAATGGATTAGAATGGATCGTACGAATGGATTAGAACACATTGTACGAATGAATTAGAATAGGTACATTTGTGCGAATGAATTAGATTGCATCGTGCGAATGAATTAGAATGGATCGTACGAATGAATTAGAATGGATCATGCGAATGAATTAGAATGGATCGTACGAATGAATTAGAATGGATCGTGCGAATGAATTAGAATGAATCGTACGAATTCATTAGAATGGATCGTGCAAATGAATTAGAATAGATACATTCGTACAAATGAATTAGAATGGATCGTGCGAATGAATTAGAATGAATCGTACGAATGAATTAGAATGGATCATATGAATGAATTAGAATGGTTACATTCGTGCGAATGAATTAGAATAGATCGTACGAATGGATTAGAATGGATCGTACGAATGGATTAGAACGCATTGTACGAATGAATTAGAATAGGTACATTTGTGCGAATGAATTAGATTGCATCGTGCGAATAAATTAGAATGGATCGTACGAATGAATTAGAATGGATTATGCGAATGAATTAGAATGGATCGTACGAATGAATTAGAATGGATCGTGCGAATGAATTAGAATGGATCGTATGAATGAATTAGAATGGATCCACTGAATGAGTTAGAATGGATCATACGAATGAATTAGAATGGATCGTATGAATGACTTAGAATGGATTGTACGAATAAATTAGAATAGATCAAAGGAATGAATTAGAATGGATCGTGCAAATGAATTAGAATGGATACATTTGTGCGAATGAATTAGAATGGATCGTAGGAAAGAATTAGAATGGATCGTTTGAATGAATTAGAATGGTTACATTCGTGCGAATGAATTAGAAAGGACCGTACGAATGAATTAGAATGGATATATTCGTGCGAATGAATTAGAATGGATCGTACGAATGAATTAGACTGGATCGTACGAATAAATTAGAATGGATACATTCGTGCGAATGAATTAGAATGGATCGTACGAATGAATTAGAATAGATCGAACGAATGAATTAGAATGGATTGTGCAAATGAATTAGAATGGATACATTCATGCGAATGAATCTGAATGGATTGTATGAATGAATTACAATGGATCGTACGAATGAATTAGAATGGATCGTACGAATGAATTAGAATAGCTCATACGAATGAATTAGAATGAATCGTACGAATGAATTAGAATGGTTACATTCGTGAGAATGAATTAGAATAGATCGTACGAATGAATTAGAATGGATCATACAAATAAATTAGAATGGATCATGCGAATGAATTAGAATGGATCGTACGAGTGAATTAGAATGGATCCACCGAATGAGTTAGAATGGATCATACGAATGAATTAGAATGGATCGTACGAATGAATTAGAATGGATTGTGCGAATGAATTAGAATGGATCGTATGAATGAATAAGAATGGATCGTATGAATGAATTAGAATGGATCATGCGAATGAATTAGAATGAATCATACAAATGAATTAGAATGGATCGTGCGAATGAATTAGAATGGATCATGCGAATGAATTAGAATGGATACATTCGTACAAATAAATTAGAATGGATCGTGCGAATGAATTAGAATGGATCGTATGAACGAATTAGAATGGATCGTACGAATGAATTAGAATGGATACATTCGAGCGAATGAATTAGAATGGATCGTACGAATGAATTAGAATGGATCATAGGAATGAATTAGACTGGATCGTGCAAATGAATTAGAATGGATATATTCGTGCGAATGAATTAGAATGGATCGTGCGAATGAATTAAAATGGATCGTACGAATGAATTAGAATGGATACATTTGAGCGAATGAATTAGAATAGATTGTGCGAATGAATTAGAATGGATCGTACGAATAAATTAGAATGGATCGTGCGAATGAATTAGAATCGATCGTATGAATGAATTAGCATGGAACATACGAATAAATTAGATCGTACGAATGAATTAGAATGGATCGTACGAATGAATTAAAATGGATACATTCATACGACTGAATTAGAATAGATCGTGCGAATTAATTAGAATGGATCGTACGAATGAATTTGAATGGATACATTTGTGCGAATGAATCTGAATGGATTGTATGAATGAATTACAATGGATCGTACGAATGAATTAGAATGGATCGTACGAATGAATTAGAATAGCTCATACGAATGAATTAGAATGAATCGTATGAATGAATTAGAATGGTTACATTCGTGCGAATGAATTAGAATAGATCGTACGAATGAATTAGAATGGATCGTACGAATAAATTAGAATGGATCGTGCGAATGAATTAGAACGGATCGTACGAATGAATTAGAATGGATCCACCGAATGAGTTAGAATGGATCATACGAATGAATTAGAATGGATCGTATGAATGAATTAGAATGGATTATGCGAATGAATTAGAATGGATCGTATGAATGAATAAGAATGGATCATACGAATGAATTAGAATGGATCGTGCGAATGAATTAGAATGAATCGTACGAATGCATTAGAATGGATCGTACGAATGAATTAGAATGAATCGTATGATCCATTCTAATTCATTCGTCCGATCCATTCTAATTCATTCGCACGAATGTATCTATTCTAATTCATTTGTATAATTTATTCTTATTCATTCGCACGATCCATTCTAATTCATTCGTATGATCCATTCTAATTCATTCTTACGATCCATTCTAATCCATTCTAATTTATTCTTATTCATTCGCATGATCCATTCTAATTCATTCCTACGATCTATTCTAATTCATTCTCTCGAATGTATCCATTCTTCATTCGTACGATCCATTCTAATTCATTCGCACGATCCATTCTAATTCATTCGCACGAATGTATCCATTCTAATTCATTTGCACGATCTGTTCTAATTTATTCCTATGATCCATTCTAATTCATTCGTACGATCCATTCTAATTCATTCGCTCGAATGTATCCATTCTAATTCATTTGTACGATCCATTCTAATTCGTTCATACGATCCATTCTAATTCATTCGCACGATCCATTCTAATTCATTTGTACGAATGTATCCATTCTAATTCATTCGCACGATGCATTCTAATTCATTCGCATAATCCATTCTAATTCATTCGTACGATTCATTCTAATTCATTCGCACGATCTATTCTAATTCATTCGTACGATCCATTCTTATTCATTTGCACGATCCATTCTAATTCATTCGCACAATCCATTCTAATTCATTCGTACGATTCATTCTAATTCATTCGCACGATCCATTCTAATTCATTCGTACGATCCATTCCTATTCATTCGCACGGTCCATTCTAATTCATTTGCACGATCCATTCTAATTCATTCGTTCGATTTATTCTAATTCATTCGTACGATCCATTCTAATTCATTCGCATGAATGTATCCATTCTAATTCATTCGTACGATCCATTCTAATTCATTCGTATGATCCATTCTAACTCATTCGGTGGATCCATTCTAATTTATTCGTACGATCCATTCTAATTCATTCGCACGATCCATTCTAATTTATTCGTACGATCCATTCTAATTCATTCGTACAATCTATTCTAATTCATTCGCACAAATGTAACCATTCTAATTCATTCGTATAATTCATTCTAATTCATTCGTATGAGCTATTCTAATTCATTCGTACGATCCATTCTAATTCATTCATACGATCCATTGTAATTCATTCATACAATCCATTCAGATTCATTCGCACGAATTTATCCATTCTAATTCATTTGGACGATCCATTCTAATTCATTTGTTCGATCCATTCTAATTCATTCGTACAATCCATTCTAATTCATTCGCACGAATGTATCCATTCTAATTTATTCGTACGATCCAGTCTAATTCATTCGTACGATCCATTCTAATTCATTCGCACGAATATATCCATTCTAATTCATTCGTACGATCCTTTCTAATTCATTCGCACGAATGTAACCATTATAATTCATTCGTACGATCCATTCTTATTTATTCATACGATCCATTTTAATTCATTCGCACAAATGTATCTATTCTAATTCATTCGTACAATGCATTCTTATCCATTCTAATTCATTCGTACGATCCATTCTAATTCATTCGTATGATCCATTCTAACTCATTCGGTGGATCCATTCTAATTCATTCGTATGATCCATTCTAATTAATTCGCACGATCGATTCTAATTCATTCGCACGATCCATTCTAATTCATTCGCACGATCCATTATAATTCATTCGCACGATGCAATCTAATTTATTCGCACAAATGTATCTATTCTAATTCATTCGTACAATGCGTTCTAATCTATTCGTACGATCCATTCTAATCCATTCGTACGATCCAATCTAATTCATTCGCACGAATGTAACCATTCTAATTCATTCATATGATCCATTATAATTCATTCGTACGATCCATTCTAATTCATTCGCACGATCCATTCTAATTCATTTGTACGAATGTATCCATTCTAATTCATTCGCGCGATCCATTCTAATGCATTCGTACGATCCATTCTAATTCATTCGTATGATCTATTCAAATTTATTCATAAGATCCATTCAAATTCATTCGCATGATCCATTCTAATTCATTCGTACGATCCATTCTAATTCATTCGTTCGATCCATTCTAATTCATTCGTATGATCCATTCTTATTCATTCGCATGAATGTATCCATTCTAATTCATTTGCTCGATCCATTCTAATTCATTCCTATTATCCATTCTAATGCATTCGTACGATTCATTCTAATTCATTCGTACGATCTATTCTAATTTATTCGTACGATTCATTCTAATTCATTCGCACGAATGTAACCTTTCTAATTCATTTGTATGTATCCATTCTAATTCATTCGCACGATCCATTCTAATTCATTTGTACGATCCATTTTAATTCATTCGTACGATCTATTCTAATTCATTCGATACATTCGTGCGAATGAATTAGAATGGATCATAGGAATGAATTAGAACGGATCGTACGAATGGATTAAAATGGATACATTCATACGATCCATTCTAATTCATTCGTATGATCCATTCTAATTCATTCGCACGATCCATTCTAATTTATTCGTACGATCCATTCTAATCCATTCATACGATCCATTCTAATCCATTCGTACGATCCATTCTAATTCATTCGCATGATCCATTCTAATTCATTCGCACGATCCATTCAAATTCATTCGCACGATCCATTCTAATTCATTCGTACGATCCATTCTAATTCATTTGAACGATCCATTCTAATTCATTCGCACGAATGTATCCATTCTAATTCATTCGCACGATCCATTCTAATTCATTCGTTCGATCCATTCTAATTCATTCGTACGATCCATTCAAATTCATTCGCATGATCCATTCTAATTCATTCGTACGATCCATTCTAATTCATTCGCACGAATGTATCCATTCTAATTCATTCGCACAAATGTATCCATTCTAATTCATTCGTACGATCCATTCTTATTCATTCATACGATCCATTCTAATTCATTTGCACGATCCATTCTAATTCATTCTCACAAATGTAACCTTTCTAATTCATTTGTACGATCCATGCTAATTCATTCGTACGATCCATTCTAATCCATTCGTACGATCCATTCTAATCCATTCGTACGATTCATTCTAATTCATTCGCACGAATGTAACCATTCTAATTCATTCGTACGATCTATTCTAATTCATTCCTATGATCCATTCTAATTCATTCGCACGAATGTATCCATTCTTATTCATTTGCATGATCCATTCTAATTCATTCGTACGATCCATTCTAATTCACTCGTACGATCCATTCTAATTCATTCGCACGATCCATTCTAATTCATTCGCACGATCCATTCTAATTCATTCGAACGATCCATTCTAATTCATTCGCACGAATGTATCCATTCTAATGCATTCGTAGGATCCATTGTAATCCATTCGTACGATCCATTCTATTCCATTCTAATTCATTCGTACGATCCATTCTAATTCATTCATATGATACATTCTAATTCGTTCGTACGATCCATTCTAATTCGTTCGTACGATCCATTCTAATTCATTCGCACGATCCATTCTAATTCATTCGTACGATCCATTCTAATTCATTCATACGATCCATTCTAATTCATTCGCTCGAATGTATCCATTCTAATTCATTCGTTCGATCCATTCTAATTCATTCGTACGATCCATTCAAATTCATTGTCACAAATGTAACCTTTCTAATTCATTTGTATGATCCATTCTAATTCATTCGTACGATCCATTCTAATTCATTCGATACATTCGTGCGAATGAATTAGAATGGATCATAGGAATGAATTAGAATGGATCGTACGAATGGATTAAAATGGATACATTCATACGATCCATTCTAATTCATTCGTATGATCCATTCTAATTCATTCGCACGATCCATTCTAATTTATTCGTACGATCCATTCTAATCCATTCATACGATCCATTCTAATCCATTCGTACGATCCATTCTAATTCATTCGCATGATCCATTCTAATTCATTCGCACGATCCATTCAAATTCATTCGCACGATCCATTCTAATTTATTCGTACGATCCATTCTAATTCATTTGTACGATCCATTCTAATTCATTCGCATGAATGTATCCATTCTAATTCATTCGCACGATCCATTCTAATTCATTCGTTCGATCCATTCTAATTCATTCGTACGATCCATTCAAATTCATTCGCATGATCCATTCTAATTCATTCGTACGATCCATTCTAATTCATTCGCACGAATGTATCCATTCTAATTCATTCGCACAAATGTATCCATTCTAATTCATTCGTACGATCCATTTTTATTCATTCATACGATCCATTCTAATTCATTTGCACGATCCATTCTAATTCATTCTCACAAATGTAACCTTTCTAATTCATTTGTACGATCCATTCTAATTCATTCGTACGATCCATTCTAATCCATTCGTACGATCCATTCTAATCCATTCGTACGATTCATTCTAATTCATTCGCACGAATGTAACCATTCTAATTCATTCGCACGAATGTAACCATTCTAATTCATTCATACGATCTATTCTAATTCATTCCTATGATCCATTCTAATTCATTCGCACGAATGTATCCATTCTTATTCATTTGCATGATCCATTCTAATTCATTCGTACGATCCATTCTAATTCATTCGTACGATCAATTCTAATTCATTCGCACGATCCATTGTAATTCATTCGCACGATCCATTCTAATTCATTCGAACGATCCATTCTAATTCATTCGCACGAATGTATCCATTCTAATGCATTCGTACGATCCATTGTAATCCATTCGTACGATCTATTCTAATCCATTCTAATTCATTCGTACGATCCATTCTAATTCATTCATATGATACATTCTAATTCGTTCGTACGATCCATTCTAATTCGTTCGTACGATCCATTCTAATTCATTCGTACGATCCATTCCAATTCATTCGTACGATCCATTCTAATTCATTCATACGATCCATTCTAATTTATTCGCTCGAATGTATCCATTCTAATTCATTCGTTCGATCCATTCTAATTCATTCGTACGATCCATTCTAATTCATTGTCACAAATGTAACCTTTCTAATTCATTTGTATGATCCATTCTAATTCATTCGTACGATCCATTCTTATTTATTGATACGATCCATTCAAATTCATTCGCATGATCCATTCTAATTCATTCGTACGATCCATTCTAATTCATTCTCACGAATGTAACCTTTGTAATTCATTTGTATGATCCATTCTAATTCATTCGCACGATCTATTCTAATTCATTCGCATGATCCATTCTAATTCATTCGTCCGATCCATTCTAATTCATTCGCACGAATGTATCCATTCTAATTCATTCGTACGATCCATTCAAATTCATTCGCACGATCCATTCTAATTCATTCGTAAGATCTATTAAAATTCATTCGCACGATCCATTCTAATTCATTCGTACGATCCATTCAAATTCATTTGCACGATCCATTCTAATTCATTCATATGATTAATTCTAATTCATTCGTACGATCCATTCTAATTCATTCGCACGAATGTAACCATTCTAATTCATTCGTACGATTCATTCTAATTCATTCCTACAATCCATTCTAATTCATTCGCACGAATGTATCCATTCTAATTCATTTGCACGATCCATTCTAATTCATTCCGATGATCCATTCTAATTCATTCGTACGATCCATCTAATTCATTCGCTCGAATGTATCCATTCTAATTCATTCATACAATCCATTCTAATTCGTTCATACGATCTATTCTAATTTGTTCATACGATCCATTCTAATCCATTCGTACGATCCATTCTAATCCATTCGTACGATCCATTCTAATTCATTCTCACAAATGTAACCTTTCTAATTCATTTGTACGATCCATTCTAATTCATTCGTACGATCCATTCTAAACCATTCGTACGATCCATTCTAATTCATTCACACGAATGTAACCATTCTAATTCATTCGTACGATCCATTCTAATTCATTCTCACAAATGTTAACTTTCTAATTCATTCGTACGATCCATTCTAATTTATTCGTATGATCCATTCTAATCCATTCGTACGATCCATTCTAATCCATTCGTACGATCCATTCTAATTCATTCGCACGAATGTAACCATTCTAATTCATTCGTACGATCCATTCTAATTCATTCCTACGATCCATTCTAATTCATTCGCACGAATGTATCCATTCTAATTTATTTGCACGACCCATTGTAATTCATTCCTATGATCCATTCTAATTCATTCGTAAGATCCATTCTAATTCATTCGCTCGAATGTATCCATTCTAATTCATTTGTACGATTCATTCTAATTCATTCGCACAATCCATTCTAATTCTTTCGTACGATCCATTCTTATTCATTCATACGATCCATTCTAATTCATTTGTACGAATGAATTAGAATGGATCGTACGAATGGATTAGAATGGATCGTACGAATGAATTAGAATGGATCGTACGAACGAATTAGAATGGATCGTATGAACGAATTAGAATGGATCGTAGGAATGAATTAGAATGGATACATTCGAGCGAATGAATTAGATGGATCGTACCAATGAATTAGAATGGATCATTGGAATGAATTAGAATGGATCGTGCAAATGAATTAGAATGGATACATTCGTGCGAATGAATTAGAATGGATCGTAGGAATGAATTAGAAAGGATCGTACGAATGAATTTGAATGGTTAAATTCGTGCGAATGGATTAGAATGGATCGTACGAATGGATTAGAATGGATCGTACGAATGAATTAGAATGGATCGTACAAATGAATTAGAAAGGTTATATTTATGAGAATGATTTAGAATGGATCGTACGAATGGATTAGAATGGATCGTACGAATGGATTAGAATGGACCATACAAATGAATTAGAAAGGTTACATTCGTGAGAATGAATTAGAATGGATCGTACGAATGAATTAGAATAGATCATGCGAATGAATTTGAATGGATCGTACGAATGAATTAGAATGGATCGAACGAATGAATTTGAATGGATACATTCGAGCAAATGAATTAGAATAGATCGTAGGAATGAAATAGAATGGATCATACGAATGAATTAGAATGGATCGTGCGAATGAATTAGAATGGATTGTACGAATGAATTAGAATGGATACATTCGTGCGAATGAATTAGAATGGATCGGACGAATGAATTAGAATGGATCGTATGATTCATTCTAATTCATTCACACGATCCATTCTAATGCATTCGTACGATTCATTCTAATTCATTCGCACGATCCATTCTAATTCATTCGTATGATCCATTATAATTTATTTGCACGAATATACGATCCATTCTAATTTATTCGCTAGAATGTATCCATTCTAATTCATTCGTACAATCCATTCTAATTTATTCGTACAAATGTATCCATTCAAATTAATTCGTACGTTCCATTCTAATTCATTCGTACGATTCATTCTAATTCATTCGTACGATCAATTCTAATTCATTCGTACGATCCATTCTAATTTATTCGCACGAATGTATTCATTCAATTTAATTCGTACGATCCATTCTAATTCAATCATACGATCCATTCTAATTCATTCGTATGATCTATTCTAATTCATTCCTATGATCTATTCTAATTCATTCGCTCGAATGTATCCATTCTAATTCATTCGTACGATCCATTCTTATTCATTTGTACGATCCATTCTAATTCATTCGTATGATCAATTCTAATTCATTCGCACGATCCATTTTAATTCATTCTCACGAATGTAACCTTTCTAATTCATTTGTATGATCCATTCTAATCCATTCGTACGATCCATTCTAATCCATTCGTACGATCCATTATAATCCATTCGTACGATCCATTCTAATTCATTCTCACAAATGTAACCTTTCTAATTCATTCGTACGATCCATTCTAATCCATTCGTACGATCCATTCTAATCCATTCGTACGATCCATTCTAATTCATTCGCATGAATATAACCATTCTAATTCATTCGTACGATCCATTCTAATTCATTCCTTCGAATGAGTTAGAATGGATCATACGAATAAACTAGAATGGATCGTACCAATGAATTAGAATGGATCGAACGAATTAATTAGAATGGATACATTCGAGCGAATGAATTAGAATAGATCGTAGGAATGAATTAGAATGGATCATACGAATGAATTAGAATGGATCGTGCGAATGAATTAGAATGGATTGTACGAATGAAGTAGAATGGATCGTGTGAATGAAATAGAATGAATCGTACGAATGCATTAGAATGGATACATTCGTGCGAATGAATTAGAATGGATCGTACGAATGAATTAGAATGGATCGTGTGAATAAATTAGAATGGATCGTACGAATGAATTAGAATGGATCGTGCGAATGAATTAGAATGGATCGTACGAATGAATTTGAATGGATACATACAAATGAATTAGAAAGGTTACATTCGTGAGAATGAATTAGAATGGATCGTACGAATGAATTAGAATGGATCGTACGAATGAATTAGAATGAATACATTCGAGCGAATGAATTAGAATGGATCGTACGAATGAATTAGAATGGATCATAGGAATGAATTAGAATGGATCGTGCAAATGAATTAGAATGGATCGTACGAATGGATTAGAATGGATCATACGAATAAATTAGAATGGATCATACAAATGAATTAGAAAGGTTACATTCGTGAGAATGAATTAGAATGGATCGTGCGAATGAATTAGAATGGATCGTGCGAATGAATTAGAATGGATCGTACGAACGAATTAGAATGCATCGTATGAACGAATTAGAATGGATCGTACGAATGAATTAGAATGGATACATTCGAGCGAATGAATTAGAATGGATCGTATGAATGAATTAGAATGGATCCTAGGAATGAATTAGAATAGATCATGCAAATGAATTAGAATGGATACATTCGTGCGAATGAATTAGAATGGATCGTAGGAATGAATTAAAATAGATCGTACGAATGAATTAGAATGGTTACATTCGTGCGAATGAATTAGAATCGATCGTACGAATGAATTAGAATGGATCGTATGAGTGAATAAGAATGGATCATACGAATGAATTAGAATGGATCGGGCGAATGAATTAGAATGAATCGTACGAACGCATTAGAATGGATCGTACGAATGAATTAGAATGAATCGTATGATCCATTCTAATTCATTCGCATGAATGTATCCATTCTAATTCATTCGTACAATCCATTCTAATTCATTCGCACGATCCATTCTAATTCATTCGTATGATCCATTCTAATTCATTCCTACGATCTATTTTAATTCATTCGCTCGAATGTATCCATTCTAATTCATTCATACGATCCTTTCTAATTCATTCGCACAATCCTTTCTAATTCATTCTAATCCATTCTAATTCATCCGTATGATCCATTCTAATTCATTCGTACGATCCATTCTAATCCATTCGTACGATCCATTCTAATGCATTCGTACGATCCATTCTAATTCGTTCTCACAAATGTAACCTTTCTAATTCATTTGTACGATCAATTCTAATGCATTCATACGATCCATTCTAATCCATTCGTACGATCCATTCTAATCCATTCGTACGATCAATTCTAATCCATTCGTACGATCCATTCTAATTCATTCGCACGAATGTAACTATTCTAATTCATTCGTACGATCTATTCTAATTCATTCCTACGATCCATTCTAATTCATTCGCACGAATGTATCCATTCTAATTCATTTGAACGATCCATTCTAATTCATTCCTATGATCCATTCTAATTCATTCATACGATCGATTCTAATTCATTCGCTCGAATGTATCCATTCTAATTCTTTCGTACGATCCATTCTAATTCATTCGTACGATCCATTCTAATCCATTCGTACGATCCATTCTAATTCATTCGTACAATGCATTCTAATCCATTCGTACGATCCATTCTAATCCATTCGTACGATCCATTCTAATTCATTTGTACGAATGGATCCATTCTAATTCATTAGTACGATCCATTCTAATTCATTCTTACATTCCATTCTAATTCAATTGCACGATTGTATCCATTCTAATTCATTCGCACAATCCATTCTAATTCATTAATACGATCCATTCTAATTAATTCGTATGATCCATTCTAACTCATTCGGTTGATCCATTCTAATTCATTCGTACGATCCATTCTAATTCATTCGCACGATCCATTTTAATTTATTCGTACGATCCATTCTAATTCATTCGTACGATCTATTCTAATTCATTCGCATGATCCATTCTAATTCATTCGTTCGATCCATTCTAATTCATTCGTACAATCCATTGAAATTCATTCGTACGATGCAATCTAATTCATTCGTACGATGCAATCTAATTTATTCGCATGATCCATTCTAATTCATTCGTACGATTCATTCTAATTCATTCGCACGAATGTATCCATTCTAATTCATTTGCACGATCCATTCTAATTCATTCCTATGATCCATTCTAATTCATTCATACGATCCATTCTAATTCATTCGCTCGAATGTATCCATTCTAATTCATTCGTACGATCCATTCTAATTCATTCGTACGATCCATTCTAATCCATTCGTACAATCCATTCTAATTCATTCGTACAATGCATTCTAATCCATTCGTATGATCCATTCTAATCCATTCGTACGATCCATTCTAATTCATTTGTACGAATGGATCCATTCTAATTCATTAGTACGATCCATTCTAATTCATTCTTACATTCCATTCTAATTCAATTGCACGATTGTATCCATTCTAATTCATTCGCACGATCCATTCTAATTCATTTGCACGATCCATTCTAATTCATTCCTATGATCCATTCTACTTCGTTCGTACGATCAACTCTAATTCATTCGCTCGAATGTGTCCATTCTAATTCATTCGTACGATTCATTATAATTCATTCGTATGATCAATTCTAATTCATTCTCACAAATGTAACCTTTCTAATTCATTTGTACGATCCATTCTAATTAGAAAGGTTACATTCGAGCAAATGAATTAGAATAGATCGTAGGAATGAATTAGAATGGATCATACGAATGAATTAGAATGGATCGTGCGAATGAATTAGAATGAATCGTACGAATGCATTAGAATGGATCGTACGAATGAATTAGAATGAATCGTACGAACGAATTAGAATGGATCGTACGAACGAATTAGAATGGATCGTATGAACGAATTAGAATGTATCGTACGAATGAATTAGAATGGATATATTCGAGCGAATGAATTAGAATGGATCGTATGAATGAATTAGAATGGATCATAGGAATGAATTAGGATGGATCGTGCAAATGAATTAGAATGGATACATTCGTGCGAATGAATTTGAATAGATCATACGAATGAATTAGAATGGATCGTACGAATGAATTAGAATGGATCGTGCGAATGAATTAGAATGAATCATACGAATGACTTAGAATGGATCGTACGAATGAATTAGAATAGATACATTTGTACGAATGAATTAGAATGGATCGTACGAATGGATTAGAATAGATACATTTGTGCGAATGAATTAGATTGCATCGTACGAATGAATTTGAATGGATTGTACGAATGAATTAGAATGGATCGTACGAATGAATTAGAATGGATACATTCGAGCGAATGAATTAGAATGGATCATACGAATGAATTAGAATGGATACATTTGTGCGAATGATTTTGAATGGTTTGCACGAATTGAATTAGAATGGATCATACGAATGAATTAGAATGGATCGTGCGATTGAATTAGAATTGATCATACGAATGAATTAGAATGGATCGTACGAATGAATTAGAATGGATCATATGAAAGAATTAGAATGGATCGTGCGAATGAATTAGAAAGGATCGTACGAATGAATTAGAATGGATTGTACGAATGAATTAGAATGGATCATACAAATGAATTAGAATGGATTATACACATGAATTAGAAAGGTTACATTCATGAGAATGAATTAGAATGGATCGTACGAATGAATTAGAATGGATACATTCAAGTGAATGAATTAGAATGCATCGTACGAATGAATTAGAATGGATCATAAGAATGAATTAGAATGGATCGTGCAAATGAATTAGAATGGATACATTCGTGCGAATGAATTAGAATGGATCGTAGGAATGAATTAGAATGGATCGTACGAATGAATCAGAATGGTTATATTCGTGCGAATGAATTAGAATCGATCATAGGAATGAATTTGAACGGATCGGGTGAATGAATTAGAATGGATCGTACAAATGAATTAGAATGGATCGTACGAATGAATTTGAATGGATCGTACGAATGAATTAGAATGGATACATTCGTGCGAATGAATTAGAATAGATCATGCGAATAAATTAGAATAGATCGATCGTACGAATGAATTAGAATGGATCGTACGAATGAATTAGAATGGATCGAATGAATGAATTAGAATGGATACATTCGAGCGAATGAATTAGAATAGATCGTAGGAATGAATTAGAATGGATCATACGAATGAATTAGAATGGATCGTGCGAATGAATTAGAAAGGATCGTACAAATGAATTAGAATGGATATATTCGTGCGAATGAATTAGATTGCATCGTACGAATGAATTTGAATGGATTGTACGAATAAATTAGAATGGATCGTACGAATGAATTAAAATGGATCATGCGAATGAATTAGAATAGATCGTACGAATGAATTAGAATGGATCATACGAATAAATTAAAATGGATCGTGCGAATGAATTAGAATGGATCGTACGAATGAATTAGAATGGATCGTACAAATGAATTAGAAAGGTTACATTTGTGAGAATGAATTAGAATGGATCGTATGAATGAATTAGAATGGATTGTACGAATGGATTAGAAAGGATCGTACGAATGAATTAGAATTGATCATGCGGATGAATTAGAATGGATTGTACGAATGAATTAGAATGGATACATTTGTGCGAATGAATTAGAATGGATCGTATGAATGAATTAGAATGGATATATTTATGCGAATGAATTAGAATAGATCGAACGAATGAATTAGAATAGATATATTTGTGCGAATGAATTACAATAGATCATACGAATGAATTAGAATGGATCGTACGAATGAATTAGAATGGATACATTTGTGCGAATGAATTAGAATGGATCGTATATTCGTGCAAATAAATTAGAATGGTTCGTACGAATGAATTATAATGGATCCACCGAATGAGTTAGAATGGATCATACGAATGAATTAGAATGGATCGTACGAATGAATTAGAATGGATTGTGCGAATGAATTAGAATGGATCGTATGAATGAATAAGAATGGATCGTACGAATGGATTAGAATGGATCGTACGATGCAATCTAATTCAGTCTAATTCATTCGCACGAATGTTTCTAATTCATTCGCTCGATCCATTCTAATTCATTCGTACGATCCATTCTAATTCATTCGCACGATCCATTCTTATTCATTCATACAATCCATTCTAATTCATTCGCACAATTCATTCTAATTCATTCATACGATCCATTCTAATTCATTCGTATGATCCATTCTAACTCATTCGGTGGATCCATTCTAATTCATTCATCGATCCATTCAAATTCATTCGTACGATGCAATCTAATTCATTCGTACAATTGTATCTATTCTAATTCATTCGTACAATGCGTTCTAATCCATTCATACGATCCATTCTAATCCATTCGTACGATCCATTCTATTTTATTCGCATGAATGTAACCATTCTAATTTATTCATATGATCCATTCTAAGTCATTCGTACGATCCATTCTAATTCATTCGTATGATCCATTCTAATCCATTCGTACGATCCATTGTAATTCATTCGTACGATCCATTCTAATTCGTTCATACGATCCATTCTAATTCGTTCGTACGATTCATTCTAATTCGTTCGTACGATCCATTCTAATTTATTTGTACGATCCATTTTAATTCATTCGCATGATCCATTCTAATTCATTCGTACGATCCATTCTAATTCATTCCTACGATCTATTCTAATTCATTCCTACGATCTATTCTAATTCATTCGCTCGAATGTATCCATTCTAATTCATTCGTACGATCCATTCTTATTCATTCGTACGTTCCATTCAAATTTATTCACATGATCCTTTCTAATTCATTCGTATGATCCATTCTAATTCATTCTCATGAATGTAACCTTTCTAATTCATTTGTATGATCCATTCTAATTCATTCGTTCGATCCATTCTAATCCATTCGTACGATCCATTCAAATCCATTCGTACGATCAATTCTAATCCATTCGTACGATCCATTCAAATCCATTCGTACGATCCATTCTAATCCATTCGTACGATCCATTCTAATTCATTCGCACAAATGTATCCATTCTAATACATTCTAATTCATTCGCTCGAATGTATCCATTCTAATTCATTCGTACGATCCATTCTAATTCATTCGTCCGATCCATTCTAATTCATTCGCACGAATGTATCCATTCTAATCCATTCGTACAATCTATTCTAATTCTTTCGCACGATCCATTCTAATTCATTCGTATGGTCCATTCTAATTCATTCGTATGATCCATTCTAATTAATTCGCTCGAATGTATCCATTCTAATTCATTCATACGATCCATTCTAATTCATTCGTACGATCCATTCTAATTCATTCTCACGAATGTAACCTTTCTAATTCATTTGTATGATCCATTCTAATTCATTCGTACGATCCATTCTAATCCATTCGTACGATCCATTCTAATCCATTCGTACGATCCATTCTAATACATTCATACGATCCATTCTAACTCATTCGTACGATTCATTCTAATTCATTCGCTCGAATGTATCCATTCTAATCCATTCTAATTCATCGCACGAATCCATTCTAATTCATTCGCACGAATGTATCCATTCTAATTCATTCGTGCAAATGAATTAGAACAGATTCGTACGATGAATTAGAATGGATCGTACGAATGAATTATAATGGATCGTACGAATGGATTAGAATGGATCGTACGAATGGATTAGAATGGATCTTACGAATGGATTAGAATAGATCGTACGAAGGAATTAGAATGGATCATACAAATGAATTAGAAAGGTTACATTCATGAGAATGAATTAGAATGGATCGTACGAATGAATTAGAATGGATCGTACGAATGAATTAGAATGGATCATGCAAATGAATTAGAATGGATCGTACGAATGAATTAGAATGGATACATTTGTGCGAATGAATTAGAATGGATCGTACGAATGAATTAGAATGGATCATACGAATGAATTAGAATGGATCGTGCGAATGAATTAGAATGGATTGTACGAATGAATTGGAATGGATACATTCGTGCGAATGAATTAGAATGGATCGGACGAATGAATTAGAATGGACCGTACAAATAAATTAGAATGGATACATTCGAGCGACTGAATTTGAATGGATTAGAATGGATACATTCGTGCGAATGAATTAGAATGGATCGTACGAATGAATTAGAATGGATCGTACGAATGGATCAGAATGGATCGTACGAATGGATTAGAATCGATCGTACGAATGAATTAGAATGGATCATACAAATGAATTAGAAAGGTTACATTCGTGAGAATGAATTAGAATGGATCGTACGAATGAATTAGAATGGATCATGCGAATGAATTTGAATGGATCGTATGAATGAATAAGAATGGATCGTACGAATGAATTAGAATGGATACATTCGAGCGAATGAATTAGAATAGATCGTAGGAATGAATTACAATGGATCATACGAATGAATTAGAATGGATCGTGCGAATGAATTAGACAATCCATTCTAATCCATTCGTACGATCCATTCTAACTCATTCGCACGAATGTAACCATTCTAATTCATTCGTACAATCCATTCTAATTCCTTCGTACGATCCATTCTAATTCATTTGTACGAATGTATCCATTCTAATTCATTCGCACGATCCATTCTAATTCATTCGCACGATCCATTCTTATTCATTCGCACGATCCATTCTAATTCATTAGCACAAATGTATCCATTCTAATTCATTCGTACGATCCATTCTAATTCATTTGCATAATCCATTCTAATTCATTCGTACGATCCATTCTAATTCATTTGCACGATCCATTCTAATTCATTCGTACGATCCATTCTAATTCATTCGCACGAATGTATCCATTCTAATGCATTCGTACGATCCATTCTAATTCATTCGTACGATCCATTCTAATCCATTCGTACGATCCATTCTAATTCATTCGTACGATCCATTCTAATGCATTCTCACAAATGTAACCTTTCTAATTCATTTGTACGATCCATTCTAATTCATTCGTACGATCCATTCTAATTCATTCGTACGATCCATTCTAATTCATTCGTTTGATCCATTCTAATTTATTCGTTCAAATATATCCATTCTAATTCATTCATACGATCCATTCTAATTCATTCGCACGATCCATTCTAATTCATTCGTACGATCCATTTTAATTCATTCGTATGATCAATTCTAATTCATTCGTACAATCCATTCTAATTCAGTCGTATGAATGTATCATACGAATGAATTAGAATGCTTCATGCGAATGAATTAAAATGGATCGTACAAATATATTAGAATGGATCGTGCGAATGAATTAGAATGGATCGTACGAATAAATTAGAATGGATCGTACGAATGAATTAGAATGGATCGTGCGAATGAATTAAAATGGATCGTACGAATTAATTAGAATGGATATGTTTGAACGAATAAATTAGAATGGATCGTACGAATTAATTAGAATGGATCGTACGAATGGATTAGAATGGATCGTAAGAATGGATTAGAATGGATCGTACGAATGGATTAGAATGGATCGTACGAATGAATTAGAATGGATCATACAAATGAATTAGAATGGATATATTTGTGCGAATGAATTAGAATGGATCGTACGAATGAATTAGAATGGATCGTATGAATGAATTAGAATGGATCGTACGAATGAATTAGAATGGATCGGGCGAATGAATTAGAATGGATCGTACGAATGAATTAGAATGGATACATATGTGCGAATGAGTTAGAATGGATCATACGAATGAATTAGAATGGATCGTACGAATGAATTAGAATGGATCATACGAATAAATTAGAATGGATCGTGCGAATGAATTAGAATGGATCGTACGAACGAATTAGAATGGATCGTACGAACGTATTAGAATGGATCGTAGGAACGAATTAGAATGGATCGTAGGAACGAATTAGAATGGATCGTACGAATGGATTAGAATGGATCCTACGAATGGATCATGCGAATGAATCAGAATGGATCGTACGAATGAATTAGAATGGATCATACGAATGAATTTGAATGGATCGTACGAATTAATTAGAATGGATCATAGGATTGAATTAGAATAGATCATGCAAATGAATTAGAATGGATACATTCGTGCGAATGAATTAGAATGGATTGTAGGAATGAATTTGAATGGATCGTACAAATGAATTAGAATGGTTACATTCGTGCGAATGAATTAGAATGGATCATACGAATGGATTAGAATGGATTAGAATGGATCGTACGAATGAATTAGAATGGATCGTACAAATGAATTAGAAAGGTTACATTTGTGAGAATGAATTAGAATGGATCGCACGAATGAATTAGAGTGAATCGTACGAATGGATTAGAATGTATCATACGAATGGATTAGAATGGATCGTACGAACGAATTAGAATAGATCGTACGAATGAATTAGAATGGATACATTCGAGCGAATGAATTAGAATGGATCGTACGAATGAAATAGAATGGATCATAGGAATGAATTAGAATGGATCGTGCAAATGAATTAGAATGGATACATTCGTGTGAATGAATTAGAATGGATCGTAGGAATGAATTAGAATGTATCGTACGAATGAATTAAAATGGTTACATTCGTGCAAATGAATTAGAATGGATCGTACGAATAGATTAGAATGGATCGTACGAATAGATTAGAACACATTGTACGAATGGATTAGAATAGATACATTTGTGTGCATGAATTAGATTGCATCGTACGAATGAATTTGAATGGATTGTACGAATGAATTAGAATGGATCGTACGAATGAATTAGAATGGATCATGCGAATGAATTAGAATAGATCGTATGAATAAATTAGAATGGATCGTACGAATAAATTAGAATGGATCGTGCGAATGAATTAGAATGGATACATTCGTGCGAATGAATTAGAAAGGATCGGACGAATGAATTAGAATAGATCGTACAATTCATTCTAATTCATTCGTACGATCCATTCTAATGCATTCGTATGATTCATTCTAATTCATTCGCACGATCCATTTTAATTCATTCGTACGATCCATTCTTTTTCATTCATACGATCCATTCTAATTCATTTGCACAATCCATTCTAATTCATTCGTACGATCAATTCTAATTCATTCGTATGATCAATTCTAATTCATTCGCACGAATGTATCCATTCTAATTCATTTGCACGATCCATTCTAATTCATTCCTATGATCCATTCTAATTCATTCGTATGATTCATTCTAATTCATTCGCTCGAATGTATCCATTCTAATTCATTCGTACGATCAATTCTAATTCATTCGTACGATCCATTCTAATTCATTCTCACGAATGTAACCTTTCTAATTCATTTATATGATCCATTCTAATTCATTCGTACGATCCATTCTAATCCATTCGTACAATCCATTCTAATCCATTCGTACGATCCATTCTAATTCATTCGTACGATCCATTCTAATTCATTCGCACGAATGTAACCATTCTAATTCATTCGCACGAATGTAACCATTCTAATTCATTCGTACGATTCATTATTATTCATTCGTATATGCTATTCTAATTCATTCGTACGATCCATCTAATACATTCGTACGATTAATTCTAATTCATTCGCATAAATATATCCATTCTAATTCATTCGTACGATCCATTCTAATGCATTCGTACGATTCATTCTAATTCATTCGTATGATCTATTCTAATTCATTCGTACGATCCATTCTAATTCATTCGTCCAATCCATTCTAATTGATTCGCACGAATATATCCATTCTAATTCATTCGTACAATCCATTCTAATTCATTCGCACGATCCATTCTAATTCATTCGTTTGATCCATTCTAATTCATTCCTACGAACTATTCTAATTCATTCGCTCGAATATATCCATTCTAATTCATTCGTACAATCCATTCTAATTCATTCGCACGATCCATTCTAATTCATTCGTATAATCCATTCTAATTCATTCGTACGATCCATTCTTATTCATTCGTATGATCAATTCTAAGTCATTCGTACAAATGTATCCATTCTAATTCATTCGTACGATCCATTCTAATTCATTCGCACGATCCATTCTAATTCATTCGTACGATCCATTCTAATTCATTCATACGATCCATTCTAATTCATTCGTACGATCCATTCTAATTCATTCGCACAAATATATCCATTCTAGTTCATTCGTACGATCCATTCTAATTCATTCGCACTATCCATTCTAATTCATTCGTACGATCCATTCTAATTATTTCGCACGATCCATTCTAATTCATTCGTACGATCCATTCTAATTCATTCGCACGAATGTATCCATTCTAATGCATTCGTAAATCCATTCTAATTTATTCGTACAATCCGTTCAAATTCATTCGCATGATCCATTCTAATTCATTGGTACGATCCATTCTAATTCATTCTCACGAATGTAACCTTTCTAATTCATTTGTATGATCCATTCTAATTCATTCGTACGATCCATTCTAATCCTTTCGTACGATCCATTCTAATCCATTCGTACGATCCATTCTAATCCATTCGTACGATCCATTCTAATTCATTCGCACAAATGTAACCTTTCTAATTCATTTGTACGATCCATTCTAAATCATTTATACGATCCATTCTAATCCGTTCGTACGATCCATTCTTAACCATTCGTACGATCCATTCTAATTCATTCGCACGAATGTAACCATTCTAATTCATTAGTAAGATCTATTCTAATTCATTCGCACGAATGTATCCATTCTAATTCATTTACACGATCCATTCTAATTCATTCCTATGATCCATTCTAATTCATTCGTACAATCCATTCTAATTCATTCGCTCGAATGTATCCATTCTAATTCGTTCGTATGATCCATTCTAATTCGTTCATACGATCCATTCTAATTCGTTCGTACGATCCATTCTAATTCGTTCTTACGATTCATTCTAAATCATTCGTACGATCCATTATAATTCATTCGTACGATCCATTATAATTCATTCTCACAAATGTAACCTTTCTAATTCATTTGTATGATCCATTCTAATTCATTCGTACGATCCATTCTAATTCATTCCTATGATCCATTCTAATCCATTCGTACGATCCATTCTAATTCATTCAGATGAATGTAACCATTCTAATTCATTCGTACGATCCATTCTAGTTCATTCCTACAATCCATTCTAATTCATTCGCACGAATGTATCCATTCTAATTCATTTTCACGATCCATTCTAATTCATTCCTATGATCCATTCTAATTCATTCGTGCGATCCATTCTAATTCATTCGCTCGAATGTATCCATTCTAATTCATTCGTACGATCCATTCTAATTCGTTGTACGATCCGTTTTAATTCGTTCGTACGATCCATTCTAATTCATTCGCACGATCCATTCTAATTCATTTGTACGATCCATCTTAATTCATTCGTACAAATGAATTAGAATGGATCGTATGAATGAATAAGAATGGATCGTACGAATGAATTAGAATGGATACATTTGTGCGAATTAATTAGAATGGATCGTACGAATGAATTAGAATGGTTACATTCGTGTGAATGAATTAGAACGGATCGTACGAATGGATTAGAATGGATCGTACGAATGGATTAGAATGGATCATACAAATGAATTAGAATAGATCGTACAAATGAATTAGAAAGGTTACATTTATGAGAATGAATTAGAATGGATCGTACGAATGGATTAGAATGGATCGTACGAATGAATTAGAATGGATCATACAAATCAATTAGAAACGTTACATTCGTGAGAATGAATTAAAATGAATCGTACGAATGAATTAGAATGGATCGTACGAATGAATTAGAATGGATACATTCGAGCGAATGAATTAGAATGGATCGTACGAATGAATTAGAATGGATCGTAGGAATGAATTAGAATCGATCGTGCAAATGAATTAGAATGGATACATTCGTGCGAATGAATTAGAATGGATCGTTGGAATGAATTAGAATGGATCGTACGAATGAATTAGAATGGTTACATTCGTGCGAATGAATTAGAATGGATCGTACGAATGGATTAGAATGGATCGTACTAATCGATTAGAATGGATCGTACGAATGAATTAGAATGGATCGTAAAAATGAATTAGAAAGGTTACTTTTGTGAGAATGAATTAGAATGGATCGTACGAATGAATTAGAATGGATCGTACGAATGGATTAGAATGGATTGTACGAATGGATTAGAATGGATCGTACGAATGGATTAGAAAGGATCATACAAATGAATTACAAAGGTTACATTTATGAGAATGAATTAGAATGGATCGTACGAATGAATTAAAATGGATCATGCGAATGAATTTGAATGGATCGTACGAATGAATTATAATGGATCGAACGATGAATTAGAATGGATACATTCGAGCGAATGAATTAGAATAGATCTTAGGAATGAATTAGAATGGATCATACGAATGAATTAGAATGGATCGTGCGAATGAATTATATTGGATTGTACGAGTGAATTAGAATGGATACATTCGTGCGAATGAATTGGAATGGATAAGACGAATAAATTAGAATGCATTCGTACGATTCATTCTAATTCATTCGCATGATCCATTCTAATTCATTCCTATGATCCATTCTAGTTTATTCGTACAATCCATTCTAATTCATTCGCTCGAATGAATTAGAATAGATCGTTCTAATTCATTCCTATGATCCATTCTAATTCATTTGTACGATCCATTTTAATTCATTCGTATGATCCATTCTAATTCATTCGTACAATCCATTCTAATCCATTCGTACGATCTAATTCATTCGTACGATCCATTCTAATTCATTTGTACAAATGTATCCATTCTAATTCATTCGTACGATCCATTCAAATTCATTCTTACAAATGTAACCTTTCTAATTCATTTGTAAGATCCATTCTAATTCATTCGTACGATCCATTCAAATTCATTCGTATGATCCATTCTAATTCATTCGTACGATCCATTCTAATTCATTCTCACGAATGTAACCTTTCTAATTCATTTGTACGATCCATTCTAATCCATTCGTACGATCCATTCTAATCCATTCGTACGATGCATTCTAATCCATTCGTGCGATCCATTCTAATCCATTAGTACGATCCATTCTAATTCATTCTTACAAATGTAACCTTTCTAATTCAGTTGTATGATCCATTCTAATTCATTCGTACGATCCATTCTAATCCATTCGTACGATCCATTCTAATTCATTCGCAGGAATGTAACCATTATAATTCATTCGTACGATCCATTCTAATTCAATCCTACGATCCATTCTAATTAATTCGCACGAATGTGTCCATTCTAATTCATTTGCACAATCCATTCTAATTCATTCCTATGATCTATTCTAATTCATTCGTACTATCCATTCTAATTCATTCGATCGAATGTATCCATTCTAATTCATTCGTACGATCCATTCTAATTCGTTCATACGATCCATTCTAATTCGTTTTTACGATCAATTCTAATCATTTGTACGATCCATTCTAATTTGTTCGCACGAATGTATCCATCCTAATTCATTCATATGATCCATTCTAATTCATTCGCACGATCCATTCTAATTCATTTGTACGATCCATTCTAATTCGTTCGTATGATCCATTCTAATTCATTCGTATGATCTATTCTAATTCATTCTCATGAATGTAACCTTTCTAATTCATTTGTATGATCCATTCTAATTCATTCGTACGATCCATTCTAATCCATTCGTACGATCCATTCTAATTCATTCGCACGATCCATTCTAATTCATTCGTACGATCCATTCTAATTCATTTGCATGATCCATTCTAATTCATTCCTATGATCTATTCTAATTCATTCGTACGATCCATTCTAATTCATTCACTTGAATGTATCCATTTTAATTCATTCGTACGATCGATTCTAATTCATTCGTACGATCCATTCTAATTCATTCTAATGAATGTAAACTTTCTAATTCATTTGTATGTATCCATTCTAATTCATTCGTACGATCCATTCTAATTCATTCACATGATCCATTCTAATTCATTCGTACGATTCATTCTAATTCATTCACACGGTCCATTCTAATTCATTCGTACGATCCATTCTAATTCATTCGCAAGAATGTATCCATTCTAATGCATTCGTACGATTCATTCTAATTCATTCGCACGATCCATTCTAATTCATTCATACAATCCATTCGAATTCATTCGTCCGATCCATTCTAATTCATTCGCACGAATGTATCCATTCTAATTCATTCGTACAATCCATTCTAATTCATTCACACGATCCATTCTAATTCATTCGTATGATCCATTCTAATTTATTCCTACGATCTATTCTAATTCATTCGCTTGAATGTATCACTTCTAATTCATTTGTTCGATCCATTCTAATTTATTTGTACGATCCATTCAAATTCATTCGCATGATCCATTCTAATTCATTCGTACGATACATTCTAATTCATTCTCATGAATGTTACCTTTCTAATTCATTTGTATGATCTATTCTAATCCATTCGTACGATCCATTCTAATCCATTCGTACGATCCATTCTAATCCATTCGCACGATCCACTCTAATCCATTCGTACGATCCATTCTAATCCATTCGTATGATCCATTCTAATTCATTCGTACGATCCATTCTAATCCATTCTCCCAAATGTAACCTTTCTAATTCATTTGTATGATCCATTCTAATTCATTCGTACGATCCATTCTAATCCATTCATACGATCCATTCTAATCCATTCGTACGATCAATTCTAATTCATTTGCACGAATGTAACCATTCTAATTCATTCGTACGATCCATTCTAATTCATTCCTACGATCTATTCTAATTCATTCGCTCGAATGTATCCATTCTAAATCATTCGTTCGATCCATTCTAATTCATTTGTACGATCCATTCAAATTCATTCGCATGATCCATTCTAATTCATTCGTAAGATCCATTCTAATTCATTCTCACGAATGTAACCTTTCTAATTCATTCGTACGATCCATTCTAATTCATTCATATGATCCATTCTAATTTATTTGCACGAATATACGATCCATTCTAATTCATTCGCACGAATATAACCATTCTAATTCATTCGTACGATCCATTCTACTTCATTCCTATGATCCATTCTACTTCATTCGTACGATCCATTCTAATTCATTCGTACGATCCATTCTAATTCATTCGTACGATCCATTCTAATTCATTCGCACGATCCATTCTAATTCGTTCGTACGATCCATTCTAATTCGTTCGTACGATCCATTCTAATTCATTCGCACGATCCATTCTAATTCATTTGCACGATCCATTCTAATTCATTTGTACGATCCGTTCTTATTCATTCCTACGATCCATTCTAATTCATTCGCACGAATGTATCCATTCGTTCGTACGATCCATTCTAATTCATTCACACAAATGTATCTATTTTAATTCATTCGTACGATCCATTCGAATTTATTCATACGATCCATTCTAATTCATTCGCACGATCCATTCTAATTCATTCGAACGATCCATTCTAATTCATTCACATGAATATATCTATTCTAATTCATTCGTATGATCCATTCTAATTTATTCGCACGATCTATTCTAATTCATTCGTACAATCCATTCTAATTCATTCATACGATCCATTCTAATTCATTCGCACAAATGTATCATACGAATGAATTAGAATGGATCATGCGAATGAATTAAAATGGATCGTACAAATGAATTAGAATGGATCATGCGAATGAATTAGAATGGATAGTACGAACGAATTTGAATGGATCGTACGAACGAATTTGAATGGATCGTATGAATGAATTAGAATGGATCGTACGAATGAATTAGAATGGATTGTACGAATGAATTAGAATGGATCATAGGAATGAATTAGAATAGATCATGCAAATGAATTAGAATGGATACATTCGTGCAAATAAATTAGAATGAATCGTAGGAATGAATTAGAATGGATCGTACGAATGAATTAGAATGGTTACATTCGTGCGAATGAATTAGAATCGATCGTACGAATGGATTGGAATGGATCATACGAATGGATTAGAATGGATCGTACGAATGAATTAGAATGGATCGTACAAATGAATTAGAAAGGTTACATTTGTGAGAATGAATTAGAATGGATCGTACGAATGAATTAGAATGGATCGTACGAATGGATTAGAATGGATCGTACGAATGGATTAGAATGGATCATACGTATGAATTAGAATGGATCATGCAAATGAATTAGAAAGGTTACATTCGTGAGAATGAATTAGAATGGATCGTACGAATGAATTAGAATGGATCGTGCGAATGAATTAGAATGTATTGTAGGACTGAATTAGAATAGATCGTACAAATAAATTAGAATGGATCGTGCGAATGAATTAGAATGGATCGTACGAATGAATATTACTGGATCGTACGAATAAATTAGAATGGATACATTCATGCAAATGAATTAGAATGGATCATACGAATGAATTAGAATGGATCATACGAATGAATTAGAATGGATCATACGAATGGATTAGAATGGATCGTACGAATGGATTAGAACGAATTGTACGAATGAATTAGAATCGATACATTTGTGCGAATGAATTAGATTGCGTTGTACGAATGAATTTGAATGGATCGGACGAATGAATTAGAATGGATCGTACGAATGAATTAGAATGGATCATGCGAATGAATTAGAATAGATCGTACGAATGAATTAGAATGGATCGTACAAATGAACTAGAATCAATCATACGATCCAATCTAATTCATTCGTCCGATCCATTCTAATTAATTCACACGAATGTATCCATTCTAATTCATTCGTATGATCCATTCTAATTCATTCGCAAGATCCATTCTAATTCGTTTGTACGAATGTATCCATTCTAATTCATTCGCACGATCCATTCTAATTCATTCGTACGATCCATTCTAATTCATTCGCACGAATGTAACCATTCTAATTCATTCGTACGATCCATTCTAATTCATTCGTACGATCCATTCAAATTCATTCCAACGGTCTATTCTAATTCATTCGCTTGAATGTATCCATTCTAATTCATTCGTTCGATTCATTCTAATTCATTCGTACGATCCATTCTAATTCATTTGCACGATCCATTCTAATTCATTCGCTTGAATGTATCCATTCTAATTCATTCGTACGATCCATTCTAATTCATTCGTACGATCCATTCTTATTCATTCTCACGAATGTAACCTTTCTAATTCATTTGTATGTATCCATTCTAATTCATTCGTCCGATCCATTCTAATCCATTCGTACGATCCATTCTAATTCATTCGCACGAATGTAACCATTCTAATTCATTCGTACGATCCATTCAAATTCATTCCTACGATCCATTCTAATTCATACGCACGAATGTATCCATTCTAATTCATTTGCACGATCCATTCTAATTCATTCATATGATCCATTTTAATTCATTCGCATGATCCAGTCTAATTGATTCGCACGATCCATTCTAATTCATTCGCACGAATGTATCCTTTCTAATTCATTCGTACGATCCATTCTTATTCATTAACATGATCCATTCTAATTGATTCGTATGATCCATTCTAATTAATATGCACAAAGGTATCCATTCTAATTCATTCGTACGATCCATTCTAATTCATTCATACAATCCATTCTAATTCATTTGTACGATCCATTCTAATTCATTCGCACGATCCGTTCTAATTTATTCGTACGATCCATTCTATTTCATTCGCACGAATGTAACCATTCTAATTCATTCGTACGATCCATTCTAATTCATTCCTATGATCCATTCTAATTCATTCGCACAAATATATCCATTCTAATTCATTTGCACGATCCATTCTAATTCATTCCTATGATCCATTCTAATTCATTCATATGATCCATTCTAATTCATTTGTACGATCCATTCTAATTCATTCGCATGATCCATTCTAATTTATTCGTACGATCCATTCTAATTCATTCGTATGATCTATTCTAATTCATTCGCATGATCCATTCTAATTCATTCGTACGATCCATTCTAATTCATTCGTACAATCCATTCAAATTCATTCGTACGATGCAATCTAATTCATTCGCACAAATGCATCTATTCTAATTCATTCGTACAATGCGTTCTAATCCAATCGTACGATCCAATCTAATCTATTCGTATGATCCATTCTAATTCTTTCGCACCAATGTAACCATTCTAATTCATTCATATGATCCATTCTAATTCATTCGTACGATCCATTCTAATTCATTCGTATGATCAATTCTAATTCATTCGTACGATCCATTCTAATTCATTTGCATGAATGTATCCATTCTAATTCATTTGCACGATCCATTCTAATTCAGTCGTATGAATGTATCCATTTTAATTCATTCGTACGATCCATTCTAATTCATTCGTACGATCAATTCTAATTCATTCGCACGATCCATTCTAATTCATTCGTACGATCCATTCTAATTCATTCGTAAGATCCATTCTAATTTATTCGTTCAAATATATCCATTCTAATTCATTCGTACGATCCATTCTAATTCATTCGCATGATCCATTCTAATTCATTCGTACGATCCATTCTAATTCATTCGTATGATCCATTCTAATTCATTCGCATGATCCATTCTAATTCATTCGTACGATCCATTCTAATTCATTCGCACGAATGTATCCATTCGTATCCATTCTAACGAATGAATTAGAATGGATACATTCGTGCGAATGAATTAGATTGGATCGGACGAATGAATTAGAATGGATTGTACGATTGAATTAGAAAGGATCATATGAATGAATTAGAATGGTTACATTCGTGCGAATGAATTAGAATGGATCGTACGAATGGATTAGAATGGATCGTACGAATGGATTAGAACGCATTGTACGAATGAATTAGAATAGATACATTTGTGCGAATGAATTAGATTGCATCGTACGAATGAATTTGAATGGATTGTACGAATGAATTAGAATGGATCGTACCAATGAATTAGAATGGATCATGCGAATGAATTAGATTGCATCGTACGAATGAATTTGAATGGATTGTACGAATGAATTAGAATGATCGTACGAATGAATTAGAATGGATCATGCGAATGAATTAGAATAGATCGTACGAATGAATTAGAATGGATCGTGCGAACGAATTAGAATGGATCGTATGAACGAATTAGAATGGATCGTACGAATGAATTAGAATGGATACATTCGAGCGAATGAATTAGAATGGATCGTACGAATGAACTAGAATGGATCATAGGAATGAATTAGAATGGATTGTGCAAATGAATTAGAATGGATACATTCGTGCGAATGAATTAGAATGGATCGTAGGAATGAATTAGAATGGATTGTACGAATGAATTAGAATGGTTACATTCGTGCGAATGAATTAGAATGGATCGTACGAATGGTTTAGAATGGATCATAGAATGGATTAGAATGGATCGTACGAATGAATTAGAATGGATCGTACAAATGAATTAGAAAGGTTACATTTGTGAGAATGAATTAGAATGGATCGTACGAATGGATTAGAATGGATCGTACGAATGAATCAGAATGGATCGTACGAATGAATCAGAATGGATCATACAAATGAATTAGAAAGGTTACATTCGTGAGAATGAATTAGAATGGATCGTACGAATGAATTAGAATGGATCATGCGAATGAATTTGAATGGATTGTACGAATGAATTAGAATGGATCGAACGAATAAATTAGAATAGATATATTCGAGCGAATGAATTAGAATAGATCGTAGGGATGAATTAGAATGGATCATATGAATGAATTAGAATGGATCGTGCAAATGAATTAGAATGGATTGTATGAATGAATTAGATTGGATACATTCGTGCGAATGAATTAGAATGGATAGGACGAATGAATTAGAATGGATCGTTCGAATGAATTAGAATGGATCGTGTGAATGAATTAGAATGAATCGTATGAATGTATTAGAATGGATACATTCGTGCGAATGAATTAGAATGGATCGTGCGAATGAATTAGAATGGATCGTGCGAATGAATTAGAATGGATCGTACGAATGAATTAGAATGGATATATACAAATGAATTAGAAAGGTTATATTCATGAGAATGAATTAGAATGAATCGTACGAATGAATTAGAATGGATCGTACGAATGAATTAGAATGGATACATTCGAGTGAATGAATTAGAATGGATCGTACGAATGAATTAGAATGGATCATAGGAATGAATTAGAATGGATCATGCAAATGAATTAGAATGGATCGTACGAATGGATTAGAATGGATCGTACGAATGAATTAGAATGGATCATACAAATGAATTAAAAAGGTTACATTCGTCAGAATGAATTAGAATGGATCGTGCGAATGAATTAGAATGGATCGTGCGAATGAATTAGAATGGATCGTACGAACGAATTAGAATGGATCATACGAATGAATTAGAATGGATCGTGCAAATGAATTAGAGTGGATCGTACGAATGAATTAGAATGGAAACATTCGTGCGAATGAATTAGGTTGGATCGTACAAATGAATTAGAATGGATCATACGATTCTTTCTAATTCATTCGTACGATCCATTTTAATGTATTCGTACGATTAATTCTAATTTATTCGCACGATCCATTCTAATTCATTCGTACGATCCATTCTTATTCATTCATACGATCCATTCTAATTCATTCGCACAATCCATTCTAATTCATTCGTACGATCCATTCTTACTCATTCATACGATCCATTCTAATTTATTCGCACAATCCATTCTTATTCATTCGTACGATCCATTCTAATTCATTCGTATGATCCATTCTAACTCATTCGAATCCATTCGTACGATCCATTCTAACCCATTCGTATGATCCATTCTAATTCATTCGTACGATCCATTCTAGTTCATTCTCACAAATGTAACCATTGTAATTCATTCGTACGATCCATTCTAATCCATTCGTACGATCCATTCAAATCCATTCGTACGATCCATTCTAATTCATTTCTACAAATGTAACCATTCTACTTCATTCGTACGATCCATTTTAATTCATTCATACAATCCATTCTAATTCATTCGCACGAATGTATCAATTCTAATTAATTCGTACGATCCATTCTAATTCATTCGTATGATCCATTCTAATTGATTCGCACGATCCATTCTAATTCATTCGCACGAATGTATCTATTCTAATTCATTCGTACGATCCATTCTAATTCATTAATATGATCCATTCTAATTCATTAATATGATACATTCTAATTCATTCGTACGATCCATTCAAATCCATTCTAATTCATTCGCACGATCCATTCGAATTGATTCGTATGATCCATTCTAATTCATTCCTAAGATCTATTCTAATTCATTCGCTCGAATGTATCCATTCTAATTCATTCGTTCGATCCATTCTAATTTATTCGTACGATCCATTCAAATTCATTCGCATGATCCATTCTAATTCATTCGTACAATCCATTCTAATTCATTCTCACGAATGTAACCTTTCTAATTCATTTGTATGATCCATTCTAATTCAATCGTACGATCCATTCTAATCCATTCGTACGATCCATTGTAATTCATTCATACAATCCATTCAGATTCATTCGCACAAATGTATGCATTCAAATTCATTCGTACGATCCATTCTAATTAATTCGCACGATCCATTCTAATTCAGTCGTATGAATGTATCCATTTTAATTCATTCGTACGATCCATTCTAATTCGTACGATCCATTCTAATCCATTCGTACGATCTATTCTAATTCATTCGCACGAATGTAACCATTCTAATTCATTCGTACGATCCATTCTAATTCATTCCTATGATCCATTCTAATTTATTCGCACGAATGTATCCATTCTAATTCATTTGCACGATCCATTCTAATTCATTCCTATGATCCATTCTAATTCATTCGTACGATCCATTCTAATTCATTCGCTCGAATGTATCCATTCTAATTCATTCGTACAATCCATTCTAATTCATTCGCACAATCCATTCTAATCTATTCGTACGATCCATTCTAATTCATTCGTACAATGCGTTCTAATCCATTCGTACGATCCATTCTAATTCATTCGCTCGAATGTATCTATTCTAATTCATTCGTACGATCCATTCTAATTCATTCGTATGATCCATTCTAACTAATTCGGTGGATCCATTCTAATTCATTCATACGATCCATTCTAATCCATTCGTACGATCCATTCTAATTCATTCGCACGAATGTAACCATTCTAATTCATTCATATGATCCATTCTAATTCATTCGCATGATCCATTCTAATTCATTCGTACGATCCATTCTAATTCATTTGCATGAATGTATCGATCCATTCTAATTCATTCGTACGATCCATTCTAATTCATTCGCACGATCCATTCTAATTCCTTCGCACACGTACGATGCAATCTAATTCATTCTAATTTATTCGCACGAATGTTTCTAATTCATTCGCACGATCCATTCTAATTCATTCATACGATCCATTCAAATTCATTCGCACGATCCATTCTTATTCATTCATACGATCCATTCTAATTCATTCGCACAATCCATTCTAATTCACTCGTACGATCCATTCTAATTCATTCGTAAGATCTATTCTAACTCATTCGGTGGATCCATTCTAATTCATTCGTACGATCCATTCTAATTCATTCGTACAATTCATTCTAATTCATTCGCACGATCCATTCTAATTCATTCGTATGATCCATTCTAATTCATTCCTACGATCTATTCTAATTCATTCACTCGAATGTATCCATTCTAATTCATTCGTACAATCCATTCTAATTCATTCGCACGATCCATTTTAATTCATTCGTATGATCCATTCTAATTCATTCCTATGATCTATTCTAATTCATTCGTACGATCCATTCTAATTCATTCGCACAAATGTATCCATTCTAATTCATTCGTACGATCCATTCTAATTCGTTCGTACGATCCATTCTAATTCATTCGTACGATCCATTCTAATTAATTCGACACAAATGTATCCATTCTAATTCATTCGTATGATCCATTCTAATTCATTCGCTCGAATGTATCCATTCTAATTCATTCGTACGATCCATTCTAATTCATTCGTACGATCCATTCTTATTCATTCATACGATCCATTCTAATTCATTCGCACAAATGTAACTTTTCTAATTCATTTGTACGATCCATTCTAATTCATTCGTATGATCCATTCTAATCCATTCGTACGATCCATTCTAATCAATTCGTACGATCCATTCTAATTCATTCGCATGAATGTAACCATTCTAATTCATTCGTACGATCCATTCTAATTCATTCGCACGAATGTATCCATTCTAATTCATTTGCACGATCCATTCTAATTCATTCCTATAATCCATTCTAGTTCATTCGTACGATTCATTCTAATTCATTCTCACAAATGTAACCTTTCTAATTCATTTGTACGATCCATTCTAATTCATTCGTACGATCCATTCTAATCCATTTGTACGATCCATTCTAATCCATTCGTACGATCCATTCTAATTCATTCGCACAAATGTATCCATTCTAATTTATTCGTACAATCTATTCTAATTCATTCGCATGATCCATTCTAATTCATTCGTACGATCCATTCTAATTCATTTGTATTATCCATTCTAATTCATTCGCACGAATGTATCCATTCTAATTTATTCGTACGATCCATTCTAATTCATTCTCACGAATGTATCATACGAATGAATTAGAATGGATCATACGAACGAATTAGAATGGATCGTGCGAATAAATTAGAAAGGATCTTAAGAATGAATTAGAATGGATCGTACAAATGGATTAGAATGGATCATAGGAATGAATTAGAATGGATCGTGCAAATGAATTAGAATGGATACATTTGTGCGACTGAATTAGAATGGATCGTACGAATGAATTAGAATGGATCGTACGAATGGATTAGAATGGATACATTTGTGAGAATGAATTAGAATGGATCGTACGAATGTATCCATTCTAATTCATTCGTACGATCCATTCTAATCCATTCGTACGATCCATTCTAATCCATTCGTACGATCCATTCTAATTCATTCGTATGATTCATTCTAACTCATTCGGTGGATCCATTCTAATTCATTCGTACGATCCATTCTAATTCATTCGCACGATCCATTCTAATTTATTCGTACGATCCATTCTAATTCATTCGCACGATCCATTCTAATTAATTCTCACGAATGTAACCTTTCTAATTCATTTGTATGATCCATTCTAATTCATTCGTACGATCCATTCTAATCCATTCGTACGATCCATTCTAATCCATTCGTACGATCCATTCTAATTCATTCGTATGAATGTATCCATTCTAATTTATTCGTACGATCCAGTCTAATACATTCGTACGATCCATTCTAATTCATTCGCACGAATGTATCCATTCTAATTCATTCGTACGATCCGTTCTAATTCATTCGCATGATCCATTCTAACTCATTCGGTGGATCCATTCTAATTCATTCGTACGATCCATTCTAATTTATTCGCACGATCCATTCTAATTTATTCGTATGATCTATTCTAATTCATTCGTACGATCCATTCTAATTCATTCGTATGATTAATTCTAATTCATTCGCACGATCCATTCTAATTCATTCGTACGATCTATTCTAATTCATTCGCATGATCCATTCTAATTCATTCGTCCGATCCATTCTAATTCATTCGCACGAATGAATCCATTCTAATTCATTTGTACAATCCATTCTAATTCATTCGCATAATCCATTCTAATTCATTTGTATGATCCATTCTAATTCATTCCTACGATCTATTCTAATTCATTCGCTCGAATGTATCCATTCTAATTCATTTGCACGATCCATTCTAATTCATTCCTATGATCCATTCTAATTCATTCGTTCGAGCGAATGAATTAGAATAGATCGTAGGAATGAATTAGAATGGATCATGCAAATGAATTAGAATAGATCGTACGAATGAATTAGAATGGATCGTACGAATAAATCAGAATGGATCGTGCGAATGAATTAGAATGGATCGTATGAATGAATTAGAATGGATCCACCGAATGAATTTGAATGAATCGTACGAATTAATTAGAATGGATCGTACAAATGAATTAGAATGGATACATTCGTGCGAATGAATTAGAATGGATCGTATGAACGAATTAGAATGGATCGTATGAATTAGAATGGATACATTTGTGCGAATGAGTTAGAATGGATCGTATGAATGAATTAGAATGGATTATACAAATGGATTAGAATGGATCGTACAAATGGATTAGAATGGATCGTGCAAATGAATTAGAATGAATTGCATGAATGTATCCATTTTAATCAATTCGTACAAATGGATTAGAATGGATCTTACGAATGAATTAGAATGGATCATGCGAATGAATTTGAATGGATCGTACGAATGAATTAGAATAGATCGAACGAATGAATTAGAATGGATACATTCGAGCGAATGAATTAGAATAGATCGTAGGAATGAATTAGAATGGATCATACGAATGAATTAGAATGGATCGTGCGAATGAATTAGAATGGATTCTACGAATGAATTAGTATGGATACATTCGTGCGAAAGAATTAGAATGGATTGGACGAATGAATTAGAATGGATCTTACGAATGCATTAGAATGAATCATGCGAATGAATTTGAATGGATCGTACGAATGAATTAGAATGGATCGAACGAATGAATTAGAATGGATACATTCAAGCGAATGAATTAGAATAGATCGTAGGAATGAATTAGAATGGATCATACGAATGAATTAGAATGGATCGTACGAATGAATTGGAATGGATCGTACGAATGAATTAGAATGGATACATTCATGCAAATGAATTAGAATGGATCGTATGAATGGATTAGAATGGATACATTCGAGCGTATGAATTAGAATGGATCGTGCGAAAGAATTAGAATGGATTGTACGAATGAATTAGAATGGTTACATTCGTGAGAATGAATTAGAATGGATCGTATGATTGAATTAGAATGGATCGTATGAATGAATTAGAATGGATCGTGCGAATGAATTAGAATGGATACATTCGTGCGAATGAATTAGAATGGATCGTAGGAATGAATTAGAATGGATCGTGCAAATGAATTAGAATGGATACATTCGTGCGAATGAATTAGAATGGATCATAGGAATGAATTCGAATGGATTGTACGAATGAATTAGAATGGTTACATTCGTGCGAATGAATTAGAATGGATAGTACGAATGGATTAGAATGGATCGTACGAATGAATTAGAATGGATCGTACAAATGAATTAAAAAGGTTACATTTGTGAGAATGAATTAGAATGGATCGTACGAATGAATTAGAATGGATCGTACGAATGGATTAGAATGGATCGTATTAATGGATTAGAATGGATCGTACGAATGAATTAGAATGGATCGTACAAATGAATTAGAAAGGTTATATTCATGAGAATGAATTAGAATGGATCGTACGAATGAATTAGAATAGATCATGCGAATGAATTTGAATGGATCGTACGAATGAATTAGAATGGATCGAACGAATGAATTAGAATGGATACATTCAAGCGAATGAATTAGAATAGATCGTAGGAATGAATTAGAATGGATCATACGAATGAATTAGAATAGATCGTGCGAATGAATTAGAATGGATCGTACGAATTAATTAGAATGGATACATTCGTGCGAATGAATTAGAATGGATCGGACGAAAGAATTAGAATGGATTGTACGAATGAATTAGAATGGATCGTACGAATGAATTAGAATGGATCAAGCGAATGAATTAGAATGGATTGTACGAATGAATTAGAATGGATCTTAGAAATGATTTAAAATGGATCATGCAAATTCATTCGCATGATCCATTCGTACGATCCATTCTAATCCGTTCGTACGAATGAATTAGAATTGATCGAGCGAATGAATTAGAATAGATCGTAGGAATGAATTAGAATGGATCGTGCGAATGAATTAGAATGGATTGTACGAATGAATTAGAATGGATACATTCGTACGAATGAATTAGAATGGATCGTACGAATAAATTACAATGTATTATGGGAATGAATTTGAATGGATTGTACGAATGAATTAGAATGGATCGAACGAATGAATTAGGATGGATCATGCGAATGAATTAGAATAGATCATAGGAATGAACTAGAAAGGATCATACGAATGAATTAGAATGGATCGTGCGAATGAACTAGAATGGATCGTACGAATGAATTAAAATGGATCGTACAAATGAATTAGAATGGATCGTGCGAATGAATTAGAATGGATACATTCGAGCGAATGAATTAGAATGGATCGTATGAATGAATTAGAATGGATCATAGGAATGAATTAGAATGGATCGTAGGAATGAATTAGAATGGATCGTACGAATGAATTAGAATGGTTACATTCATGCGAATGAATTAGAACGGATGAATGGATTAGAATGGATCGTACGAATGGATTAGAATTGATCGTACTAATGAATTAGAATGGATCGTACAAATGAATTAAAAAGGTTACATTTGTGAGAATGAATTAGAATGGATCGTACGAATGAATTAGAACGGTTACATTCGGGCGAATGAATTAGAATGGATCGTACGAATGAATTAGAATGGATCATACGAATGAATTTGAATGGATCGTACGAATGAATTAGAATGGATCGAACGAATGAATTAGAATGGATACATTCGAGCGAATGAATTAGAATAGATGGTAGGAATGAATTAGAATGGATCATACGAATGAATTAGAATGGATCGTATGAATGAATTAGAATGGATCTTACGAACGAATAAGAATGGATCGTACAAACGAATTAGAATGGATACATTCGAGCGAATGAATTAGAATGGATCGTACGACTGAATTAGAATGGATCACAGGAATGAATTAGAATGGATCGTGCAAATGAATTAGAATGGATATATTCGTGCGAATGAATTAGAATGGATCGGACGAATGAATTAGAATGGATTATACGATTCATTCTAATTCATTCGTACGGTCCATTCTAATGCATTCGTACGATTTATTCTAATTCATTCGTACGATCCATTCTAATTCATTCGCACGATCTATTCTAATTCATTCGCACGATCCATTCTAATTCATTCGCTCGAATGTATCCATTCTAATTCATTCGTACGATCCATTCTAATTCGTTCCTACGATCCATTCTAATTCGTTCGTATGATCCATTCTAATTCATTCCTATGATCCATTCTAATTTATTTGCACAAATATACGATCCATTCTAATTCATTCGCACAAATGTATCCATTCTAATTCATTCGTATGATCTATTCTAATTCATTCGCACAAATATATCCATTCTAATTCATTCGTTCGATCTATTCTAATTCATTCGCATAAATATATCCATTCTAATTCATACGTACGATCCATTCTAATTAATTCGCACGATCCATTCTAATTCATTCGCACAAATGTATCCATTCTAATTCATTCATACAATCCTTTCTAATTCATTCGCATGATCCATTCTAATTCATTCGTACGATCCATTCTAATTCATTTGTACGATCCATTCTAATTCATTCGCACGAATGTATCCATTCTAATTTATTCGTACGATCAATTCTAATTCATTTGCACGAATGTAACCATTCTAATTCATTCGTACGATCCATTCGTACGATCCATTCAAATTCATTGGCAAGAATGTATCCATTCTAATTCATTCGCACGATCCATTCTAATTCATTCGTACGATCCGTTCTAATTTATTCATACAATCCATTCTAATTCATTCGTACAATCCATTCTAATTTATTCGTACAAATGTATCCATTATAATTTATTCGTACGATCCATTCTAATTCATTCGTACGATTCATTATAATTCATTCGCACGATCCATTCTAATTCATTCGTACGATCCATTCTAATGCATTCGCTCAAATATATCCATTCTAATTCATTCATACGATCCATTCTAATTCATTCGCACGATCCATTCTAATTCATTCGTATGATCCATTCTAATTCATTTGTATGATCAATTCTAATTCATTCGTACAATCTATTCTAATTCAGTCGTATGAATGTATCATACGAATGAATTAGAATAGATCATAGGAATGAATTAGAATGGATCGTGCAAATGAATTAGAATGGATACATTCGTGCGAATGAATTAGAATGGATCGTAGGAATGAATTAGAATGGATCGTACGAATGACTTAGAATGGTTACATTCGTGCGAATGAATTAGAATGGATCGTGCGAATGAATTAGAATGGATCGTATGAATGAATTAGAATGGATCGTACGAATGAATTAGAATGGATATCATTGTGCATATGAATTAGAATGGATCGTGCGAATGAATTAGAATGGATCATAGGAATGAATTAGAATGGATCGTACGAATGAATTAGAATGGTTACATTCGTGCGAATGAATTAGAATGGATCGTACAATTGGATTAGAATGGATCGTACGAATGAATTAGAATGGATCGTACAAATAAATTAGAAAGGTTACATTTATGAGAATGAATTAGAATGGATCGCACGAATGAATTAGAATGGATCATACAAATGAATTAGAAAGGTTACGTTCGTGAGAATGAATTAGAATGGATCATATGAATGAATTAGAATGGATCGTACGAATGAATTAGAATGGACCATAGGAATGAATTAGAATGGATCGTGCAAATGAATTAGAATGGATATATTCGTGCGAATGAATTAGAATGGATCGTAGGAATGAATTAGAACGGATCGTACGAATGAATTAGAATGGTTACATTCGTGCGAATGAATTAAAATGGATCGTACGAATGGATCGTACGATTGGATTAGAATGGATCGTACGAATGAATTAGAATGGATCGTACAAACGAATTAGAAAGGTTACATTTGTGAGAATGAATTAGAATGGATCGTACGAATGAATTAGAATGGATCGTACGAATAGATTAGAATGGATCGTACGAATAAATTAGAATGGATCGTATGAATGAATTAGAATAGCTCATACGAATAAATTATAATGAATCGTACGAAAGAATTAGAATGGTTACATTCGTGCGAATGAATTAGAATAGATCATACGAATGAATTAGAATGGATCGTACGAATGAATTAGAATGGATACATTTGAGCGAATAAATTAGAATGGATCGTACGAATGAATTAGAATGGATCATAGGAATGAATTAGAATGGATCGTGCAAATGAATTAGAATGGATACATTCGTGCGAATGAATTAGAATGGATCGTACGAATGAATTTGAATGGATCGTACGAATGAATTAGAATGGATACATTCGAGCGAATGAAATAGAATGGATCGTACGAATGAATTAGAATGGATCATAGAAATGAATTAGAATGGATCGTGCAAATGAATTAGAATGGATACATTCGTGCGAATGAATTAGAATGGATCATTGGAATGAATTAGAATGGATCGTACGAATGAATTAGAATGGATCGTACGAATGGATTAGAATGGATCGTACGAATGAATTAGAATGGTTCATACATATGAATTATAAAGGTTACATTCGTGAGAATGAATTAGAATGGATCGTGCGAATGAATTAGAATCAATCGTACAAATGAATTAGAATGGATCGTACGAATGAATTAGATCGTACGAATGAATTAGAATAGATCATACAAATTAATTAGAATGGATCGTACGAAAGAATTAGAATGGATCATGCAAACGAATTAGAAAGGTTACATTCGTGAGAATAAATTAGAATGGATCGTACGAATGAATTAGAATGGATCAGGCGAATGAATTTGAATGGATCGTACGAATGAATTAGAATGGATCAAACGAATGAATTAGAATGGAATGGATCGTATGAATGAATTAGAATGGATACATTCGAGCGAATGAATTAGAATAGATCGTAGGAATGAATTAGAATGGATCATACGAAAGAATTAGAATGGATCGTGCGAATTAATTAGAATGGATTGTACAAATGAATTAGAATGGATACATTCGTGCGAATGAATTAGAATGGATCGGACGAATGAATTAGAATGGATCATACGATTCTTTCTAATTCATTCGTACGATCCATTCTAATGCATTCGTACGATTCATTCTAATTTATTCGCACGATCCATTCTAATTCATTCGTACGATCCATTCTTATTCATTCATACGATCCATTCTAATTCATTCGCACAATCCATTCTAATTCATTCGTACGATCCATTCTTATTCATTCATACGATCCATTCTAATTCATTCGCACAATCCATTCTTATTCATTCGTACGATCCATTCTAATTCATTCGTATGATCCATTCTAACTCATTCGGATCCATTCGTACGATCCATTCTAATCCATTCGTACGATCCATTCTAATTCATTCGTACGATCCATTCTAGTTCATTCTCACAAATGTAACCATTGTAATTCATTCGTACGATCCATTCTAATCCATTCGTACGATCCATTCAAATCCATTCGTACGATCCATTCTAATTCATTCGCACAAATGTAACCATTCTAATTCATTCGTACGATCCATTTTAATTCATTCATACAATCCATTCTAATTCATTCGCACGAATGTATCAATTCTAATTAATTCGTACGATCCATTCTAATTCATTCGTATGATCCATTCTTATTCATTCGCACGTTCCAGTCTAATTGATTCGCACGATCCATTCTAATTCATTCGCACGAATGTATCTATTCTAATTCATTCGTACTATCCATTCTAATTCATTAATATGATCCATTCTAATTCATTAATATGATCCATTCTAATTCATTCGTACGATCCATTCAAATTCATTCGCATGATCCATTTTAATTCATTCGTACAATCCATTCGAATGAATTAGAATTAGAATGGATCGTACGAATAAATTAGAATGGATCGTACGAATGAATTAGAATGGATCGTATGAATGAATTAGAATGGTTACATTCGTGCGAATGAATTAGAGTGGATCGTACGAATGGATTAGAATGGATCGTACGAATGGATTAGAACGCATTGTACGAATAAATTAGAATAGATACATTTGTGCGATTGAATTAGATTGCATCGTACGAATGAATTAGAATGGTTACATTCGTGCGAATAAATTAGAATGGATCGTACGAATGGATTAGAATGGATCGTACGAATGGATTAGAACGCATTGTACGAATAAATTAGAATAGATACATTTGTGCGAATGAATTAGATTGCATCGTACGAATGAATTAGAATTGATCGTACGAATGAATTAGAATGGATACATTCGAGCGAATGAATTAGAATGGATCGTACGAATGAATTATAATGGATCATAGGAATGAATTAGAATGGATCGTGCAAATGTATTAGAATGGATACATTCGTGCGAATGAATTAGAATGGATCATAGGAATGAAATAGAATGGATCGTACGAATGCATTAGAATGGATACATTCGTGCGAATGAATTAGAATGGATCGTACGAATGAATTAGAATGGATCGTGCGAATGAGTTAGAATGGATCGTACGAATGAATTAGAATGGATCGTGCGAATGAATTACAATGGATCGTACGAATGAATTAGAATGGATCGTATGAATGAATTAGAATGGATACATTCGAGCGAATAAATTAGAATGGATCGTACGAATGAATTAGAATGGATCATAGGAATGAATTAGAATGGATCGTGCAAATGAATTAGAATGGATACATTCGTGCGAATGAATTAGAATGGATCGTAGGAATAAATTTGAATGGATTGCACAAATTGAATTAGAATGGATCATACGAATGAATTAGAATGGATCGTGCGAATGAATTAGAATTGATCGTACGAATAAATTAGAATGGATCGTACGAATGAATTAGAATGGATCGTGCGAATGAATTACAATGGATCGTACGAATGCATTAGAATGGATCGTACGAATGGATTAGAATGGATTGCACGAATTGAATTAGAATGAATTACACGAATGAATTAGAATGGATCGTACGAATGGATTAGAACGCATTGTACGAATGAACTAGAATGGATCGTATGAATGAATTTGAATGGATTGCACGAATTGAATTAGAATGGATCATACAAATAAATTAGAATGGATCGTGCGAATGAATTAGAATTGATCGTACGAATGAATTAGAATGGATCGTACGAATGAATTAGAATGGATCGTGCGAATGAATTAGAATGGATCGTATGAATAAATTAGAATGGATCATACGAATGAATTAAAATGGATACGTTTGTGCGAATGAATTAGAATGGATCATACGATCTAATTAGACTGGATCGTACGAATGAATTAGAATGTTTCGTATGAATGAATTAGAATGGATCGTACGAATAAATTAGAATGGAATGTACGAATGAATTAGAATAGATCGTGCGAATGAATTAGAATGGATAGTACGAAAGAATTAGAATGGATCGTACGAATGAATTAGAATGGATCATACGAATGAATTAGAATCGATCGTGCGAATGAATTAGAATGGATCGTGCGAATGAATTAGAATGAATCGTACGAATGAATTAGAATAGATTGTGCGAATAAATTAGAATGGATCATACGAATGAATTGGAATAGATATATTCATGCGAATAAATTAGAATGGATCGTACGAATGCATTTGAATGGATCGTACGAATGAATTAGAATGGATACATTCGAGCGAATGAATTAGAATGGATCGTGCGATTAATTAGAATGGATCATGCAAATGAATTAGAATGGATCATACGAATGAATTAGAATGGATCATACAAATGAATTAGAAAGGAATTAGAATGGATAGTACGAATGAATTAGAATGGATCGTGCGAATGAATTAGAATTGATTATACTAATGAATTAAAATGGATTGTAGGAATGAATTAGAATGGATACATACATTCATGCGAATGAATTAGAATGGATCGTGCAAATTAATTAGAATGGATATATTTGATTATACGATCCATTCTAATTCATTCGGTGGATCAATTCTAATTCATTCGTACGATCCATTCTAATTCATTCGCACGATCCATTCTAATTCATTCGTACGATCCATTCAAATTCATTCGTACGAATGAAAAGAATGGATCGTACGAATGAATTAGAATGGATCTATTCTAAAATGATTTAGAATGGATCATACGAATGAATTAGAATGGATTGTACGAATGAATTAGAATGGATTGTGCGAATGAATTAGAATGGATCGTATGAATGAATAAGAATGGATCGTACGAATGAATTAGAATGGATCGTGCGAATGAATTAGAATGAATAGTACGAATGCATTAGAATGGATCGTACGAATGAATTAGAATGAATCGGACGATCCATTCTAATCATTCGTCCGATCCATTCTAATTCATTTGTACAATCCATTCTAATTCATTCGCATGAATGTATCCATTCTAATTCATTCGTACGATCCATTCTAATTCATTCGTATGATCAATTCTAAGATTGTACGAATGAATTAGAATGGATACATTCGAGCGAATGAATTAGAATAGATCGTAGGAATGAATTAGAATGGATCATACGAATGAATTAGAATGGATCGTGCGAATGAATTAGAATGGATTGTACGAATGAATTAGAATGAATACATTCGTGCGAATGAATTAGAATGGATACATTCGTGCGAATGAATTAGAATGGATGGGACGAATGAATTAGAATGGATCGTACGATTCATTCTAATTCATTTGTACGATCCATTCTAGTGCATTCGTACAATTCATTATAATTCATTCGCACGATCCATTCTAATTCATTCGTACGATCCATTCTTATTCATTCATACGATCCATTCTAATTCATTCGTACAATCCATTCTAATTCATTCGTACGATCCATTCTAATTCATTCGTATGATCCATTCTAACTCATTCGGTGGATTCGTTCTAATTCATTCATACGATCCATTCTAATTCATTCGCACGATCCATTCTAATTCATTCGTACAATCCATTCAAATTTATTCGTACGATGCAATCTAATTCATTCGCACAAATGTATCTATTCTAATTCATTCGTATAATGCGTTCTAATCCATTCGCACAAATGTATCCATTCTAATTCATTCATACGATCCATTCTAATCCATTCGTACGATCCATTCTAATTCATTCGTACGAATGTAACCATTATAATTCATTCGTACGATACATTCTAATTCATTCCTATGATCCATTCTAATTCATTCGCATGAATGTATCCATTCTAATTCATTTGCACGATCCATTCTAAATCATTCCTATGATCCATTCTAATTAATTCGTACGATCTATTCTAATTCATTCGCTCGAATGTATCCATTCTAATTCATTCGTACGATCCATTCTAATTCGTTCATACGATCCATTCTAATTCGTTCATACGATCCATTCTAATTCGTTCGTACGATCCATTCTAACTCATTTTAGAATGGATCCATTCGTACGATCCATTCTAATCCATTCATACGATCTATTCTAATTCATTCGCACGATCCATTCTAATTCATTCGTCCGATCCATTCTAATTCATTCGTACGATCCATTCTAATTCATTCGTACGATCCATTCTAATTCATTCGTATGATCCATTCTAACTCATTCGGTGGATCTATTCTAATTCATTCGTATGATCCATTCTAATTGATTCGTAGGATCCATTCTAATTCATTCGCAGTATCTATTCTAATTCATTCGTACGATCCATTCTAATTCATTCGTACGATCCATTTTAATTCATTCGTATGATCCATTCTAATTTATTCATTCAAATATATCCATTCTAATTCATTCGTACGATCCATTCTAATTCATTCGCACGATCCATTCTAATTCATTCGTACGATCCATTAGAATGGATCGTACGAATGAATTAGAATGGATCATAAGAATGAATTAGAATGGATCGTGCAAAAGAATTAGAATGGATATATTCGTGCGAATGAATTAGAATGGATCGTAGGAATGAATTAGAATGGATCGTACGAATGAATTAGAATGGATCGTATGAATGAATTAGAATGGATCGGACGAATGAATTAGAATGGTTACATTCGTGTGAACGAATTAGAATGGATCGTACGAACGAATTAGAATGGATCGTATGAATGAATTAGAATAGATCGTACAAATGGATTAAAATGGATCGTACGAATGGATCATGCGAATGAATTAGAATGGATCGTACGAATGAATTAGAATGGATCGTACGAATGAATTAGAATGGATACATTCGTGCGAATGAATTAGAATGGATTGTGCGAATGAATTAGAACGGATTGTGCGAATGAATTAGAATGGATCGTGCGAATGAATTAGAATGGATCGTATGAATGAATAAGAATGGATCGTACGAATGAATTAGAATGGATCGTGCGAATGAATTAGAATGAATCGTACGAATGCATTACAATGGATACATTCATGCGAATGAATTAGAATGGATCGTACGAATGAATTAGAATGGATCGTACGAACAAATTAGAATGGATTGTACGAACGAATTAGAATGGATCGTATGAAAGAATTGGAATGGATCGTTCGAATGAATTAGAATGGTTACATTCATACGAATGAATTAGAATGGATCGTACGAATGGATTAGAATGGATCGTACGAATGAATTAGAATGGATATATTTGTGCGAATGGATTAGAACGCATTGTACGAATGAATTAGAATAGATACATTTGTGCGAATGAATTAGATTGCATCGTACGAATGAATTTGAATGGATTATACGAATGAATTAGAATGGATCGTGCGAATGAATTAGAATGGATCGTACGAATGAATTAGAATGGATCCACCGAATGAGTTAGAATGGATCATACGAATGAATTAGAATGGATCGTACAAATGAATTAGAATCGATTGTATGAATGAATAAGAATGGATCGTACGAATGAATTAGAATGAATCGTACAAATGAATTAGAATGAATCGTACGAATGCATTTGAATGGATCGTACGAATGAATTAGAATGAATCGTACGATCCATTCTAATTCATTCGTCTGATCTATTCTAATTCATTTGCACGTATGTATCCATTCTAATTCATTCGTACAATCTTTTCTGATTCATTCGCACGATCCATTCTAATTCATTCGTATGATCCATTCTAATTCATTCGCTCGAATGTATCCATTCTAATTCATTCGTACAATCTTAGAATTGATCATACGAATGAATTAGAATGGATCGTACGAATGAGTTAGAATGGATACATTCGTGCGAATGAATTAGAATGGATCGTACGAATGGATTAGAATGGATCGTACGAATGAATTAGAATGGATCGTACAAATGAATTAGAAAGGTTACATTTGTGAGAATGAATTAGAATGGATCGTACGAATGAATTAGAATGGATCGTACGAATAAATTAGAATGGATCGTGCGAATGAATTAGAATGGATACATTCATAGAAATGAATTAGAATGGATCGTACGAATGAATAAGAATGGATCATACGAATGAATTAGAATAGATCGTACGAATGGATTAGAATGGATCGTACGAATGGATTAGAACACATTGTACGAATGAATTAGAATAGATACATTTGTACGAATGAATTAGAATGGTTCGTACGAATGAATTAGAATGGATATATTTCAATGAATAAATTTGAATGGATCATACGAATGAATTAGAATGGATCGTACAAATGAATTAGAATGGATCGTGCGAATGAATTAGAATCGATCATACAAATGAATTAGAATGGATCGTACGAATGAATTAGATCGTACGAATGAATTAGAATGGATCGTACGAATGAACTAAAATGGATACACTAGAGCGAATGAATTAGAATGGATACATTTGTGCGAATGAATTAGAATGGATCGTACGATGCAATCTAATTCATTCGTACAATGCGTTCTAATCCATTCGTACGATCCATTATATTTCATTCGTACGATCCATTCTAATTCGTTCATATGATCCATTCTAATTCGTTCGTACGATCCATTCTAATTCGTTCGTACGATCCATTCTAATTCGTTCGTATGATCCATTCTAATTCATTCGCACGATCCATTCTAATTCATTCGTACGATCCATTCTAATTCATTCGTATGATCCATTCTAATTCATTCCTACGATCTATTCTAATTCATTCGTATGATCCATTCTAATTCATTCGTTCGATCCATTCTAATTCATTCGTACAATCCATTCAAATTCATTCGCATGATCCATTCTAATTCATTCGTACGATCCATTCTAATTCATTCTCACGAATGTAACTTTTCTAATTCATTTGTATGATCCATTCTAATTCATTCGTACGATCCATTCTAATCCATTCGTACGATCTATTCTAATTCATTCATATGATCCATTCTAATTCATTCGTATGAATGTATCCATTCTAATTCATTCATACGATCCATTTTAATTCATTCGTACGATCCATTCTAATTCATTCGTACGATCTAATTCATTCGTACGATCCATTCTAATTCATTCGTACGATCGATTCTAATTCATTCACACGATCCATTCTAATTCATTCGTACGAATGGATTAGAACGCATTGTACGAATGAATTAGAAAAGATACATTTGTGCGATGAATTAGAATGGATCGTACGTTTGAATTAGATTCGATCGTACGAAATAATTAGAATGGATACATTCTGCGAATGAATTAGAATGGATTGTATGAATGAATTAGAATAGATCGTACGAATGAATTAGAATGATTACATTAGTGCGAATGAATTAGAATCGATCGTACAAATGGATTAGAATGGATCGTACGAATGGATTAGAATGGATCGTACGAATAAATTAAAATGGATCGTAGAAATGAATTAGAAAGGTTACATTTGTGAGAATGAATTAGAATTGATCGTACGAATGAATTAGAATGGATCGTACGAATGGATTAGAATGGATCCTACGAATGGAATAGAATGGATCGTAAGAATGAATTAGAATGGATCATACGAATGAATTAGAATGGATCGTACGAATGAATTAGAATGGATACATTCGTGCGAATGGATTAGAATGGATTGTAAGAATGAATTAGAATAGATCATAGGAATGAATTAGAATGGATCATGCAAATGAATTAGAATGGATACATTATTGCGAATGAATTAGAATGGATCGTAGGAATGAATTAGAATGGATCGTACGAATGAATTAGAATGGTTACATTCGTGCGAATGAATTAGAATGGATCGTACGAATGGATTAGAAAGGATCGTACGAATGGATTAGAATGGATCGTACGAATAAACTAGAATGGATCGTACAAATGAATTAGAAAGGTTACATTTGTGAGAATGAATTAGAATGGATCGTACGGATGAATTAGAATGGATCGTACGAATGGATTAGAATGGATCGTACGAATGAATTAGAATGGATCGTACGAATGAATTAGAATGGATCGTACGAATGAACTAGAATGGATCATGCGAATGAATTAGAATGGATTGTACGAATGAATTAGAATGGATACATTCGTGCGAATGAATTAGAATGGATCGTACGAATGGTTTAGAATGGATCGTACGAATAGATTTGAATGGATCGTACGAATGAATTAGAAAGGATCGTACAAATAAATTAGAAAGGTTACATTTGTGAGAATGAATTAGAATGAATCGTATGAATGAATTAGAATGGATCGTACGAATGGATTAGAATGGATCGTACGAATGGATTAGAATAGATCGTACGAATGGATTAGAATGGATCGTACGAATGAATTAGAATGGATCATACAAATGAATTAGAAAGGTTACATTCGTGAGAATGAATTAGAATGGATCGTACGAATGAATTAGAATGTATGAAACGAATGAATTAGAATGGATCGTACGAACGAATTAGAATGGATCGTACGAACGAATTAGAATGGATCATATGAACGAATTAGAATGGATCATACGAATGAATTAGAATGGATACATTCGTACGATCCATTCTAATTCATTCGTACGATCCATTCTTATTCATTCGTATGATCCATTCAAATTCTTTCGCATGATGCAATCTAATTCATTTGTACGATCCGTACGATCCATTCTAATTCATTCGTACGATCGATTCTAATTCATTCGCACGATCCATTCTAATTCATTTGTACAATCCATTCTAATTCATTCGTATGATCCATTCTAATTCATTCGTACGATCCATTCTAATTCATTCTCACAAATGTAACCTTTCTAATTCATTTGTACGATCCATTTTAATTCATTCGTACGATCCATTCTAATCCATTCGTACGATCCATTCTAAACTATTCGTACGATCCATTCTAATTCATTCGCATGAATGTAACCATTCTAATTCATTCGTACGATCCATTCTAATTCATTCCTATGATCCATTCTAATTCATTCGCACGAATGTATCCATTCTAATTCATTTGTACGATCCATTCTATTTTATTCCTATGATCCATTCTAATTCATTCGTACGATCCATTCTAATTTATTCGCTCGAATGTATCCTTTCTAACTCATTCGTACGATCCATTCTAATTCGTTTGTATGATCTAATTCATTCGTACGATCCATTCTAATTCATTCGTTCGATCCATTCTAACTCATTCGCATAAATATATCCGTTCTAATTCATTCGTACGATCCATTCTAATTCATTCGCACGATCCATTCTAATTCATTCGCACAAATGTATCCATTCTAATTCATTTGTACAATCCATTCTAATTCATTCGCATGATCCATTCTAATTCATTCGTACGATCCATTCTAATTCATTCGTACGATCGATTCTAATCCATTCGTACGATCCATTCTAATCCATTCGTACGATCCATTCTAATTCATTCGTACGAACCATTCCAATTCATTCTCACAAATGTAACCTTTCTAATTCATTTGTACGATCCATTCTAATCCATTCGTACGATCCATTCTAATCCATTCGTACGATCCATTCTAATTCATTCATTCGAATTTATCCATTCTAATTCATTTGTACGATCCATTCTAATTCATTCGCACAATCCATTCAAATTCATTCACACGATCCATTCTAATTCATTCGTACGATCCATTCTAATTCATTCGCACAAATGTATCCATTCTAATTCATTCGTACGATCCATTCTAATTCATTCGTATGATCCATTCTAACTCATTCGCACAAATGTATCCATTCTAATTCATTTGTACGATCCATTCTAATCCATTCGTACGATCCATTCTAATCCATTCGTACGATCCATTCTAATCCATTCGTACGATCCATTCTAATCCATTCGTACGATCCATTCTAATTCATTCGTACGATCCATTCTAATTCATTCGCACGATCTATTCTAATTCATTCGCATGATCCATTCTAATTCATTCGCACGATCCATTCTAATTCATTCGTACGATCCATTCTAATTCATTCGTTCGATCCATTCTAATTCATTCGCACGATCCATTCAAATTCATTTGCACGATCCATTCTAATTCGTTCATACGATCCATTCTAATTCGTTGGTACGATCCATTGTAATCCATTCGTACAATCTATTCAAATTCTTTCGCATGAATGTAACCTTTCTAATTCATTTTTACGATCCATTCTAATTCAATCGTACGATCCATTCTAATTCATTCGCACGAATGTAACCATTCTAATTTATTCGTACGATCCATTCTAATCCATTTGCACGATCCATTCTAATTCATTCGTACGATCTACTTTAATTCATTCTCACAAATGTAACCTTTCTAATTCATTTGTACGATCCATTCTAATTCATTTGTACAATCCATTCTAATCCATTCGTACGATCCATTCTTATCCATTCTAATTCATTCGTACGATCCATTCTAATCCATTCGTATGATCCATTCTAATTCATTCGTACGATCCATTCTAATCCATTCGTATGATCCATTCTAATTCATTCTCACAAACGTAACCTTTCTAATTCATTTGTACGATCCATTCTAATTCATTCGTACGATCCATTCTAATTCATTCGTACGATCCATTCTAATTCATTTGCACGAATGTATCCATTCTAATGCATTCGTATGATCCATTCTAATTCATTCGCACGATCCATTCATTCATTCGCATGATCCATTCTAATTCATTCGTACGATCCATTCTAATTCATTCTCACGAATGTATCCATTCTAATTCATTCCCATGATCCATTCTAATTCATTCGTATGAATGAATTACAATGGATCGTACGAATGAATTAGAATGGATCATACGAATGAATTATAATAGCTCATAAGAATGAATTAGAATGAATCGCACGAATGAATTTGAATGGATCGTAGGAATGAATTAGAATGGATCGTATGAATGAATTAGAATGGTTACATTCGTGGGGATGAATTAGAATGGATCGTATGAATGCATTAGAATGGATCGTACGAATGAATTAGAATGGATCGTACGAACGAATTAGAATGGATACATTCGTGCGAATGAATTAGAATGGATCGTAGGAATGAATTAGAATAGATCGTGCGAATGAATTAGAATGAATCGTACGAATGCATTAGAATGGATCGTACGAATGAATTAGAATAGATCGTAGGAATGAATTAGAATGGATCATAGGAATGAATTAGAATGGATCATACGAATGAATTAGAATGGTTACATTCGTGTAAATGAATTAGAATGGATCGTTCGAATGAATTAGAATGGATCGTACGAATGAATTAGAATGGATACATTCGTGCGAATGAATTAGAATGGATACATTCGAGCGAATGAATTAGAATGGATCGTGCGAATGAATACGAATGAATCATGCAATTGAATGAATGGATCGTGCGAATGTATTAGAATGGATCGTACGAATGCATTAGAATGGATACATTCATGCGAATGAATTAGAATGGATCGTACGAATGAATTAAAATGGATCGTACGTAGGAATGAATTAGAATGGATTATGCGAATAAATTAGAATGGATTGTACGAATGAATTAGAATAGATACATACAAATGAATTAGAAAGGTTACATTCGTGAGAATAAATTAGAATGGATCGTAGGAATGAATTAGAATGGATCATACGAATGAATTAGAATGGTTACATTCGAGCGAATGAATTAGAATGAATCGTACGAATGAATTAGAATGGATCGTGCGAATGAATTAGAATGGATCGTACGAATGAATTAGAATGGATCGTACAAATGAATTAGAAAGGTTACATTTGTAAGAATGAATTAGAATGGATCGTACGATTCATTCTAATTCATTCGTACGATCCATTCAAATTCATTCGCACGATCCATTCTAATTCATTCGCACGATCCATTCTAATTCATTCGTACGATCCATTCTAATTCCTTCGCACGATCCATTCTAATTCATTCGTACGATCCATTCTAATTCATTCGCACGAATGTATCCTTTCTAATGCATTCGTACGATTTATTCTAATTCATTCGCACGATCCATTCTAATTCATTCGTACGATCCATTCTAATTCATTCGTCCGATCAATTCTAATTCATTCGCATGAATGTATCCATTCTAATTCTTTCGTACAATCCATTCTAATTCATTCGCACGATCCATTCTAATTCATTCGTATGATCCATTCTAATTCATTCCTACGATCTATTCTAATTTATTCGCTCGAATGTATCCATTCTAATTCATTCGTTCAATCCATTCTAATTCATTTGTACGATCCATTTTAATTCATTCGTATGATCCATTCTAACTCATTCGTACGATCCATTCTAATTCATTCTCACGAATGTAATCTTTCTAATTCATTCGTACGAACCATTCTGATCCATTCGTATGATCCAATCTAATCCATTCGTACGATCCATTCTAATCCATTCGTACGAACCATTCTAATTCATTCGTACGATCCATTCTAATTCATTCTCACAAATGTAACCTTTCTAATTCATTTGTATAATCCATTCTAATTCATTCGTACGATCCATTCTAATCCATTCGTATATCCATTCTAATTCCTTCGTACGATACATTCGAGCGATCCATTCTAATTCATTTGCACGATCCATTCTAATTTATTCCTATGATCCATTCTAATTCATTCGTACGATCCATTCTAATTCATTTGCTTGAATGTATCCATTCTAATTCATTCGTACGATCCATTCTAATTCGTTCATACGATCCATTCTAATTCGTTCGTACGATCCATTCTTATTCGTTCGTACGATCCATTCTAATTCATTCGCACGATCTATTCTAATTCATTCGTACGATCCATTCTAATCCATTCGTATGATCAATTCTAATTCAATTGCACGATCCATTCTAATTCATTCTCACGAATGTAACCTTTCTAATTAATTTGTATGATCCATTCTAATTCATTCGTATGATCTATTCTAATCCATTCGTACGATCCATTCTAATTCAATTCGTGCAATCTATTCAAATTCATTCGCACAAATGTATCCATTCTAATTCATTCGTATGATCCATTCTAATTCATTCGCACGAATGTATCCATTCTAATGCATTGGTACGATCCATTCTAATTCATTCGCACGATCCATTCTAATTCATTCGTATGATCAATTCTAATTCATTCACACGATCCATTCTAATTCATTCGTACGATCTAATTCATTCGTACGATCCATTCTAATACATTCGTATGATCGATTCTAATTCATTCGCACGATCCATTCTAATTCATTTGCATGAATGTATCCATTCTAATTTATTCGTATGATCCAGTCTAATTCATTCGTACGATCTATTCTAATTCATTCGTACGAATATATCCATTCTAATTCATTCGTACGATCCTTTCTAATTCATTCGCACGATCCATTCTAATTCTTTCATATGATCCATTCTAATACATTCGCATGAATGTACCCATTCTTGTTCATTCGTCCGCTCCATCATAATTCATTCGTACGCTCTATTCTTATTCATCGCACAAATGTATCCATTCTAATTTATTCGTACGATCCATTCAAATTCAATCGTATGATCCATTCTAATTCATTCGCACGATAAATTCTAATTCATTTGTCCGATCGATTCTAATTCATTCGCACGAATGTATCCATTCTAATTCATTCGTACGATCCATTCTAATTCATTCGCATGATCCATTCTAACTCATTCGGTGGATCCATTCTAATTTATTCGTACGATCCATTCTAATTCATTCGCACAATCCATTATAATTTATTCGTACGATCCATTGTAATTCATTCGTACGATCTATTCTAATTCATTCGCATGATCCATTCTAATTCATTCGTACGATCCATTCTAATTCATTCGTACAATCTATTCAAATTCATTCGTACGATGCAATCTAATTCATTCGCACAAATGTATCTATTCTAATTCATCCGTACAATGCGTTCTAATCCATTCGTACGATCCATTCTAATTCATTCGTATGATCAATTCTAATTCATTCGCACGATCCATTCTAATTCATTCGTACGATCTATTCTAATTCATTTGCACGAATGTAACCATTCTAATTCATTCGTACGATCCATTCTAATTCATTCGCACGATCCATTCTAATTCATTCGTACGATCCATTCTAATTTATTCGCACGAATGTATCCATTCTAATTCATTCGTACGATCCATTCTAATTCATTCGTACGATCCATTCAAATTCATTCGTGCGAATGAATTAGAATGGATCGCACGAATGGATCATGCGAATGAATTAGAATGGATCATACGAATGAATTAGAATGGATCGTACGAATGAATTAGAATGGATACATTCGAGCGAATGAATTAGAATGGATCGTACGAATGAATTAGAATGGATCATAGGAATGAATTAGAATGGATCGTGCAAATGAATTAGAATGGATACATTCGTGCGAATGAATTAGAATGGATCATAGGAATGAATTAGAATGGATCGTACGAATGAATTAGAATGGTTACATTCGTGAGAATGAATTAGAATGGATCGTACGAATGGATTTGAATGGATCGTACGAATGGATTAGAATGGATCGTACGAATGAATTAGAATGGATCGTACAAATGAATTAGAAAGGTTACATTTGTGAGAATGAATTAGAAAGGTTACTGTTTGGGGGATTTTTCGCTGGTCCGTGCGAGCTGCCTGCAAGACAAAGGAAAAGCGTAAGAACGACTGGCTCTCTTAGGAGCGCAGACCCTCCGACGCTCAAGTCAGTCTCAGGTGCACAACGGCGAGCTGTTGTATACCTAAGTGGAAGGGAAAAAGGTTTCGAACCTGTACTCTGGAGCCTGGGGGTGTGCATTTATAGACATTGGCGACCTACCGTTGCCCGACACGTGGAGATTCTTTCCAGAGCCTTCTAGACCCCCACGTTCTGGCTCGCGTGGGTCTCTAATGATCCTTGGAACTTGCGCCCCTGACATTCTTTGTCGTCGAGCCTGCCAGGCGGTTTGAGTGGGGGAGAGCATCTTTCTGGTTGCTGCCAGGTGGCTCTTCTAGAATATTCAAGTCTGGGAGGTCTCAAGACTGATTCTGATGGGCTTCCGTGGACTACCATTATCCATGTAGCTCCAGTGGGGTTTCGACACCTGGCAACCCTTCATGCTGCTCTAGTGTGGGCGACCTCAGGTGGGAAGCCAGGGCGAGCTCGCCTTCCATTGCTCCGCCTTTTCTTCCCCATCTATCAGGAGTCGGACCTCGCAGGAGCGACCTCTTCGATAAAATAGGGGAGTCTTGGGCGAGCTTAGGCGAGCTCCGGGACGGGCTAGAGCGGGCTCCTGAGCGAGCTCGGGTGAGCTCCAGAGCGAGCTCTTAGCCTGAGGCCCCTTCTGCCCAATGTGGATCTCGCTCCCTGTCAAGATGACTTGGTGAGCGCGGGAGGGGCGAGCTCCTGGGCAAGCCTAGGCGAGCTCCTGAACGAGCTTAGGCGAGCTCCTGAGCGAGCTTAGGTGAGCTCCTGAGCGAGCTTAGGCGAGCTCCCGAGCGAGCCTAGGCGAGCTCCTGAGCGAGCTTGGGCGAGCTCCTGAGCGAGCTTGGGCAAGCTCCCGAGCGAGCTCTTAGCCAATGTGGATCTCGCTCCCTGTCAAGATGACTTGGTGAGCGCGGGAGGGGCGAGCTCCTGGGCAAGCCTAGGCGAGCTCCTGAACGAGCTTAGGCGAGCTCCTGAGCGAGCTTGGGCGGGCTCCTGAGCGAGCTTGGGCGGGCTCCTGAGCGATCTTGGGCGGGCTCCTGAGCGAGCTTGGGCGAGCTCCTGAGCGAGCTTGGGCGAGCTCCTGGGCAAGCCTAGGCGAGCTCCTGAACGAGCTTAGGCGAGCTCCTGAGCGAGCTTAGGCGAGCTCCCGAGCGAGCCTAGGCGAGCTCCTGAGCGAGCTTGGGCGAGCTCTCGAGCGAGCTCTTAGCCTGAGGCCCCTTCTGCCCAATGTGGATCCCGCTCCCTGTCAAGATGACTTGGAGAGCGCGGGAGGGGCGAGCTCCTGGGCGAGTTTCAGCTACCCCCAACATTACCCCCTCTTGAGGGAGCGACCAAGGAGACTTTGACGCTTGCTCAGGAGTCTTATTGCACACGCCGGTCGGACCGGAAGCACCAGCCATTGGCGACCTCCACCCCATGAGCTGCGGGCTCCTTCCGCGGGCGATCTGCGTCGAGAGTTTTGACTCCCAGTATTTCACAAACGTTGGTCGGGCCGGGAGCGTCAGCCACGAGCGATCTCCTTCCGGTGCGAGCTTGCCACACGCGGTCAGGGTCTGCCTCGGGCGAGCTGCGGGCACCAGCCGTGGGTGGTATGCGCCGAGAGCTTTGACTGCCAGTATTTCACAAACGCTGGGCGGGCCGGGAGCGTCAGCCATGAGCGATCTCCTTCCGGTGCGAGCTTGCCACACGCGGTCAGGGTCTACCTCGGGCGAGCTGCGGGCACCAGTCGTGGGCGGTCTGCGCCGAGAGCTTTGACTGCCAGTATTTCACAAACGCTGGGCGGGCCGGGAGCGTCAGCCACAAGCGATCTCCTTCCGGTGCGAGCTTGCCACACGCGGTCAGGGTCTGCCTCGGGTGAGCTGCGGGCACCAGCCATGGGCAGTCTGCACCGAGAGCTTTGACTGCCAGTATTTCACAAACGCTGGGCGGGCCGGGAACGTCAGCCACGAGCGATCTTCTTCCGGTGCGAGCTTGCCGCACGCGGTCAGGGTCTGCCTCGGGCGAGCTGCGGGCGATCTTATGGCTTGGGTTTCGCACCAGATCTCTAGCGGTCGTTTCACCGTAAACACGACGCGAGACCCGAGATACGAAGTTGATACGATAAATCTCATTATGAGATCCCGGCTATCATGGGACACGTGTCTCACTCTGATTCGCTCCTCTTTTGTCAGTAAATGACAGCGTCGGCGCCAGCTCAGCCTTTTCCACGTGTGGCCCACGTGGCGCTTGTCGATTGGAGAGGAGCGAGCTATCGCTTCGATTGCTGTCGTGTCGCCTCGCCGAGCGCGCTCGGGCATTAACTGCGGCTCGATTCGCCTGCCTCTCACCCGTCTATAAATAGGGGATGGGGGGCGATTTTCACCGCCGTGTGAAAACAACTCTCCCTTCTCTCTTTGCTTTCAGCTCGCCTTAGCCCTTTGCTTTCATGGCCTCCGCTGCCGATGCTGCTGCTGCTGCTGCCGCCGCTCAGGCTTCTGAGCCCGCCGCTGAAAGGGCGGTGGTCTGGCTGCAGAACCCAGTCGGGGTGCCCGTCGGGGACAGTATCCGGGCGGCGATCGATCTCCCTCGGGAGATCCTCGTCACCGAGATGCCACTCTCGGGGAGGCCGCCCCAGGGTACAGTAGCTTCTGTCGGGCTGCTGTGGTCTGGGCTGCGGTTCCCCCTGAGTCATCTCGCCGGGGAGCTCCTGGAATTGACGGGGCTTTGCCCCGCCCAACTCTCAGGAAACTCCTGGGGGATACTCTACGGGCTGTCCCAGCTGGAGACCGCCCTGAAGGCGAGGATCCCACTGAGCTACTTGCTCAAAAAGTGGCTCCTCAAGCCCGGGCTGGTCTTCAGCACCGCGGGCTGCGGCTACTTCTACCTCGCCGGGTGGCCTGGTGAGGTGCTCCCCTTCTCCACCATCGAGAGCAAGGACCGCCACTGGAAGGACTATCCTTTCGTGGTGGTCGGCAACTGGCACGGGCGGCACTGCGGAGTCCCGGCTCACCCCGGGGTTCCCCCGACGGCGGTCTTCCGGGAGATCTCTCTCTTCCGGGCGGGGAAGAAGAAGTGCATCGCTCCCGACCGGGAGCGATCTCTGGACGAGGCGATCTTCCACTACCTCGGGGGGCGGACTCCGGAGAGGATCACTGCTCCCGACTTCGCCTTCCAGCTGAGGGACGGGAAGACCGGCGCTATTCTGCTGAAGCAGAAGACCATCCGGAAGAAGAAGGAGGAGGAGATCGGTGCTATTCCGCCGATGCAGAACGTCCCTCCTCCCTCCAAAGGGGCCAGCAAGGGGGCGGGGAGTTCGGGAGGCAACCCCCGCAAGAAGACGGTCCGGAGGCGGGCTTCGCCCATCCGCCTCAAAGACCCCGACACCATGGAGATGCTCCGCCAGGGCGAAGCCTCCGCTCCTGCTCCACCTCCTCGCCCGGACGTCGGCCCAGGTCAGCCGCCTGCCCCAACTCCTATTGTTCACCGCAAGATTCAAATGGTCGAGCCCGACGACCCTAACGTTGACCTCCCGCTAACCATGGCGGAGGTCGAGTCCGGGATGGCTCAAATTTTAATGGGCAACTTCCCCGGCGACCTGACCGTCCCTCTTTGTGTAGCAGTACTGACGCCAGAGATGGAGGCCCGAGGGAAGAAGAAGGTAAAGCTCGCGAGGCCTGCGCCTTCAAACGTCCAGACGGAGCAGCGGCGAAAAGCGCTGGAGGAGGCGAGCTTGGGCTCGGAGTCAAGCTGGATGGACTCCGAGGTGGAGGCGTCAAGCTCCAAGGAGGAAGAGCCCGCTCCTCAACCTTCCCGGGCGGAACCTGCCGCTGGCGCTTCTGCCCAAGTGGAGAAGCACCCAGCTCCACCAGTTCCCGCACCAGGGGCGGGGCCGAGCGGGCAGGAGCTTCCACCTCCCGCTGACGTGGCAGGGGTCCAGCAGGGCGAATCCAACGCTACTGCTGCGACCTCCTTGCCGGCGGCAGCTCCAGCTCCCGCCCCTCAGGCCTCTCCTCCAGCAGAGGGCCAGGAGGGAGCGGACTCCCAGCAGGGCCTGGGGGACCTGGTCTACAGGTCCCCTAGCTTTGTTGACATTGGCTCCGACTCCGAGTCCTCCAGCTCGGAGTCGGAGGCCAAGGTGGCCAGGGCGGACCCTCCGAGCCCGGTAGCAGCCGGAGCTTGCCCGGGGGAGGTGCCAGCCCCCACTCCTTCCCCCGGCGTGCCTCCTCCTACTGAAGCTCCTGGGGGTCCCAGCGCGGGCTCCTCTACGGAGGAGGGGAGGGCGCCCTACTACATGCGGCAGCTGCTGGGCCGCAACGTCTTCGCCCGAGCCCCTTTCGCTTCCATAAGCAAACGCCTGGCCGAGGTACCTCTTGCTCTCTCTGCTTTTATGCCAAAAATGTTAAACTTTCTAACTTTTTCATCTTCCTTATGCAGGCACAGAAACAGAGCCAGGCACTGGCCGCGGAGGTCGCTGAGGCCGGGAAGGCGCTGGTCGCCTTGTTCGACGATTCCCTTCGGGGGTCTGAGCGCAAGGTGGACGAGCACATTCACGAGCTCCAGCGAGCTTCGCAGGCCGGGGCCCTGAAAGAGACAGAGGAGCTCCGCCTGAGGGTCGCGACCCTAGTGTCGGGCATGGCCGAGCTAGAGACGGCCCAGCTCAAGACCTCCGACGACCTCAAAAAGGCCGTGGCGGAGCGGGACGAGGCCGTCACTGCCAGAGAGGCCGCTAGGAAGGAGGCGGCTCAACTTCAAGGCGAGGTCGCTGCACTGAAGACAGAGATCGCCGCCCTGAAGGAGACGCACGCCGAAGGACTTCGGGCTCAACAAGGTCGCCTCCAAGCCCAGCTGGACGATCTCCTCAAGAAAGGCGCCCTGGCCGCTGTGGAAAAGTACAAGACCGAGAGGTCGAAGAAGCGGCGCCGAGGGGAGGACAGTGGGCGGAGACTAGCAAGCCTTGAGCTCGCAGCCTTGTAACTGTTCTTATAATTTTTGCCAATCAATTAAATTTTCATCTTTTGGAGCTCACCTATGCATTTCTTTCTTTTTCTGTGTCGCTCATGAGTCCGCTTTAGGAGTTTCGCAGCGATCTCGAGAGTGATACCCCGGGTGAGGCAGCTAATTCGATTCAACCTTTTTATTTTAAAGTATATGCAAACGGAAAACTCGGCATGCTCGCTAAAACTCAATGTAGTCTCTGAGCCCGGAAAACGATAAGCGAACAAAATGACATCAAAAGAAAACTTCCCTATACTCAGAGACTTAAACCATTTTTATTTTTGAAGGAAACTAATAAGTGCTAGCTGCCCCCTGCCCGGTTAATTTCTCTCGACGATCCTGTTCAGCGGACTTGCCCTTTGAGGGGTACGCCCACGCCAGGATGCTTCCGTTCATGGCAGGTGAATGCGAAGGGTCCCGGTTAGGTTTAGAGTCCACTAGGCAGCGGACTTCCCCAGGAATCTCAAGGTCGCCCACTGGCTGCCTCTGAGGATCCCGGTCTTGCTTTAAGTCCGCGCAACGGCGGACTGCCCCGGGAATCTTAAGGTCGCCCACTGGCTGCCTCTGAGGATCCCGGTCTTGCTTTAAGTCCGCGCAACGGCGGACTGCCCCGGGAATCTCAAGGTCGCCCACTGACTGCCTTTGAGGATCCCGGTCTTGCTTTAAGTCCGCACAACAGCGGACTGCCCCGGGAATCTCAAGGTCGCCCACTGGCTGCCTCTGAGGATCCCGGTCTTGCTTTAAGTCCGCTCAGCGGCGGACTACACTTTATAGATCATGCGGGCTCTTTCTGCGCCAAGCTTCCGAGTTAAATTCTTTGTTGTAACCTCCATCGTTCATTCATAACTTCAGAAATGACTTACAAAAAAACGACTGGTCTTAGGCATAAAATTTTCGGAGATGTATAGCATTCCAAGGTCGCTCTAACGGGTCGCCTTCAGCGGTCATCAACTGGTAAGCCCCCGAGCCTCGTGCTTCGCGTACTATATAGGGGCCTTCCCAGTTTGCCGCGAGCTTCCCTGCGTTAGGCTCCTGCGTGTTTGCAAACACCTTTCTCATTACCAGATCGTCAGCCTTGAATGCCCGATGGCGGACTCTTTTGTTATATGCACGCTTCATTTCCTGTCTATATCCGGCAAGGTGCAGGTTAGCGCGCTCTCGCCGTTCCTCGAGCTGGTCGAGGGAGTCAGCGAGCAGTTTGTCGTTGTCGACCTCCTCCGACGCAAGCCTTCTTTCAGTGGGCAGCTCAGCTTCGATGGGTAGCACGGCTTCGCAACCAAAAGTGAGACTGAAAGGGGACTCGTTAGTTGAGCGACGTGGAGTAGTGCGATAGGCCCACAAGACTCCATCGAGCTCCTGCTCCCACAATCCTTTTTTTCCTTCCAGCCTTTTCTTGAGGTTGTCTAGGATCACGCGATTCGTTGCTTCGGCCTGCCCGTTGCTTTGTGGGTACCTTGGGGACAAGAACCTTAGGTCGACTCCGTATTCAACGCAAAAGCTTCTGATCAAGCGATTGTCGAACTAGCGACCATTGTCGGTGATATGTACCCGAGGCAGACCGAACTGGTAGAAAATATTCTTCCAAAGGAAGTCTTTCACTTGCTTCTCACCTATCTTAGCTAGCGGGACCGCTTCCACCCATTTGGTGAAGTAGTCCGTAGCCACTAAGATGAATTTCTTTTGCCGGACTGACACTGGGAAAGGTCCCACAATGTCCAGTCCCCATTGCTGGAAAGGCCAGGGGCTCGCCAGAGGATGCAGTTCTTCTGCGGGCATATGATTTGTCGTGGCGTGCTTCTGGCATTGGAGGCAGCTTTGTGCGACCTTCAAGGCGTCTTGCTCCAGAGTGGGCCACCAGTATCCTTGCCTCCATACTTTCACAGCTAGAGACCGCCCATCAGCGTGGTTTCCCAGCTCGCCTGAGTGAATGCAATTCAAAACTTCTTCGGTCTCCGGGCTCTCGATGCAACAAAGATTTGGCCCGCCAAAAGACCTTCGAAAAAGGCGATCCCAGCGAATGAGGTAGCGCCCAGCGCATTTCTCCATTCGCCGGGCTTCCTCTCTATCCTCTGGAAGCTCGCCCTTCTGGAGAAAGCGAAGAATGGGGGCGGTCCACCCGCCGGGTGAAACGTCGACAGAGACTTGGTTAACAGCGAGCTCCATCAGTTGAAGCCGAGACTGATTTTGGACCTCGATGAGAATCTGGCGAGCTTCTGATGCTCCCAGCAGGGAGGCAGCGTTTGCCAAAGCATCAGCTCGCCTATTATCGGCTCGAGGAATTTGCTCGAAGGAGATCTTTTCGAACTCTGCGGCCTTTCCTTTTACCAAATCCACGTAGCCCGCCATTCGCGCATCTCGGGAGGCATAATCCCCGTTGATTTGACTAATGATCAGTTGGGAATTACTGAACACCTTTAACCGTTTGGCGCCTACTTCTTGGGCGAGCTCTTGTCCGGCGAGCAGTGCCTCATACTCTGCCTCGTTGTTGGTTGCAGCGAAATCCAACCGGACTGACTTCTCAAGAAATATTGACTGGGCGATCAGTGCGACCCCGATCCCGGCCCCCAAAGCGTTGGAGGATCCGTCGACGAATAGCTCCCAGCCCGCTATCTCTGAATGCTTAGTTGGAGGAGGCTCGCCTTGGTTGTCCAAGAACCTCGCCCTCCCAGGGTGTGCCTCAGTTGGCTCATCCTCCTGGTACTGGACCGGTTCTTCTATGGGGAAGTCCGCCAAGAAATCGGCGAGAGCCTGCCCTTTGACAGCAACTCGAGGGACATACTCCAAACCATAGGCGGCGAGCTCGGCGGACCATCGGTAGAGCCTGCCGGCTACCGATGGTCTGGAGAGCGCACTCTTCAGAGGGTGCTCCGTGATGACTTTGACAGTGTGCGCGGAGAAGTAGGGGTGAAGCTTTCTCGCGGTAAGGACCAAGGCCAATGCGACCTTCTCGATTGGTCGATACCGGAGCTCGGCAGGAAGCATTGTGTGGCTCACAAAATAGACAGGCCGCTCCACCTTTGCTTCTTCTACAACAAGGACCCCGCTTACCGCATTCTCCGTGACCGCGACGTATACGCCAAGCTCGGCGCCATCTTTGGGTGCTGCTAGGATTGGCGGGCTCGCCAGATAGTCTTTGATCTTTTGGAAAGCGCGCTCACACTTTTTATCCCAACAAATGCTCACTCCTTTTCGGAGCAGCTCGAAAAGAGGTCGGCAATTATCTGAAGATTTGGAGATGAACCGATTTAGCGCGGCGATTCGCCCGCTCAATCTTTGGACTTCCTGTCGGGTTCTTGGTGCGGGCATTTCGACAAGTGCTCGGATTTGCCCAGGGTCGGCCTCGATCCCCCTGTGGGTGACCAGGTACCCTAGGAATTTCCCTGAAGTCACCCCGAATGCACACTTTGCCGGGTTTAGCCTCATTTGGTACTTTCTCAACACTTCGAAGGTTTCACGGAGATCGGCGACATGCCCTTCTCGCTTTCGACTTTTCACAAGGAGGTCGTCTACATAAAATTCGACATTCCTGCCAATCTGACCCTTAAACATCTGAGTGACTAAGCTTTGGTAGGTCGCTCTAGCGTTCTTAAGTCCGAAAGGCATCACTCGATAGCAGAATAGCTTCTGGTAGCCCGCCCCAGAATAAAAAGCGGTCTTCTCTTTATCTTCGATGTGGAGAGGTATCTGGTTATACCCCGAATATCCGTCCATAAAGGACAAGGCCTGGAACCCGATAGCTGCATCGACCAGCGCGCCTATCCACGGAAGAGGGAAACTGTCCTTCGGGCATGCTCTATTAAGGTCGGAGAAGTCAATGCACACTCTGACCGCCCTGCTCTTCTTGGGCACCGCCACGATGTTGGAGATCCACTCGGGAAAGTGTGCCTCGCGTATAAAACCAGCTCGCTCTAGCTTTTCTATCTCCGCTGCTACTGCAATGGACTTCGCAGCAGGTATGTGCCGAGCTTTTTGCTTGACCGGCGGGAACTCTTTCATGGTGTGAAGACGATGACAGGCGACCTCCGGGTCAATTCCTGGCATGTCCGCGAAGCTCCAAGCGAATACGTCGCGGTATTCCCTAAGTACATTGGTTAGGGCCAGGACCTCGCCCTTGGTTAGCGAGGTCCCGAGACTAACAATCCTTGGCGCGTCCTCGCTACCAATGTTGACTTCTTGTAGCGGCTCGGCAATGGGAAAACGTCCTCTCTGGGACCCTGGTAGGCGACCTTTTTTCTCGAGCTCAAGATCCACGCCGCTCCCACCCGGGGGTGAAGTAGGGGATCTAAGTGACGCGACCTCTCTCGGGCCTTGAGGGAGCCCGCTCAAGGTGGGCGTTAATTGCTAGGAGGGCGCGGGCCTCTTGGCCTTAGCGACCTCAACATCTGCGAGGTGAGAGACGTCCTGCTCGCATCTGGTAGCAGCGACCTGGTCTCCTCGAATTACCATAACCCCTCCGTTGGTGGGGAACTTGAGGGCCTGGTGATTAGGCGAGGACACCGCTTTCATCTGCCTCAGCCAAGGTCGCCCTAGGATGGCATTGAAAGTGGACTGCCCATCTACCATCGCGAAATGGACTTGACGTACCTCCGGGCCTGCCGTCACGGTGAGGGTTATCTCCCCTGCCACCTTAGCGACCTCGCCAGTGAAACCGGTGAGCGAGCCCGTTGAGGGAGACAAGTCAACTTGTCTCAACCCCATTCGCTGGAAGGCCGACAAGAACAGAATATCTACGGCACTTCCCGGGTCAACAAGGACCCGCCTTACCTCGATGTTCGCCATCATAAGTCGTACGACAAGGGGATCATTGTGGGGGGTAACCACCCTGGCCATGTCCTCCTCTGAGAACCAAATAAAGTCCCGGGCTTCTATCCTTGGTGTTTGGAGCAATACAGGGGTTAGAGAAACGGAGAATACCTTCTGAGCCCGCTCCATCTCTCTGACTTGCCGGCGAACCTCGTTGCAGATCTTGGGCCGCTCAGGCGCCCGCTGATGGTGTGACAGACCGCCGACCCTCCCGGGGGAGGTAGAGGCAGGGCGGGCTCAGTGGGCCCCGAGCGATCTCCTTCCCGAGGAGCTCGCGCCTGTATCACCTCGAATCTCCTAGGAGGCGAAATGAACTGATCCAAATGGCCCTGGGTGACCAAGTCCTCGAGGTGGTTCTTTAGAACCCGGCATCTGTTGGTGTGATGCCCGGGGCTGTGATGAAAGGCGCAACGCCGCGAATTGTCGGTTGAGCCTGGCTCCCCGGCCTGCAAGGGTGGTGGGTACTGAAAGAAAGGTTCATTCCGGATCTGGTGAAAAATTTGCCCTAGCGAGTGGGTCAACACGGTGAAATCCCGCTCCCCGGGTCCCGGAGGCAGGCGCCAGTTCGCCGGCCTTCCAGTGACTACTGCGGGGATCTCAGCGGGCTGTACGGCAGGAGATGCGGGCGGTCCAGGCAAAGGTACCGCCAGTGGCACCTCCCGCCTCTCCACGGCCTTAACGACGAGAGGTCGCAGAGCCGGAGGAGGTCGCTGCTCGACTGCCTTTCCCTTCCGGTCTAATACCGCATCTTCAAGCTTGATATGTTGCTGGACAAGGGCGAAGAGCTCGACGATCGTGCGAGGATCCTTGATTACCAACGCGTCATGAAGTTTGCTTCCCTCAGGGAGGGCGTTCCGGAAAGCGCTCACCGTTGTGCGGTCTTGGCTGACAGCGTCCTCCAGAGCGAGGTAAGCGCTTCGAAAGCACGTTGCGAAGCTTCGAAGGGTTTCGCGGGCTCCCATGGCCAAGGTAAAGAGAGACTCAATCCTCTTTGGGGGCTGCCTGTTGCAGCGGTACTGCTCCAGAAATAGCTTTGAGAGAGTAGGGAAGTCTGGAATGGTGCCCGAAGGCAATTTGTGGAACCAGTTTAACGCTGAGCCCGTCAAACTACTCGGGAAAGCCCGGCACAAGACATGGTCCTGGTCCCAGAAAAATAACAGCTTCCGGTAAGCCAATAGATGGTCGACTGGATCTTGCGATCCATCGAACAGAACAAACTTAGGCGGGGTCCAGTGGTGAGGGAAACCCCCTCGGTGCACCTCGCTCGTGAAGGGCGAGCTACCCCCGTGGGCGGCGAGGTCCTCCAGCAGGTCTACCGTCGCGTTAGGTCGCTGCCAGTGCCCGGGGAAAACTCCCAGAGGCTGCTGCGCAGGTCCTAGGCGGCCATGTACGCTCCCTCGAGGGAGGTTCGGATCCACCCGAGGCGACCTTCGGGGGCTACCGCTCGGCGGCCTCCCCGCTGTTCGCCTGTGGATTCCTTCAGCGTGGCGGTTGGTCTGTGGAAGGCCGTTGCCTCTCGAGCTTCGGAAGGTATAGCCACCGCGGGCTCTTTCCCTCGTCGACGATGGCGCGGGTCGCGATCCCGCTCTAGAGACCTTGCCTCCGACTCGTTAGAATCGGCGCTCTGGCTACGGCAGCGAGGGATGGTCGCCCGCGAGGTCGCCTGGTTGCTAGACCACTGGGTTACTAGCTTCTGCAGCCTCGTAAGCGGGGTTTCCGGCACCCTGCGCACGGCCGCTCTCTCGACCGGGGGTTCCGGATGGGAGACCTGCCGAGCCGGAATGGTCGTGGGCGGGCGCGATGTCGAAGCTAGTGGTTGCACCGGAGATACCGTCCTCGTCGGCCCAGACCGTCGGCTGGCCGCCGGAACCTGACGCAATCGCGTCAGTTCCTCCATCATGGCACGCTGGGTGGCCAACATCTCCAACAAGAGCTGGTCACCGAGCGGGACATGGGGCTGAGGGGTCTCAACAGGAGGTTCGCTGCGCGCAGACCTCGCACGGGTCCTCGGTCGCCTGCGTCCCCTTGTCGCCGGAGCCATCCTTGGGTTACGAGAGCCCACGGCGTTCGACCGCGTGGTCGTGGGCGTTCTCGCAGGAACCAGTCGAAGGATCCCACAGACGGTGCCAAATGTTTGGGGGATTTTTCGCTGGTCCGTGCGGGCTGCCTGCAAGACAAAGAAAAAGCATAAGAACGGCTGGCTCCCTTAGGAGCGCAGACCCTCCGACGCTCAAGTCAGTCTCAGGTGCACAACGGCGAGCTGTTGTATACCAAAGTGGAAGGGAAAAAGGTTTCGAACCTGTACTCTGGAGCCTGGGGGTGTGCATTTATAGACATCGGCGACCTACCGTTGCCCGACACGTGGAGATTCTTTCCAGAGCCTTCTAGACCCCCACGTTCTGGCTCGCGTGGGTCTCTGACGATCCTTGGAACTTGCGCCCCTGATATTCTTTGCCGTCGAGCCTGCCAGGCGGTTTGAGTGGGGGAGAACATCTTTCTGGTTGCTGCCAGGTGGCTCTTCTAGAATATTCAAGTCTGGGAGGTCTCAAGACTGATTCTGGCGGGCTTCCGTGGACTACCATTATCCACGTAGCTCCAGTGGGGTTTCGACACCTGGCAACCCTTCATGCTGCTCTAGTGTGGGCGACCTTAGGTGGGAAGCCAGGGCGAGCTCGCCTTCCATTGCTCCGCCTTTTCTTCCCCATCTATCAGGAGTCGGACCTCGCAAGAGCGACCTCTTCGATAAAATAGGGGAGTCTTGGGCGAGCTTAGGCGAGCTCCGGGACGGGCTAGAGCGGGCTCCTGAGCAAGCTCGGGTGAGCTCCAGAGCGAGCTCTTAGCCTGAGGCCCCTTCTGCCCAATGTGGATCTCGCTCCCTGTCAAGATGACTTGGTGAGCGCGAGAGGGGCGAGCTCTTGGGCAAGCCTAGGCGAGTTCCTGAACGAGCTTAGGCGAGCTCCCGAGTGAGCTTAGGCGAGCTCCCGAGCGAGCCTAGGCGAGCTCCTGAGCGAGCTTCGGCGAGCTCCTGAGCGAGCTTGGGCGAGCTCCCGAGCGAGCTCTTAGCCTGAGGCCCCTTCTGCCCAATGTGGATCTCGCTCCCTGTCAAGATGACTTGGTGAGCGCGGGAGGGGCGAGCTCCTGGGCAAGCCTAGGCGAGCTCCTGAATGAGCTTGGGCGAGCTCCTGAGCGAGCTTGGGCGAGCTCCTGAGCGAGCTTGGGCGAGCTCCTGAGCGAGCTTGGGCGGGCTCCTGAGCGAGCTTGGGCGAGCTCCTGAGCGAGCTTGGGCGAGCTCCTGGGCAAGACTAGGCGAGCTCCTGAACGAGCTTAGGCGAGCTCCTGAGTGAGCTTAGGCGAGATCCCGAGCGAGCCTAGGCGAGCTCCTGAGTGAGCTCCTGAGCGAGCTTGGGCGAGCTCCCGAGCAAGCTCTTAGCCTGAGGCCCCTTCTGCCCAATGTGGATCCCGCTCCCTGTCAAGATGACTTGGTGAGCGCGGGAGGGGCGAGCTCCTGGGCGAGTTTCAGCTACCCCCAACAGTTACATTTGTGAGAATGAATTAGAATGGATCGTACGAATGAATTAGAATGGATCGTACGAATGGATTAGAATGGATCGTACGAATGAATTAGAATGGATCGTACGAATGCATTAGAATGGATACATTCGTGCGAATGAATTAGAATGGATCGTACGAATGGATTAGAATGGATCGTACGAATGGATTAGAATGGATCGGATGAATGAATTAGAATGGATCGTAAAAATGAATCAGAAAGGTTACATTTGTGACAATGAATTAGAATGGATCGTACGAATGAATTAGAATGGATCGTATGAATGGATTAGAATGGATCGTACGAATGGATTAGAATGGATCGTACGAATGAATTAGAATGGATTATACAAATGAATTAGAAAGGTTACATTCGTGAGAATGAATTAGAATGGATCGTACGAATGAATTAGAATGGATACATTTGTGCGAATGAATTATAATGGATCGTATATTCGTGCAAATAAATTAGAATGGATCGTATGAATGAATTAGAATGGATCCACCGAATGAGTTAGAATGGATCATACGAATGAATTAGAATGGATCGTACGAATGAATTAGAATGGATTGTGCGAATGAATTAGAATGGATCGTATGAATGAATAAGAATGGATCGTGCGAATGAATTAGACTGGATCGTACGAATGAATTAGAATGGATCGTGCGAATGAATTAGAAACATTCATGCGAATGAATTAGAATGAATTAGATTGGATCGTACGATCCATTCTAATCCATTCGTACGATCCATTCTTATTCATTCATACGATCCATTCTAATTCATTCGCACAATCCATTCTAATTCATTAGAATGGATCGTACGAATGAATTAGAATGGATACATTCGAGCGAATGAATTAGAATGGATCGTACGAATGAATTAGAATGGATCATAGGAATGAATTAGAATGGATCGTGCAAATGAATTAGAATAGATATATTCATGCGAATGAATTAGAATGGATCGTACGAATGAATTAAAATGGATCGTACGAATGAGTTAAAATGGATCGTCCGAATGAATTAGAATGGATCATACGAATGAATTAGAATGGAGACATTTGTATGAATAAATTAGACTGGATTGTACGAATGAATTAGAATGGATACATTCTTGTGAATAAATTAGAATGGATCGTAGGAATGAATAAGAATGGATCGTACGAATGGATTAGAATGGATCGTACGATGCAATCTAATTCATTCTAATTCATTCGCACGAATGTTTCTAATTCATTCGCACGAATGTTTCTAATTCATTCGCACGAATGTTTCTAATTCATTTGCACGATCCATTCTAATTCATTCGTATGAACCATTCTAATTCATTCGCACGATCCATTCTAATTTATTCATATGATCCATTATAATTCATTCGCACAATACATTCTAATTCATTCGTACGATCCATTCTAATTCATTCGTCCGATCCATTCCAATCCATTCGTACGATCCATTCTAATTCATTCGCACGAATGTAACCATTCTAATTCATTCGTACGATCTATTCTAATTCATTCGTCCGATCCATTCAAATTCATTCGCAAGAATGTATCCATTCTAATTCATTCGTACGATCCATTCTAATTCATTCGTATGATCCATTCTAATTCATTCGCACAATCCATTCTATTTTATTGATACAATCCATTCTAATTCATTCGCACGATCCATTCTAATTCATTCATACGAACCATTCTAATTCATTCGCATGAATATATCTATTCTAATTCATTCGTATGATCCATTCTAATTCATCGCACGATCCATTCTAATTCATTTGTACGATCCATTCTAATTCATTCCTACGATCCATTCTAATTCATTCGCACGAATGTATCCATTCTAATTCATTTGCACGATCCATTCTAATTCATTCCTATGATCCATTCTAATTCATTCGTACAATCCATTCAAATTCATTCGTACAATCCATTCTAATTCATTCATGCGAATGAATCCATTATAATTCATTCGTCCGATCCATTCTAATCCATTCGTACGATCTATTCTAATTCATTCTTACAATCCATTCTAATTCAGTCGTACGATCCATTCTAATGCATTCGTAAGATCCATTCTAATTCATTCGCTCGAATGGATCCATTCTAATCCATTCGTACGATCCATTCTAATTCATTCGCTCGAATGTATCCATTCTAATTCATTCGTACGATCCATTCTAATTCGTTCCCATTCTAATTCATTTGCACGATCCATTCTAGTTCATTCGTACGATCTATTCTAATTCATTCGCACGACCCATTCAAATTCATTCGTACGATCCATTCTAATTCATTCGCACGAATGTATCCATTCTAATGCATTCGTACGATTCATTCTAATTCAATCGCATGATCCATTCTAATTCTTTCATATGATCCATTCTAATTCATTCGCATGAATGTATCAATTCTAGTTCATTCGTACGCTCCATTCTAATTCATTCGTACGCTCCATTCTTATTCATCGCACAAATGTATCCATTCTAATTCATTCGTACGATCCATTCTAATTCATTCGTACGATTCATTCTAATTCATTCGCACGATCCATTCTAATTCATTCCTACGATCTATTCTAATTCATTCGCTCAAATGTATCCATTCTAATTCATTCGTTCGATCCATTCTAATTCATTCGTACGATCCATTCAAATTCATTCGCATGATCCATTCTAATTCATTCGTATGATCCATTCTAATTCATTCTCACAAATGTATCCATTCTAATTCATTCGTATGATCCATTCTAATTCATTCGCACGATCCATTCTAATTCATTCGCACAAATATATCCATTCTAATTCATTCGCACGATCCATTCTAATTCATTCCTATGATCCATTCTAATTCATTCGTACGATCCATTCTAATTCATTCTCACAAATGTAACCTTTCTAATTCATTTGTACGATCCATTCTAATCCATTCGTACGATCCATTCTAATCCATCCGTACGATCCATTCTAATCCATTCGAACAATCCATTCTAATTCATTCGTAGGAATGAATTAGAATGGATACATTTGTACAAATGAATTAGAATGGATACATTCGAGCGAATGAATTAGAATAGATACATTCATACTACTGAATTAGAATGGATTGTACGAATGAATTAGAATGGATCGTACGAATGAATAAGAATGGATCGTACGAATCCATTATAATGGATCGTACGAATGAATTAGAATAGATCGTGCGAATGAATTAGAATGGATCGTACGAATGAATTAGAATGGATCGTACGAATGAATTAGAATGGATATATTCGTGCGAATGAATTAGAATGGATCGTGCGAATGAATTAGAATGGATCATACGAATGAATTAGAATGGATAAATTTATGAGAATGAATTAGAGTGGATCGTACGATCCATTCTAATTCATTCCGCTCGAATGTATCCATTCTAATTCATTCCTTCGATCCATTCTAATTCATTTGTACAATCCATTCTACTTCATTCATACGATCCACTCTAATTCATTCGCACGATCCATTCTAATTCATTCGTACGATCGATCCATTCTAATTTATTCGCACGATCAATTCTAATTCATTCGCACGAATGTATCCATTCTAATTCATTCGTACGATCCATTCTAATTCATTCGTACGATCCATTCTAATTCATTCGCACGAATGTATCCAGTCTAATTCATTCGTTCGATCCATTCTAATTCATTCGCACAAATGTATCCATTCTAATTCATTCGTACAATCCATTCTAATTCATTCGCATGATCCATTCTAATTCATTCGTACGATCCAGTCTAATCCATTCGTACGATCCATTCTAATTCGTTCGTATGATCCATTCTAATTCGTAGGAATGAATTAGAATGGATCGTACGAATGAATTAGAATGGTTACATTCGTGCGAATGAATTAGAATCGATCGTACGAATGAATTAGAATGGATCGTGCGAAAGAATTAGAATTGATCATACGAATGAATTAGAATGGATTGTATGAATGAATTAGAATGGATACATTTGTGCGAATGAATTAGAATAGATCGTGCGAATGAATTAGAATAGATTGTACGAATTAATTAGAATGGATACATTCGTACGAATGAATTAGAATGGATCATGCGAATGAATTTGAATGGATTGTACGAATGAATTAGAATGGATCGAACAAATGAATTTGAATGGATCATGCGAATGAATAAGAATAGATCGTAGGAATGAATTAGAATGGATAATACGAATGAATTAGAATGGATCGTGCGAATGAATTAGAATGGATTGTACGAATGAATTAGAATGGATCGTACGAATGAATTAGAATGGATCATGCGAATGAATTTAAATGGATCGTACGAATGAATTAGAATGGATCGAACGAATGAATTAGAATGGATACATTCGAGCGAATGAATTAGAATAGATCGTAGGAATGAATTAGAATGGATCATACGAATGAATTAGAATAGATCGTGCGAATGAATTAGAATGGATCGAACGAATGAATTAGAATGGATACATTCGAGCGAATAAATTAGAATAGATCGTAGGAATGAATTAGAATGGATCGTACGAATGAATTAGAATGGATCGTACGAATGGATTAGAATGGATGGTACGAATGAATTAGAATGAATCGTACAAATGAATTAGAAAGGTTACATTTGTGAGAATGAATTAGAATGGATCGTACTAATGGATTAGAATGGATCATACGAATGGATTAGAATGGATCGTACGAATGAATTAGAATGGATCATACAAATGAATTAGAAAGGTTACATTCGTGAGAATGAATTAGAATGGATCGTACAAATGAATTAGAATGGATCATGCGAATGAATTTGAATGGATCGTACAAATGAATTAGAATGGATCGTACGAATGGATTAGAATGGATCGTACGAATGGATTAGAATGGATATATTCGTGCGAATGAATTAGAATGGATCGTACGAATGAATTAGACTGGATCGTACGAATAAATTAGAATGGATACATTCGTGCGAATGAATTAGAATGGATCGTAGGAATGAATTAGAATGGATCATACGAATAAATGGAATGGATCGTGCGAATGAATTAGAATGGATTGTACGAATGAATTAGAATGGATACATTCGTGCGAATGAATTAGTATGGATCATATGAAAGAATTAGAATGGATCGTGCGAATGAATTAGCAAGGATCGTACGAATGAATTAGAATGGATATATTCGTGCGAATGAATTAGAATGGATCGTACGAATAAATTAGACTGGATCGTACGAATAAATTAGAATGGATACATTCGTGCGAATGAATTAGAATGGATCGTACGAATGAATTAGAATGGATCGAATGAATGAATTAGAATGGATCGTGCAAATGAATTAGAATGGATATATTCGTGCGAATGAATTAGAATGGATCGTACGAATGAATTAGAATGGATCATGCGAATGAATTAGAATGGATATATTTGTGAGAATGAATTAGAATGGATCATACGAATGAATTAGAATGGATCGTATGAACGAATTAAAATGGATCGTACGAATGGATTAGAATGGATCGTACGAATGGATTAGAATGGATCGTACGAATGGATTAGAACGCATTGTACGAATGAATTAGAATAGATACTTTTGTGCGAGTGAATTAGATTGCATCGTATGAATGAATTTGAATGGATCGAACGAATGAATTAGAATGGATCATTCGAATGAATTAGAATGGATCATGCGAATGAATTAGAATAGATCGTACAAATGAATTAGAATGGATACATTCGAGTGATCCATTCTAATTCATTTGTACGATCCATTCTAATTCATTCGTACGATCTATTCTAATTCATTCGTACAATCCATTCTAATTCATTCGCACAATCCATTCTAATTCATTCGCACAATCCATTCTAATTCATTTGCATGAATGTATCCATTCTAATTCATTCGTACGATCCATTCTAATTCATTCGCACAATCCATTCTAATTCATTCCTACGATCTATTCTAATTCATTAGCTCGAATGAATTAGAATGGATCATACGAATGAATTAGAATGGATCGTATGAATGGATTAGAATGGATCGTACGAATGGATCATGCGAATGAATTAGAATGGATCGTACGAATGAATTAGAATGGATCGTACGAATGAATTAGAATGGATACATTCGTGCGAATGAATTAGAATGGATTGTGCGAATGAATTAGAATGGATTGTGCGAATGAATTAGAATGGATCGTACGAATGAATTAGAATGGATCATACGAATGAATTAGAATGGATCGTCCGAATGAATTAGAATGGATCGTACGAATGAAATAGAATGGATCGTACAAATGAATTAGAATGGATCGTTCGAATGTATCATACGAATGAATTAGAATGGATCATGCGAATGGATTATAATGGATCATTCTAATTCATTCGTACAATCCATTCTAACTCATTTGCACGATCTATTCTAATTCATTCGCACAAATGTATCCATTCTAATTCATTCGTACAATCCATTCTAATTCATTCGTATAATCAATTCTAATTCATTCGCACGATCCATTCTAATTCATTCGTACGATCCATTCTAATTCATTCGCACGAATGTAACCATTCTAATTCATTCCTACGATCCATTCTAATTCATTCCTACGAATTAGAATGGATCATACGAACGAATTAGAATGGATCATACGAATGGATTAGAATGGATCGTACGAATGAATTAGAATGGATCATGCGAATGAATTAGAATGGATAGTACGAATGAATTAGAATGGATACATTTATGCGAATGAATTAGAATGGATCGAACGAATGAATTAGAATGGATACATTCAAGCGAATGAATTAGAATGGATCGTACGAATGAATTAGAATGGATAAAAGGAATGAATTAGAAAGGTTACATTCGTGAGAATGAATTAGAATGGATCGTACGAATGAATTAGAATGGTTCATGCGAATGAATTAGAATGAATCGTACGAATGGATTAGAATGGATCGTACGAATGGATTAGAACGCATTGTACGAATGAATTAGAATAGATACATTTGTGCGAATGAATTAGATTGCATCGTACGAATGAATTTGAATGGATTGTACGAATAAATTAGAATGGATCGTACGAATGAATTAGAATAGATTATGCGAATGAATTAGAATAGATCATACGAATGAATTCGAATGGATCGTGCGAACGAATTAGAATGGATCGTACGAATGAATTTGAATGGATACATTCGAGCGAATGAATTAGAATGGATCGTACGAATGAATTAGAATGGATCATAGGAATGAATTAGAATGGATCGTGCAGATGAATTAGAATGGATACATTCGTGCGAATGAATTAGAATGGATCGTAGGAATGAATTAGAATGGATTGTACGAATGAATTAGAATGGTTACATTCGTGCGAATGAATTAGAATGGATCGTACGAATGAATTAGAATGGATCGTGCGAATGAATTAGAATTGATCATACGAATGAATTAGAATGGATTGTACGATCCATTCTAATTCATTCGCACGAATGTATCCATTCTAATTCATTTGCACGATCCATTCTAATTCATTCCTATGAGCCTTTCTAATTCATTCGTACGATCCATTCTAATTCATTCGCTCGAATGTATCCTTTCTAATTCATTCATACGATCCATTCTAATTCGTTCATACAATCCATTCTAATTCGTTCGTACGATCCATTCTAATTCGTTCGTACGATCCATTCTAATTAGAAAGGTTACATTCGAGCGAATGAATTAGAATAGATCGTAGGAATGAATTAAAATGGATCATACGAATGAATTAGAATTGATCGTACGAATGAATTAGAATGGATCGTGCGAATGAATTAGAATGGATCGTGCAAATGAATTAGAATGGATACATTCGTGCGAATGAATTAGAATGGATCGTAGGAATGAATTAGAATGGATTGTACGAATGAATTAGAATGGTTACATTCATGCGAATGAATTAGAATGGATCGTACGTAGGAATGAATTAGAATGGATCGTACGAATGAATTAGAATGGATCGTATGAATGGATTAGAATGGATCGTACGAATGGATTAGAATGGATCGCACGAATGAATTAGAATGGATCGAATGAATGAATTAGAATCGATACATTCGAGCGAATGAATTAGAATAGATCGTATGAATGAATTAGAATGGATCATACGAATGAATTAGAATGGATCGTGCGAATGAATTAGAATGGATTGTACGAATGAATTAGAATGGATACACTCGTGCGAATGAATTAGAATGGATCGGACGAATGAATTAGAATGGATCGTATGAATGAATTAGAATGGATTGTGCGAATGAATTAGAATGAATCGTACGAATGCATTAGAATAGATCGTACGAATGAATTAGAATGAATCGTACAAATGGATTAGAACGTATCGTGCGAATGAATTAGAATGGATCGTACGAATGAATTAGAATGGATACATTTGTGCGAATGAGTTAGAATGGATCATACGAATGAATTATAATGGATCGTACGAATGAATTAGAATGGATCATGCGAATGAATTAGAATGGATCGTGCGAATGAATTAGAATGGATCATGCGAATGAATTAGAATGGATTGTACGAATGAATTAGAATGGATACATTCGAGCGAATGAATTAGAATAGATCGTAGGAATGAATTAGAATGGATCATACGAATGAATTAGAATGGATCGTGCGAATGAATTTGAATGGATTATACGAATGAATTAGAATGGATACATTCGAGCGAATGAATTAGAATAGATCGTAGGAATGAATTAGAATGGATCATACGAATGTATTAGAATGGATCGTGCGAATGAATTAGAATGGATTGTACGAATGAATTAGAATGGATACATTTGTGAGAATGAATTAGAATGGATTGTGCGAATGAATTAGAATGGATTGTGCGAATGAATTAGAATGGATCGTATGAATGTATAAGAATGGAATGTACGAATGAATTAGAATTGATCGTGCGAATGAATTAGAATGAATCGTACGAATGCATTAGAATTGATCGTATGAATGAATTAGAATGAATTGTACGATCCATTATAATTCATTCGTCCGAGCCATTCTAATTCATTCGCACGAATGTATCCATTCTAATTCATTCGTACAATCCATTCTAATTCATTCGCACGATCCATTCTAATTCATTCGTATGATCCATTCTAATTCATTCCTACGATCTATTCTAATTCATTCGCTCGAATGTATCCATTCTAATTCATTCGTACAATCCATTCTAATTCATTCGCACGATCCATTCTAATTCATTCGTATGATCCATTCTAATTCATTCGTACGATCTATTCTAATTCATTCGTATGATCTATTCTAACTCATTCGCACAAATGTATCCATTCTAATTCACTCGTACGATCCATTCAAATTCATTCGCACGATCCATTCTAATTCATTCGTACGATCCATTCTAATTCATTCGTACGTTCCATTCTTATTCATTCGTACGATCCATTCTAATTCATTCGCACGATCCATTCTAATTCATTCGTACGATCCATTCTAATTCATTCGCACGAATGTAACCATTCTAATTCATTCGTATGATCCATTCTAACTCATTCCTATAATCCATTCTAATTCATTCGCACGAATGTATCCATTCTAATTCATTTGCACGATCCATTCTAATTCATTCCTATGATCCATTTTAATTTATTCGTACGATCCATTCTAATTCATTCGCTTGAATGTATCCATTCTAATTCATTCGTACGATCCATTCTAATTCGTTCATACGATCCATTCTAATTCGTTCGTACGATCCATTCTAATTCGTTCGTATGATCCATTCTAATTCATTCGCACGATCTATTCTAATTCATTCGTACGATCCATTCTAATCCATTCGTATGATCAATTCTAATTCATTCGCACGATCCATTCTAATTCATTCTCACGATTGTAACCTTTCTAATTCATTTGTATGATCCATTCTAATGCATTCGTACGATTCATTCTAATTCATTCGCACGATCCATTCTAATTCATTCGTCCGATCCAATCTAATTCAATCGTCTGATCCATTCTAATTCATTCGCATGAATCTATCCATTCTAATTCATTCGTATATTCCATTCTAATTCATTCGCATGATCCATTCTAATTTATTCGTACGATCCATTCTAATTCATTCTCACGAATGTAACCATTCTAATTTATTCGTAGGATCCATTCTAATTCATTTGCAAGAATGTAACTATTCTAATTCATTCGTACGATCCATTCTAATTCAGTCGTATGAATGTATCCATTCTAATTCATTCGTACAATCCATTCTAATTCATTCGCACGATCTATTCTAATTCATTTGTATGATCCATTCTAATTCATTCCTACGATCTATTCTTATTCTTTCGCTCGAATGTATCCATTCTAATTCATTCGCACGATCCATTCTAATTCATACGTACAATCCATTCTAATTCATTTGTATGATCCATTCTAATTCATTCCTACGATCTATTCTAATTCATTCGCTCGAATGTATCCATTCTAATTCATTCGTTCGATCCATTCTAATTCATTCGTACGATCCATTCAAATTCATTCGCATGATCCATTCTAATTCATTCGTACGATCCATTCTAATTCATTCTCACGAATATAACCTTTCTAATTCATTTGTATGATCCAATCTAATTCATTCGTACGATACATTTGTGCGAATGAATTAGAATGGATCGTAGGAATGAATTAGAATGTATCGTGCGAATGAATTAGAATGGATCGTACGAATGAATTAGAATGGGTCGTACGAATGAACTAGAATGGATCGTATGAATGAATAAGAAAGATCGTATGAATGAATTAGAATGGATCGTGCGAATGAAATAGAATGGATCGTGCGAATGAATTAGACTAGATCGTACGAATAAACTAGAATGGATCCACCGAATGAGTTAGAATAGATCATACGAATGAATTAGAATGGATCGTACGAATGAATTAGAATGGATCGTGTGAATGAATTAGAATGGATTGTACGAATGAATTAGAATGGATCGTACAAATGAATTAGAATGGATCGTTCGAATGTATCATACGAATGAATTAGAATGGATCATGCGAATGGATTAGAATGGATCATTCTAATTCATTCGTACAATCCATTCTAATTCATTCGCACGATCTATTCTAATTCATTCGCACAAATGTATCCATTCTAATTCATTCGTACAATCCATTCTAATTCATTCGTATGATCATTTCTAATTCATTCGCACGATCCATTCTAATTCATTCGTACGATCCATTCTAATTCATTCGCACGAATGTAACCATTCTAATTCATTCGTACGATCCATTCAAATTCATTCCTACGAATTAGAATGGATCATACGAACGAATTAGAATGGATCATACGAATGGATTAGAATGGATCATACGAATGAATTAGAATGGATCATGCGAATGAATTAGTATGGATTTTACGAATGAATTAGAATGGATACATTTGTGCGAATGAATTAGAATGGATCGAACGAATGAATTAGAATGGATACATTTGAGCGAATGAATTAGAATAGATCGTACGAATGAATTAGAATGGATCATAGGAATGAATTAGAAAGGTTACATTCGTGAGAATGAATTAGAATGGATCGTACGAATGAATTAGAATGGATCATGTCAATGAATTAGAATGAATCGTATGAGTGGATTAGAATGGATCGTACGAATGGATTAGAACGCATTATACGAATGAATTAGAATAGATACATTTGTGCGAATGAATTAGATTGCATCGTACGAATGAATTTGAATGGATTGTACGAATAAACTAGAATGGATCGTACGAATGAATTAGAATGGATTATGCGAATGAATTAGAATAGATCGTATGAATGAATTCGAATGGATCGTGCGAACGAATTAGAATGGATCGTACGAATGAATTAGAATGGATACATTCGAGCGAATGAATTAGAATGGATCGTACGAATGAACTAGAATGGATCATAGGAATGAATTAGAATGGATCGTGCAAATGAATAATAATGGATACATTTGTGCGAATGAATTAGAATGGATCGTAGGAATGAATTAGAATGGATCGTACGAATGAATTAGAATGGTTACATTCGTGCGAATGAATTAGAATGGATCGTACGAATGAATTAGAATGGATCGTGCGAATGAATTAGAATTGATCATACGAATGAATTAGAATGGATCATACGATCCATTCTAATTCATTCGCACGATCCATTCTAATTCATTCGTATGATCCATTTTAATTCATTCGCACGAATGTAACTATTCTAATTCATTCGTACGATCCATTCTAATTCATTCCTACGTTCCATTCTAATTCATTCGCACGAATGTATCCATTCTAATTCATTTGCACGATCCATTCTAATTCATTCCTATGATCCATTCTAATTCATTCATACGATCCATTCTAATTCATTCGCTTGAATGTATCCATTCTAATTCATTCGTACGATCCATTCTAATTCGTTCATACGATCCATTCTAATTCGTTCGTACAATCCATTCTAATTCATTCGCATGATCTATTCTAATTCATTCGTAAGATTCATTCTAATCCATTCGTATGATCAATTCTAATTCATTCGCACGATCCATTCTAATTCATTTGCAAGAATATAACCATTCTAATTCATTCGTACGATCCATTCTAAATCAGTCGTATGAATGTATCCATTCAAATTCATTCGTACAATCCATTCTAATTTATTCGCACGATCCATTCTAATTCATTCGTATGATCCATTCTAATTCATTCCTACGATCTATTCTAATTCTTTCGCTCGAATGTATCCATTCTAATTCATTCGCACGATCCATTCTAATTCATTCGTATGATCCATTCTAATTCATTCGTACAATCCATTCTAATTCATTCGTATGATCCATTCTAATTCATTCCTACGATCTATTCTAATTCATTCGCTCGAATGTATCCATTCTAATTCATTCATTCGATCCATTCTAATTTATTCGTACGATCCATGCAAATTCATTCACATGATCCATTCTAATTCATTCATACGATCCATTCTAATTCATTCTCACGAATGTAACCTTTCTAATTCATTTGTATGATCCATTCTAATTCATTCGTACGATACATTTGTGCGAATGAATTAGAATGGATCGTAGGAATTAATTAGAATGTATCGTGCAAATGAATTAGAATGGATCGTGCGAATGAATTAGAATGGATCGTACGAATGAACTAGAATGGATCCACCGAATGAGTTAGAATGGATCATACGAATGAATTAGAATGGATCGTACGAATGAATTAGAATGGATTGTGTGAATGAATTAGAATGGATCGTATGAATGAATAAGAATGGATCGTACGAATGAATTAGAATGGATTGTGCGAATGAATTAGAATGAATCGTACGAATGCATTAGAATGGATCGTACGAATGAATTAGAATAAATCGTACGAACAAATTAGAATGGATCATATGAATGAATTAGAATGGATCGTATGAACGAAATAGAATGGATCGTACGAATGAATTAGAATGGATACATTTGAGCGAATGAATTAGAATGGATCGTACGAATGAATTAGAATGGATCATAGGAATGATCATTCGTACGATCCATTCTAATTTATTCCTATGATCCATTCTAATTCATTCGTACGATCCATTCTAATTCATTCGCTCGAATGTATCCATTGTAATTCATTCGTACGATCCATTCTAATTCATTCGTACGATCCATTCTAATTCATTCTCACGAATGTAACCTTTCTAATACATTTGTATGTATCCATTCTAATTCATTCGTACGATCCATTCTAATTCATTCGTACGATCCATTCTAATTCATTCGCACGATCCATTCTAATTCATTCGTACGATCCATTCTAATTCATTCTCACGATCCATTCTAATTCATTCGTACGATTCATTCGCACGATCCATTCTAATTCATTCGTACGATCCATTCTAACTCATTCTACTTCATTCGCACGAATGTATCCATTCTAATGCATTCGTACGATTCATTCTAATTCATTCGTACGATCCATTCAAATTCATTCGTACGATCCATTCTAATTTATTCGTCCAATCCATTCTAATTCATTCGCACGAATGTATCAATTCTAATTCATTCGTACAATCGATTCTAATTCATTCGCACGATCCATTCTAATTCATTCGTATGATCCATTCTAATTCATTCCTACGATCTATTCTTATTCATTCGCACGAATGTATCCATTCTAATTCATTTGCATGATCCATTCTAATTCAGTCCTATGATGCATTCTAATTCATTCTTACGATCCATTCTAATTCATTCGCTCGAATGTATCCATTCTAATTCATTCGTACGATTCATTCTAATTCATTCGCACGATCCATTCTAATTCATTTGCATGATCCATTCTAATTCATTCCTATGATCCATTCTAATTCATTCGTACGATCCTTTCTAATTCATTCGTACGAATGTATCCATTTTAATTCATTCGTACAATCCATTCTAATTTATTCGTACGATCCATTTTAATCCATTCGTATGATCCATTCTAATCCATTCGTACGATCCATTCTAATTCATTCGCACGAATGTAACCATTCTAATTCATTCGTACGATCCATTCTAATTCATTCCTACGATCCATTCTAATTCATTAGCACGAATGTTCTAATCCATTCGTACGATCCATTCTAATCCATTCGTACGATCCATTCTAATTCATTCGCACGAATGTATCCATTCTAATCCATTCGTATGATCCATTATAATCCATTCGTCGATCCATTCTAATCCATTCGTACGATCCATTCTAATTCATTCGCATGAATGTATCCATTCTAATTCATTCGCACGATCCATTTTAATTCATTCGTACGATCCATTCTAATTCATTCGTCCAATCCATTCTAATTCATTTGCACGAATGTATCCATTCTAATTCATTCGTACAATCCATTCTAATTCATTCGTACGATCCATTCTAATTCATTCGTATGATCCAATCTAATTCATTTCTACGATCTATTCTTATTCATTCGCATGAATGTATCCATTCTAATTCATTTGCACGATCCATTCTAATTCATTCCTATGATCCATTCTAATTCATTCGTACGATCCATTCTAATTCATTCGCTCGAATGTATCCATTCTAATTCATTCGTACGATTCATTCTAATTCATTCGCACGATTCATTCTAATTCATTTGCATGATCCATTCTAATTCATTCCTATGATCCATTCTAATTCGTTCGTACGATCCATTCTAATTCATTAGTACGAATGTATCCATTCTAAATCATTCGTACAATCCATTCTAATTTATTCGTACGATCCATTCTAATCCATTCGTACGATCCATTCTAATCCATTCGTACGATCCATTCTAATTCATTCGCACGAATGTAACCATTCTAATTCATTCGTACGATCCATTCTAATTCATTCCTACGATCCATTCTAATTCATTCGTACGAATATTCTAATCCATTCGTACGATCCATTCTAATACATTCGTACGATCCATTCTAATCCATTCGTACGATCCATTCTAATTCATTCGCACGAAAGTAACCATTCTAATTCATTCGTACGATCCATTCTAATTCATTCCTACGATCCATTCAGATTCATTCGTACGATCCATTCTAATTCATTCTCATAAATATAACCATTCTAATTCATTTGTACGATCCATTCTAATTCATTCGTGCGATCCATTCTAATCCATTCGTACGATCCATTCAAATTCATTCGTACGATCCATTCTAATTCATTCTCACGAATGTAACCTTTCTAATTCATTTGTATGATCCATTCTAATTCATTCGTACGATCCATTCTATTCCATTCGTACGATCCATTCTAATTCATTCTCACAAATGTAACCTTTCTAATTCATTTGTATGATCCATTCTAATTCATTCGTACGATCCATTTTAATCTATTCGTACGATTCATTCTAATTCATTCGCACGATCCATTCTAATTCATTCGCATGAATGTAACCATTCTAATTCATTCGTACGATCCATTCTAATTCATTCCTACGATCCATTCTATTTCAATCGCACGAATGTATCCATTCTAATTCATTTGCACGATCCATTCTAATTCATTCCTATGATCCATTCTAATTCATTCGTACGATCCATTCTAATTCATTCGCTCGAATGTATCCATTCTAATGCATTCGTACGATCCATTCTAATTCATTCTCACGAATGTAACCTTTCTAATTCATTTGTATGTATCCATTCTAATTCATTCGTACGATCCATTCTAATCCATTCATACGATCCATTCTAATTCATTCGCTCGAATGTATCCATTCTAATTCATTCGTTCGATCCATTCTAATTCATTCGTACGATCCATTCAAATTTATTCGCATGATCCATTCTAATTCATTCGTACGATCCATTCTAATACAATCGTATGATCCATTCTAATTCATTCGCACAAATGTATCCATTTTAATTCATTCGTACGATCTATTCTAATTTATTGATACGATCCATTCTAATTCATTCGCACGATCCATTCTAATTCATTCGTACGATCCATTCTAATCCATTCATACGAATGGATTAGATTGGATACATTCGTGCAATCCATTCTAATTCATTTGCACGATCCATTCTAATCCAATCGTACAATCCATTCTAATCCATTCGTACGATCCATTCTAATTCATTCGTACAATCCATTCTATTTCATTTGCACAAATGTATCCATTCTAATTCATACGATCCTATCTAATTCGTTCATACGATCCATTCTAATTCATTCGCACGAATGTGACCATTCTAACTCATTCGTACGATCCATTCTAATTCATTCCTACGATCCATTCTAATTCATTCGTACGATGCATCTAATTCATTCGCACGATCTATTCTAATTCATTCGTACATGGATCGTGCGAATGAATTAGAATGAATCGTACAAATGCATTAGAATGGATCGTATGAATGAATTAGAATGAATCGTACGATCCATTCTAATTCATTCGTCCGATCCATTCAGATTCATTCGCACAAATGTATCCATTCTAATTCATTCGTACGATCCATTCTAATTCATTCGCACTATCCATTCTAATTCATTCGCACGATCTATTCTAATCCATTCTAATTCATTCATATGATCCATTCTAATTCGTTTGTATGATCCATTCTAATTCGTTAGTACAAATGAATTAGAAAGGTTACATTCATGAGAATGAATTAGACTGGATCGTGCGAATGAATAAGAATGGATCATACGAATGAATTAGAATGGATCGTACGAATTAATTAGAATGGATACATTCGTGTGAATGAATTAGAATGGATTGTATGAATGAATTAGAATGGATCGTACGAATAAATTAGAATGGTTATATTCGTGCGAATGAATTAGAATGGATTGTGCGAATGAATTAGAATGGATCGTATGAATGAATAAGAATGGATCGTACGAATGAATTAGAATGGATCGTACGAATGAATTAGAAAGGATCGTACAAATGAAATAGAAAGGTTACATTTGTGCGAATGGATCATAGGAATGAATTAGAATGGATCGTACGAATGAATTAGAATGGATTGTACGAATGAATTAGAATGGATACATTCGTGCGAATGAATTAGAATGGATCATACGAATGAATTAGAATGGATCGTACGAATGAATTAGAATGGATACATTCGAGCGAATGAATTAGAATGGATCGTACGAATGAATTAGAATGGATCATAGGAATGAATTAGAATGGATCGTGCAAATGAATTAGAATGGATACATTCGTGCGAATAAATTAGAATGGATCATACGAATGAATTAGAATGGATCGTACGAATGAATTAGAATGGATTGTGCGAATGAATTAGAATGGATCGTATGAATGGATTAGAATGGATACATTTGTGCGAATGAATTAGAATGGATCGTACGAATGAATTAGAATGGATCGTGCGAATGAATTAGAATGGATCGTGCGAATGAATTAGAATGGATCGTGCGAATGAATTAGAATGGATCGTACGAATGAATTAGAATAGATACATTTGTGCGAATGAATTAGAGTGGATCGTATGAATGAATTAGAATGGATTGTACGAATGAAATAGAATCGATCATGCGAATGAATTAGAATGGATCGTATGAAAGAATTAGAATGGATCGTAGGAATGAATTAGAATGGATCATACGAATGAATTAGAATCGATCATGCGAATGAATTAGAATGGATCGTACGAATGAATTAGAATGGATACATTTATGCGATGAATAAGAATGGAGCGTACGAATGAATTAGAATGGATCGTACGAATGAATTAGAATGGATCATACGAATCAATTAGAATAGATCGTGCGAATAAATTAGAATGGATCATACGAATGAATTAGAATAGATATATTCATGCGAATGAATTAGAATGGATCGTACGAATGAATTAGAATGGATCATGCGAATGAATTAGAATAGATTGTATGAATGAATTAGAATGTATTGTGCGAATGAATTAGAATGGATCGTATGAATGAATAAGAATGGATCGTACGAATGAATTAGAATGGATACATTCGTACGAATGAATTAGAATGGATCATGCGAATGAATTTGAATGGATTGTACGAATGAATTAGAATGGATCGAACAAATGAATTTGAATGGATCATGCGAATGAATAAGAATAGATCGTAGGAATGAATTAGAATGGATAATACGAATGAATTAGAATGGATCGTGCGAATGAATTAGAATGGATCGTACGAATGAATTAGAATAGATCATGCGAATGAATTTAAATGGATCATACGAATGAATTAGAATGGATCGAACGAATGAATTAGAATGGATACATTCGAGCGAATGAATTAGAATAGATCGTAGGAATGAATTAGAATGGATCATACGAATGAATTAGAATAGATCGTGCGAATGAATTAGAATGGATCGAACGAATGAATTAGAATGGATACATTCGAGCGAATAAATTAGAATAGATCGTAGGAATGAATTAGAATGGATCGTACGAATGAATTAGAATGGATCGTACGAATGGATTAGAATGGATGGTACGAATGAATTAGAATGAATCGTACAAATGAATTAGAAAGGTTACATTTGTGAGAATGAATTAGAATGGATCGTACGAATGGATTAGAATGGATCATACGAATGGATTAGAATGGATCGTACGAATGAATTAGAATGGATCATACAAATGAATTAGAAAGGTTACATTCGTGAGAATGAATTAGAATGAATCGTACAAATGAATTAGAATGGATCATGCGAATGAATTTGAATGGATCGTACAAATGAATTAGAATGGATCGTACGAATGGATTAGAATGGATCGTACGAATGGATTAGAATGGATATATTCGTGCGAATGAATTAGAATGAATCGTACGAATGAATTAGACTGGATCGTACGAATAAATTAGAATGGATACATTCGTGCGAATGAATTAGAATGGATCGTAGGAATGAATTAGAATGGATCATACGAATAAATGGAATGGATCGTGCGAATGAATTAGAATGGATTGTACAAATGAATTAGAATGGATACATTCGTGCGAATGAATTAGAATGGATCATATGAAAGAATTAGAATGGATCGTGCGAATGAATTAGCAAGGATCGTACGAATGAATTAGAATGGATCTATTCGTGCGAATGAATTAGAATGGATCGTACGAATAAATTAGACTGGATCGTACGAATAAATTAGAATGGATACATTCGTGCGAATGAATTAGAATGGATCGTACGAATGAATTAGAATGGATCGAATGAATGAATTAGAATGGATCGTGCAAATGAATTAGAATGGATATATTCGTGCGAATGAATTAGAATGGATCGTACGAATGAATTAGAATGGATCATGCGAATGAATTAGAATGGATATATTTGTGAGAATGAATTAGAATGGATCATACGAATGAATTAGAATGGATCGTATGAATGAATTAAAATGGATCGTACGAATGGATTAGAATGGATCGTACGAATGGATTAGAATGGATCGTACGAATGGATTAGAACGCATTGTACGAATGAATTAGAATAGATACTTTTGTGCGAATGAATTAGATTGCATCGTATGAATGAATTTGAATGGATCGAACGAATGAATTAGAATGGATCATACGAATGAATTAGAATGGATCATGCGAATGAATTAGAATAAATCGTACAAATGAATTAGAATGGATACATTCGAGTGATCCATTCTAATTCATTTGTACGATCCATTCTAATTCATTCGTACGATCTATTCTAATTCATTCGTACAATCCATTCTAATTCATTCGCACAATCCATTCTAATTCATTCGTACGATCCGTTCTAATTCATTCGCACAATCCATTCTAATTCATTTGCATGAATGTATCCATTCTAATTCATTCGTACGATCCATTCTAATTCATTCGCACAATCCATTCTAATTCATTCCTACGATCTATTCTAATTCATTAGCTCGAATGAATTAGAATGGATCATACGAATGAATTAGAATGGATCGTATGAATGGATTAGAATGGATCGTACGAATGGATCATGCGAATGAATTAGAATGGATCGTACGAATGAATTAGAATGGATCGTACGAATGAATTAGAATGGATACATTCGTGCGAATGAATTAGAATGGATTGTGCGAATGAATTAGAATGGATTGTGCGAATGAATTAGAATGGATCGTACGAATGAATTAGAATGGATCATACGAATGAATTAGAATGGATCGTCCGAATGAATTAGAATGGATCGTACGAATGAATTAGAATGGATCGTACAAATGAATTAGAATGGATCGTTCGAATGTATCATACGAATGAATTAGAATGGATCATGCGAATGGATTATAATGGATCATTCTAATTCATTCGTACAATCCATTCTAACTCATTTGCACGATCTATTCTAATTCATTCGCACAAAAGTATCCATTCTAATTCATTCGTACAATCCATTCTAATTCATTCGTATAATCAATTCTAATTCATTCGCACGATCCATTCTAATTCATTCGTACGATCCATTCTAATTCATTCGCACGAATGTAACCATTCTAATTCATTCCTACGATCCATTCTAATTTATTCCTACGAATTAGAATGGATCATACGAACGAATTAGAATGGATCATACGAATGGATTAGAATGGATTGTACGAATGAATTAGAATGGATCATGCGAATGAATTAGAATGGATAGTACGAATGAATTAGAATGGATACATTTATGCGAATGAATTAGAATGGATCGAACGAATGAATTAGAATGGATACATTCAAGCGAATGAATTAGAATGGATCGTACGAATGAATTAGAATGGATAAAAGGAATGAATTAGAAAGGTTACATTCGTGAGAATGAATTAGAATGGATCGTACAAATGAATTAGAATGGTTCATGCGAATGAATTAGAATGAATCGTACGAATGGATTAGAATGGATCGTACGAATGGATTAGAACGCATTGTACGAATGAATTAGAATAGATACATTTGTGCGAATGAATTAGATTGCATCGTACGAATGAATTTGAATGGATTGTACGAATAAATTAGAATGGATCGTACGAATGAATTAGAATAGATTATGCGAATGAATTAGAATAGATCATACGAATGAATTCGAATGGATCGTGCGAACGAATTAGAATGGATCGTACGAATGAATTTGAATGGATACATTCGAGCGAATGAATTAGAATGGATCGTACGAATGAATTAGAATGGATCATAGGAATGAATTAGAATGGATCGTGCAAATGAATTAGAATGGATACATTCGTGCGAATGAATTAGAATGGATCGTAGGAATGAATTAGAATGGATTGTACGAATGAATTAGAATGGTTACATTCGTGCGAATGAATTAGAATGGATCGTACGAATGAATTAGAATGGATCGTGCGAATGAATTAGAATTGATCATACGAATGAATTAGAATGGATTGTACGATCCATTCTAATTCATTCGCATGATCCATTCAAATTCAATCGTATGATCCATTCTAATTCATTCGCACGAATGTAACTATTCTAATTCATTCGTACGATCCATTCTAATTCATTCCTACGATCCATTCTAATTCATTCGCACGAATGTATCCATTCTAATTCATTTGCACGATCCATTCTAATTCATTCCTATGAGCCTTTCTAATTCATTCGTACGATCCATTCTAATTCATTCGCTCGAATGTATCCATTCTAATTCATTCATACGATCCATTCTAATTCGTTCATACAATCCATTCTAATTCGTTCGTACGATCCATTCTAATTCGTTCGTACGATCCATTCTAATTAGAAAGGTTACATTCGAGCGAATGAATTAGAATAGATCGTAGGAATGAATTAAAATGGATCATACGAATGAATTAGAATTGATCGTACGAATGAATTAGAATGGATCGTGCGAATGAATTAGAATGGATCGTGCAAATGAATTAGAATGGATACATTCGTGCGAATGAATTAGAATGGATCGTAGGAATGAATTAGAATGGATTGTACGAATGAATTAGAATGGTTACATTCATGCGAATGAATTAGAATGGATCGTACGTAGGAATGAATTAGAATGGATCGTACGAATGAATTAGAATGGATCGTATGAATGGATTAGAATGGATCGTACGAATGGATTAGAATGGATCGCACGAATGAATTAGAATGGATCGAATGAATGAATTAGAATCGATACATTCGAGCGAATGAATTAGAATAGATCGTATGAATGAATTAGAATGGATCATACGAATGAATTAGAATGGATCGTGCGAATGAATTAGAATGGATTGTACGAATGAATTAGAATGGATACACTCGTGCGAATGAATTAGAATGGATCGGACGAATGAATTAGAATGGATCGTATGAATGAATTAGAATGGATTGTGCGAATGAATTAGAATGAATCGTACGAATGCATTAGAATAGATCGTACGAATGAATTAGAATGAATCGTACAAATGGATTAGAACGGATCGTGCGAATGAATTAGAATGGATCGTACGAATGAATTAGAATGGATACATTTGTGCGAATGAGTTAGAATGGATCATACGAATGAATTATAATGGATCGTACGAATGAATTAGATTGGATCATGCGAATGAATTAGAATGGATATTGCGAATGAATTAGAATGGATCATGCGAATGAATTAGAATGGATTGTACGAATGAATTAGAATGGATACATTCGAGCGAATGAATTAGAATAGATCGTAGGAATGAATTAGAATGGATCATACGAATGAATTAGAATGGATCGTGCGAATGAATTTGAATGGATTATACGAATGAATGAGAATGGATACATTCGAGCGAATGAATTAGAATAGATCGTAGGAATGAATTAGAATGGATCATACGAATGTATTAGAATGGATCGTGCGAATGAATTAGAATGGATTGTACGAATGAATTAGAATGGATACATTTGTGAGAATGAATTAGAATGGATTGTGCGAATGAATTAGAATGGATTGTGCGAATGAATTAGAATGGATCGTATGAATGTATAAGAATGGAATGTACGAATGAATTAGAATGGATCGTGCGAATGAATTAGAATGAATCGTACGAATGCATTAGAATTGATCGTATGAATGAATTAGAATGAATTGTACGATCCATTATAATTTATTCGTCCGAGCCATTCTAATTCATTCGCACGAATGTATCCATTCTAATTCATTCGTACAATCCATTCTAATTCATTCGCACGATCCATTCTAATTCATTCGTATGATCCATTCTAATTCATTCCTACGATCTATTCTAATTCATTCGCTCGAATGTATCCATTCTAATTCATTCGTACAATCCATTCTAATTCATTCGCACGATCCATTCTAATTCATTCGTATGATCCATTCTAATTCATTCGTACGATCTATTCTAATTCATTCGTATGATCTATTCTAACTCATTCGCACAAATGTATCCATTCTAATTCACTCGTACGATCCATTCAAATTCATTCGCACGATCCATTCTAATTCATTCGTACGATCCATTCTAATTCATTCGTACGTTCCATTCTTATTCATTCGTACGATCCATTCTAATTCATTCGCACGATCCATTCTAATTCATTCGTACGATCCATTCTAATTCATTCGCACGAATGTAACCATTCTAATTCATTCGTATGATCCATTCTAACTCATTCCTATAATCCATTCTAATTCATTCGCACGAATGTATCCATTCTAATTCATTTGCACGATCCATTCTAATTCATTCCTATGATCCATTCTAATTTATTCGTACGATCCATTCTAATTCATTCGCTTGAATGTATCCATTCTAATTCATTCGTACGATCCATTCTAATTCGTTCATACGATCCATTCTAATTCGTTCGTACGATCCATTCTAATTCGTTCGTATGATCCATTCTAATTCATTCGCACGATCTATTCTAATTCATTCGTACGATCCATTCTAATCCATTCGTATGATCAATTCTAATTCATTCGCACGATCCATTCTAATTCATTCTCACGAATGTAACCTTTCTAATTCATTTGTATGATCCATTCTAATGTATTCGTACGATTCATTCTAATTCATTCGCACGATCCATTCTAATTCATTCGTCCGATCCAATCTAATTCAATCGTCTGATCCATTCTAATTCATTCGCATGAATCTATCCATTCTAATTCATTCGTATATTCCATTCTAATTCATTCGCACGATCCATTCTAATTTATTCGTACGATCCATTCTAATTCATTCTCACGAATGTAACCATTCTAATTTATTCGTAGGATCCATTCTAATTCATTTGCAAGAATGTAACTATTCTAATTCATTCGTACGATCCATTCTAATTCAGTCGTATGAATGTATCCATTCTAATTCATTCGTACAATCCATTCTAATTCATTCGCACGATCTATTCTAATTCATTTGTATGATCCATTCTAATTCATTCCTACGATCTATTCTTATTCTTTCGCTCGAATGTATCCATTCTAATTCATTCGCACGATCCATTCTAATTCATTCGTACAATCCATTCTAATTCATTTGTATGATCCATTCTAATTCATTCCTACGATCTATTCTAATTCATTCGCTCGAATGTATCCATTCTAATTCATTCGTTCGATCCATTCTAATTCATTCGTACGATCCATTCAAATTCATTCGCATGATCCATTCTAATTCATTCGTACGATCCATTCTAATTCATTCTCACGAATATAACCTTTCTAATTCATTTGTATGATCCAATCTAATTCATTCGTACGATACATTTGTGCGTATGAATTAGAATGGATCGTAGGAATGAATTAGAATGTATCGTGCGAATGAATTAGAATGGATCGTACGAATGAATTAGAATGGGTCGTACGAATGAACTAGAATGGATCGTATGAATGAATAAGAAAGATCGTATGAGTGAATTAGAATGGATCGTGCGAATGAAATAGAATGGATCGTGCGAATGAATTAGAATAGATCGTACGAATAAACTAGAATGGATCCACCGAATGAGTTAGAATAGATCATACGAATGAATTAGAATGGATCGTACGAATGAATTAGAATGGATCGTGTGAATGAATTAGAATGGATTGTACGAATGAATTAGAATGGATCGTACAAATGAATTAGAATGGATCGTTCGAATGTATCATACGAATGAATTAGAATGGATCATGCGAATGGATTAGAATGGATCATTCTAATTCATTCCTACAATCCATTCTAATTCATTCGCACGATCTATTCTAATTCATTCGCACAAATGTATCCATTCTAATTCATTCGTACAATCCATTCTAATTCATTCGTATGATCAATTCTAATTCATTCGCACGATCCATTCTAATTCATTCGTACGATCCATTCTAATTCATTCGCACGAATGTAACCATTCTAATTCATTCGTACGATCCATTCAAATTCATTCCTACGAATTAGAATGGATCATACAAACGAATTAGAATGGATCATACGAATGGATTAGAATGGATCATACGAATGAATTAGAATGGATCATGCGAATGAATTAGTATGGATTTTACGAATGAATTAGAATGGATACATTTGTGCGAATGAATTAGAATGGATCGAACGAATGAATTAGAATGGATACATTTGAGCGAATGAATTAGAATAGATCGTACGAATGAATTAGAATGGATCATAGGAATGAATTAGAAAGGTTACATTCGTGAGAATGAATTAGAATGGATCGTACGAATGAATTAGAATGGATCATGTCAATGAATTAGAATGAATCGTATGAATGGATTAGAATGGATCGTACGAATGGATTAGAACGCATTATACGAATGAATTAGAATAGATACATTTGTGCGAATGAATTAGATTGCATCGTACGAATGAATTTGAATGGATTGTACGAATAAATTCGAATGGATCGTACGAATGAATTAGAATGGATTATGCGAATGAATTAGAATAGATCGTACGAATGAATTCGAATGGATCGTGCGAACGAATTAGAATGGATCGTACGAATGAATTAGAATGGATACATTCGAGCGAATGAATTAGAATGGATCGTACGAATGAACTAGAATGGATCATAGGAATGAATTAGAATGGATCGTGCAAATGAATAATAATGGATACATTTGTGCGAATGAATTAGAATGGATCGTAGGAATGAATTAGAATGGATCGTACGAATGAATTAGAATGGTTACATTCGTGCGAATGAATTAGAATGGATCGTACGAATGAATTAGAATGGATCGTGCGAATGAATTAGAATTGATCATACGAATGAATTAGAATGGATCGTACGATCCATTCTAATTCATTCGCACGATCCATTCTAATTCATTCGTATGATCCATTTTAATTCATTCGCACGAATGTAACTATTCTAATTCATTCGTACGATCCATTCTAATTCATTCCTACGTTCCATTCTAATTCATTCGCACGAATGTATCCATTCTAATTCATTTGCACGATCCATTCTAATTCATTCCTATGATCCATTCTAATTCATTCATACGATCCATTCTAATTCATTCGCTTGAATGTATCCATTCTAATTCATTCGTACGATCCATTCTAATTCGTTCATACGATCCATTCTAATTCGTTCGTACAATCCATTCTAATTCATTCGTACGATCCATTCTAATTCATTCGCATGATCTATTCTAATTCATTCGTAAGATTCATTCTAATCCATTCGTATGATCAATTCTAATTCATTCGCACGATCCATTCTAATTCATTTGCAAGAATATAACCATTCTAATTCATTCGTACGATCCATTCTAAATCAGTCGTATGAATGTATCCATTCAAATTCATTCGTACAATCCATTCTAATTTATTCGCACGATCCATTCTAATTCATTCGTATGATCCATTCTTATTCATTCCTACGATCTATTCTAATTCTTTCGCTCGAATGTATCCATTCTAATTCATTCGCACGATCCATTCTAATTCATTCGTATGATCCATTCTAATTCATTCGTACAATCCATTCTAATTCATTCGTATGATCCATTCTAATTCATTCCTACGATCTATTCTAATTCATTCGCTCGAATGTATCCATTCTAATTCATTCATTCGATCCATTCTAATTTATTCGTACGATCCATGCAAATTCATTCACATGATCCATTCTAATTCATTCGTACGATCCATTCTAATTCATTCTCACGAATGTAACCTTTCTAATTCATTTGTATGATCCATTCTAATTCATTCGTACGATACATTTGTGCGAATGAATTAGAATGGATCGTAGGAATTAATTAGAATGTATCGTGCAAATGAATTAGAATGGATCGTGCGAATGAATTAGAATGGATCGTACGAATGAACTAGAATGGATCCACCGAATGAGTTAGAATGGATCATACGAATGAATTAGTTTGGATCGTACGAATGAATTAGAATGGATTGTGTGAATGAATTAGAATGGATCGTATGAATGAATAAGAATGGATCGTACGAATGAATTAGAATGGATTGTGCGAATGAATTAGAATGAATCGTACGAATGCATTAGAATGGATCGTACGAATGAATTAGAATAAATCGTACGAACAAATTAGAATGGATCATATGAATGAATTAGAATGGATCGTATGAACGAAATAGAATGGATCGTACGAATGAATTAGAATGGATACATTTGAGCGAATGAATTAGAATGGATCGTACGAATGAATTAGAATGGATCATAGGAATGATCATTCGTACGATCCATTCTAATTTATTCCTATGATCCATTCTAATTCATTCGTACGATCCATTCTAATTCATTCGCTCGAATGTATCCATTGTAATTCATTCGTACGATCCATTCTAATTCATTCGTACGATCCATTCTAATTCATTCTCACGAATGTAACCTTTCTAATACATTTGTATGTATCCATTCTAATTCATTCGTACAATCCATTCTAATTCATTCGTACGATCCATTCTAATTCATTCGCACGATCCATTCTAATTCATTCGTACGATCCATTCTAATTCATTCTCACGATCCATTCTAATTCATTCGTACGATTCATTCGCACGATCCATTCTAATTCATTCGTACGATCCATTCTAACTCATTCTACTTCATTCGCACGAATGTATCCATTCTAATGCATTCGTACGATTCATTCTAATTCATTCGTACGATCCATTCAAATTCATTCGTACGATCCATTCTAATTTATTCGTCCAATCCATTCTAATTCATTCGCACGAATGTATCAATTCTAATTCATTCGTACAATCGATTCTAATTCATTCGCACGATCCATTCTAATTCATTCGTATGATCCATTCTAATTCATTCCTACGATCTATTCTTATTCATTCGCACGAATGTATCCATTCTAATTCATTTGCATGATCCATTCTAATTCAGTCCTATGATGCATTCTAATTCATTCTTACGATCCATTCTAATTCATTCGCTCGAATGTATCCATTCTAATTCATTCGTACGATTCATTCTAATTTATTCGCACGATCCATTCTAATTCATTCCTATGATCCATTCTAATTCATTCGTACGATCCTTTCTAATTCATTCGTACGAATGTATCCATTTTAATTCATTCGTACAATCCATTCTAATTTATTCGTACGATCCATTTTAATCCATTCGTATGATCCATTCTAATCCATTCGTACGATCCATTCTAATTCATTCGCACGAATGTAACCATTCTAATTCATTCGTACGATCCATTCTAATTCATTCCTACGATCCATTCTAATTCATTAGCACGAATGTTCTAATCCATTCGTACGATCCATTCTAATCCATTCGTACGATCCATTCTAATTCATTCGCACGAATGTATCCATTCTAATCCATTCGTATGATCCATTATAATCCATTCGTCGATCCATTCTAATCCATTCGTACGATCCATTCTAATTCATTCGCATGAATGTATCCATTCTAATTCATTCGCACGATCCATTCTAATTCATTCGTACGATCCATTCTAATTCATTCGTCCAATCCATTCTAATTCATTTGCACGAATGTATCCATTCTAATTCATTCGTACAATCCATTCTAATTCATTCGCACGATCCATTCTAATTCATTCGTATGATCCAATCTAATTCATTTCTACGATCTATTCTTATTCATTCGCATGAATGTATCCATTCTAATTCATTTGCACGATCCATTCTAATTCATTCCTATGATCCATTCTAATTCATTCGTACGATCCATTCTAATTCATTCGCTCGAATGTATCCATTCTAATTCATTCGTACGATTCATTCTAATTCATTCGCACGATTCATTCTAATTCATTTGCATGATCCATTCTAATTCATTCCTATGATCCATTCTAATTCGTTCGTACGATCCATTCTAATTCATTAGTACGAATGTATCCATTCTAAATCATTCGTACGATCCATTCTAATCCATTCGTACGATCCATTCTAATCCATTCGTATGATCCATTCTAATTCATTCGCACGAATGTAACCATTCTAATTCATTCGTACGATCCATTCTAATTCATTCCTACGATCCATTCTAATTCATTCGTACGAATGTTCTAATCTATTCGTACGATCCATTCTAATCCATTCGTACGATCCATTCTAATCCATTCGTACGATCCATTCTAATCCATTCGTACGATCCATTCTAATTCATTCGCACGAATGTAACCATTCTAATTCATTCGTACGATCCATTCTAATTCATTCCTACGATCCATTCAGATTCATTCGTACGATCCATTCTAATTCATTCTCATAAATATAACCATTCTAATTCATTTGTACGATCCATTCTAATTCATTCGTGCGATCCATTCTAATCCATTCGTACGATCCATTCTAATTCATTCGTACGATCCATTCTAATTCATTCTCACGAATGTAACCTTTCTAATTCATTTGTATGATCCATTCTAATTCATTCGTACGATCCATTCTAATCCATTCGTACGATCCATTCTAATTCATTCTCACAAATGTAACCTTTCTAATTCATTTGTATGATCCATTCTAATTCATTCGTACGATCCATTTTAATCTATTCGTACGATTCATTCTAATTCATTCGCACGATCCATTCTAATTCATTCGCATGAATGTAACCATTCTAATTCATTCGTACGATCCATTCTAATTCATTCCTACGATCCATTCTATTTCAATCGCACGAATGTATCCATTCTAATTCATTTGCACGATCCATTCTAATTCATTCCTATGATCCATTCTAATTCATTCGTACGATCCATTCTAATTCATTCGCTCGAATGTATCCATTCTAATTCATTCGTACGATCCATTCTAATTCATTCTCACGAATGTAACCTTTCTAATTCATTTGTATGTATCCATTCTAATTCATTCGTACGATCCATTCTAATCCATTCATACGATCCATTCTAATTCATTCGCTCGAATGTATCCATTCTAATTCATTCGTTCGATCCATTCTAATTCATTCGTACGATCCATTCAAATTTATTCGCATGATCCATTCTAATTCATTCGTACGATCCATTCTAATACAATCGTATGATCCATTCTAATTCATTCGCACAAATGTATCCATTTTAATTCATTCGTACGATCTATTCTAATTTATTGATACGATCCATTCTAATTCATTCGCACGATCCATTCTAATTCATTCGTACGATCCATTCTAATCCATTCATACGAATGGATTAGATTGGATACATTCGTGCAATCCATTCTAATTCATTTGCACGATCCATTCTAATCCAATCGTACGATCCATTCTAATCCATTCGTACGATCCATTCTAATTCATTCGTACAATCCATTCTATTTCATTTGCACAAATGTATCCATTCTAATTCATACGATCCTATCTAATTCGTTCATACGATCCATTCTAATTCATTCGCACGAATGTGACCATTCTAACTCATTCGTACGATCCATTCTAATTCATTCCTACGATCCATTCTAATTCATTCGTACGATGCATCTAATTCATTCGCACGATCTATTCTAATTCATTCGTACATGGATCGTGCGAATGAATTAGAATGAATCGTACAAATGCATTAGAATGGATCGTATGAATGATTTAGAATGAATCGTACGATCCATTCTAATTCATTCGTCCGATCCATTCAGATTCATTCGCACAAATGTATCCATTCTAATTCATTCGTACGATCCATTCTAATTCATTCGCACTATCCATTCTAATTCATTCGCACGATCTATTCTAATCCATTCTAATTCATTCATATGATCCATTCTAATTTGTTTGTATGATCCATTCTAATTCGTTAGTACAAATGAATTAGAAAGGTTACATTCATGAGAATGAATTAGACTGGATCGTGCGAATGAATAAGAATGGATCATACGAATGAATTAGAATGGATCGTACGAATTAATTAGAATGGATACATTCGTGTGAATGAATTAGAATGGATTGTATGAATGAATTAGAATGGATCGTACGAATAAATTAGAATGGTTATATTCGTGCGAATGAATTAGAATGGATTGTGCGAATGAATTAGAATGGATCGTATGAATGAATAAGAATGGATCGTACGAATGAATTAGAATGGATCGTACGAATGAATTAGAAAGGATCGTACAAATGAAATAGAAAGGTTACATTTGTGCGAATGGATCATAGGAATGAATTAGAATGGATCGTACGAATGAATTAGAATGGATTGTACGAATGAATTAGAATGGATACATTCGTGCGAATGAATTAGAATGGATCATACGAATGAATTAGAATGGATCGTACGAATGAATTAGAATGGATACATTCGAGCGAATGAATTAGAATGGATCGTACGAATGAATTAGAATGGATCATAGGAATGAATTAGAATGGATCGTGCAAATGAATTAGAATGGATACATTCGTGCGAATAAATTAGAATGGATCATACGAATGAATTAGAATGGATCGTACGAATGAATTAGAATGGATTGTGCGAATGAATTAGAATGGATCGTATGAATGGATTAGAATGGATGCATTTGTGCGAATGAATTAGAATGGATCGTACGAATGAATTAGAATGGATCGTGCGAATAAATTAGAATGGATCATACGAATGAATTAGAATGGATCGTGCGAATGAATTAGAATGGATCGTACGAATGAATTAGAATAGATACATTTGTGCGAATGAATTAGAGTGGATCGTATGAATGAATTAGAATGGATTGTACGAATGAAATAGAATAGATCATGCGAATGAATTAGAATGGATCGTATGAAAGAATTAGAATGGATCGTAGGAATGAATTAGAATGGATCATACGAATGAATTAGAATCGATCATGCGAATGAATTAGAATGGATCGTACGAATGAATTAGAATGGATACATTTATGCGATGAATAAGAATGGAGCGTACGAATGAATTAGAATGGATCGTACGAATGAATTAGAATGGATCATACGAATCAATTAGAATAGATCATGCGAATAAATTAGAATGGATCATACGAATGAATTAGAATAGATATATTCATGCGAATGAATTAGAATGGATCGTACGAATGAATTAGAATGGATCATGCGAATGAATTAGAATAGATTGTATGAATGAATTAGAATGTATTGTGCGAATGAATTAGAATGGATCGTATGAATGAATAAGAATGGATCGTACGAATGAATTAGAATGGATCCTACGAATGAATTAGAATGGATCAAACGAATGAATTAGAATGGATCGTACGAATGAATTAGAATGGATTGTGCGAAGGAATTAGAATAGATCGTATGAATAAATTAAAATAGATCATATGAATGAATTAGAATGGATCGTACGAATGAAGTAGAAGGGATCATACAAATGAATTAGATAGGTTATATTCGTGAGAATGAATTAGAATTGATCGTACGAATGAATTAGAATGGATCATGCGAATGAATTTGAAAGGATCGTACGAATGTATTAGAATGGATTGAACGAATGAATTAGAATGGATACATTCGAGCGAATGAATTAGAATAGATCGTACGAATGAATTAGAATGGATTGTACGAATGAATTAGAATAGATACATTCATACGAATGAATTAGAATGGATCGTACAAATGAATTAGAATGGATCGTACGAATGAATTACAATGGATCGTACGAATGGATTAGAATGGATCGTACGAATGGATTAGAATGGATACCTTTGTGCGAATAGATTAGAATGGATCATACAAATGGATCATAGGAATGAATTAGAATAGATCGTACGAATGAATTAGAATGGTTACATTCGTGCAAATGAATTAGAATGGATCGTACTAATGGATTAGAATGGATCGTACGAATGGATTAGAATGGATCGTACGAATGAATTAGAATGGATTGTACAAATGAATTAGAAAGGTTACATTTGTGAGAATGAATTAGAATGGATCATACGAATGGATTATAATGGATCGTACGAATGGATTAGAATGGATCGTACGAATGGATTAGAATGGATCGTATGAATGATTTAGAATGGATCATACAAATGAATTAGAAAGGTTACATTCGTGAGAATGAATTAGAATGGATCGTACGAATGAATTAGAATGGATCATGCGAATAAATTTGAATGGATAGTATGAATGAATTAGAATGGATACATTCGAGCGAATGTATTAGAATAGATCGTAGGAATGAATTAGAATGAATCGTACGAATGAATTAGAATGGTTACATTCGTGCGAATGAATTAGAATGAATCGTACGAATGGATTAGAATGGATCGTGCGAATGAATTAGAATGGATCGTGTGAATAAATTAGAATGGATCGTATGAATGAATAAGAATGGATCGTACGAATGAATTAGAATGGATACATTCGTGCGAATGAATTAGAATGGATTCATTCTAATTCATTCGCACGATCCATTCTAATTCATTCATACGATCCATTCTAATTCATTCGCACGATCCATTCTAATCCATTCGTACGATCCATTCTAATCCATTCCTATGATCCATTCTAATCCATTAGTACGATCCATTCTAATTCATTCACACGATCCATTCTAATTCATTCATACGATCCATTCTAATTCATTCGCTTGAATGTATCCATTCTAATTCATTCGTTCAATCCATTCTAATTCATTCGTACGATCCATTCAAATTCATTCGCATGATCCATTCCAATTCATTCGTACGATCCATTCTAATTCATTCTCAAGAATGTAACCTTTCTAATTCATTTGTACGATCCATTCTAATTCATTCGTACGATCCATTCTAATTCATTCGCTCGAATGTATCCATTCTAATTCATTCGTACGATCCATTCTAATTCGTTCATACGATCCATTCTAATTCATTCCTATTATCCATTCTAATTCATTCGTACGATCCATTCTAATTCATTCGCTCGAATATATCCATTCTAATTCATTCATACGATCCATTCTAATTTGTTCATACGATCCATTCTAATTCGTTCGTACGATCCATTCTAATTTATTCGCACGATCCATTCTAATCCATTCGTACGATCCATTCTGATTCATTCGTACAAATGAATTAGAATGGATCGTATGAATGAATAAGAATGGATCGTACGAATGAATTAGAAGGGATCATGCGAATGAATTAGAACGAATCGTACGAATGTATTAGAATGGATACATTCGTGCGAATGAATTAGAATGGATCGCACGAATGAATTGGAATGGATCATACAAATGAATTAGAAAGGTTACATTCGCGAGAATGAATTATAATGAATCGTACGAATGAATTAGAATGGATCATGCGAATAAATTTGAATGGGTCGTACGAATGAATTAGAATGGATCGAAAGAATGAATTAGAATGGATACATTCGAGCGAATGAATTAGAATGGATCGTACGAATGGATTAGAATGGATCGTACGAATGGATTAGAATGGATCGTACGAATGGATTAGAATGGATCGTGCGAATAAATTAGAATGGATCAATTCTAATTCATTCGTACGATCCATTCTAATTCATTCGCACAATCCATTCTAATTTATTCGTACGATCCATTCTAAATCATTCGTACGATCTATTCTAATTCATTCGCACGAATGTAACCATTCTAATTCATTCGTACGATTCATTCTAATTCATTCGTATGAGCTATTCTAATTCATTCGTACGATCTATTCTAATTCATTCGTACGACCCATTGTAATTCATTTATACAATCCGTTCAGATTCATTCACACAAATATATCCATTCAAATTCATTCGTACGATCCATTCTAATTAATTCGCACGATCCATTCTAATTCAGTCGTATGAATGTATCTATTTTAATTCATTCGTACGATCCATTCTAATTCATTCGTACGATTTAATTCATTCGTACGATCCATTCTAATTCATTCGTACGATCGATTCTAATCCATTCGCACGATCCATTCTAATTCATTCGTACGATCCATTCTAGTTCATTCGTATGGTCCATTCTAATTTATTCGTTCAAATATATCCATTCTAATTCATTCGTACGATCCATTCTAATTCATTCGCATGATCCATTCTAATTCATTCGCACGAATGTATCCATTCTAATTCATTTGCACAATTCATTCTAATTCATTCGTACGATCCATTCTTATTCATACATACGATCCATTCTAATTCATTCGCACAATCCATTCTAATTCATTCGTATGATCCATTCTAATTCATTTGTATGAATAAATTAGAATGAATCGTATAAATGTATTAGAATGGATCGTACGAATGAATTAGAATGGATCGTACGAACGAATTAGAATGGATCGTATGAACGAATTAAAATGGATCATACGAATGAATTAGAATGGATACATTCGAGCGAATGAATTAGAATGGATCGTATGAATGAATTAGAATGGATCGTACGAATGAATTAGAATGGATCGTACGAATGAATTAGAATGGATAGTGCGAATGAATTAGAATGGATCGTACGAATGAATTAGAATGGATCGTACGAATGAATTAGAATAGATTGTGCGAAAGAATTAGAATGGATCGTACGAAAGAATTAGAATGGTTCGTACGAGTGAATTAAAATGGATCGTACGAATGAATTAGAATCGATCGTGCGAATGAATTAGAATGGATCGTACGAATGAATTAGAATGGATACATTTGTGCGATGAATAAGGATGGAGCGTACAAATGAATTATAATGGAGCGTACGAATGAACTAGAATGGATACATTCGTGCGAATGAATTAGAATGGATCATATGAAAGAATTAGAATGGATCGTGCGAACGAATTAGAATGGATCGTGCGAATGAATTAGAATGGATCGTACGAACGAATTAGAATGGATCGTACGAACGAATTAGAATGGATCGTATGAATGAATTAGAATGGATACATTCGTACAATCCTTTCTAATTCATTCGTTCGATCCATTCTTATTCATTCGTATGATCCATTCAAATTCATTCGCATGATCCATTCTAATTCATTCGTACGATCCATTCGAATTCATTCTCACGAATGTAACCTTTCTAATTCATTTGTATAATCCATTCTAATTCATTCGTACGATCCATTCTAATTTATTCGTACAATCCATTCAAATTCATTCGTACAATCCATTCTAATTTATTCGTCCGATCCATTCTAATTCATTCGCACGAATGTATCCATTCTAATTCATTCGTACAATCCATTCTAATTCATTCGCACGATCCATTCTAATTCATTCGTATGATCCATTCTAATTCATTCCTACGATCTATTCTAATTCATTCGCTCGAATGTATCCATTCTAATTCATTCATTTGATCCATTCTAATTTATTTGTACGATCCATTCAAATTCATTCACATGAACCATTCTAATTCATTCGTACGATCCATTCTAATCCATTCGTACGATCCATTCTAATCCATTCGTACGATCCATTCTAATCCATTCGTATGATCCATTCTAATCCATTCGTACGATCCATTCTAATTCAGTCGTATGATCCATTCTAATTCATTCGCACGAATGTATCCATTATAATTTATTCGTACAATCCATTCTAATTCATTCGCACGATCTATTCTAATCTAATTCATTCATACGATCCATTCTAGCTCATTCATACAATCCATTCTAATTTATTCGCATGAATGTATGTATCCATTCTAGTTCATTCGCACGAATGTATCCATTCTAATTCATTCATACGATCTATTCTAATTCAACCGCAAGATCCATTCTAATTTATTCGTACGATCCATTATAATTCATTCGTACGATCCATTCTAATTCATTTGCACGATCCATTCTAATTCATTCGTACAAATGTATCCATTCTAATTCATTTGTATGATCCATTCTAATTCATTCGCACAAATGAATCCATTCTAATTCATTCGTACGATCTATTCTAATTCATTTGCACGATCCATTCTAATTCATTCGTACGATCCATTCTAATTCATTCACACGATCCATTCTAATTCATTCGTACGATCCATTCTAATTCATTCGCACGAATGTATCCATTCTAATGCATTCGTACGATTCATTCTAATTCATTCACACGATCCATTCTAATTCATTCGTACGATCCATTCTAATTCATTCATCCGATCCATTCTAATTCATTCGCACGAATGTATCCATTCTAATTCATTCGTACAATCCATTCTAATTCATTCGCACGATCCATTCTAATTCATTCGTATGATCCATTCTAATTCATTCCAACGATCTATTCTAATTCATTCGCTCGAATGTATCCGTTCTAATTCATTCATTCGATCCATTCTAATTCATTCGTACGATCCATTCAAATTCATTCGCATGATCCATTCTAATTCATTCGTACGATCCATTCTAATCCATTCGTACGATCCATTCTAATTCATTCGTACGATCCATTCTAATTCTTTCGTACGATCCATTCTAATTCATTCGCACGATATATTCTAATTCATTCATACAATCCATTCTAATTCATTCGTACGATCCATTCTAATTCATTCGCACTATCCATTCTAATTCATTCGTGCGATCCATTCTAATTCATTTGTACGGATGAATTAGAATGGATCGTACGAATGGATTAGAATGGATCGTACGAATGAATTAGAATGGATAGTGCGAATGAATTAGAATGGATCGTACGAATGAATTAGAATGGATTGTATGAATGAATTAGAATAGATCGTGCGAATGAATTAGAATGGATCGTACGAAAGAATTAGAATGGATCATATGAATGAATTAGAACGGATCGTACGAATGAATTAGAATGGATCGTACGAATGAATTAAAATGGATACATTCGAGCGAATGAATTAGAATGGATCGTACGAATGAATTAGAATGGATCATAGGAATGAATTAGAATGGATCGTGCAAATGAATTAGAATGGATACATTCGTGCGAATGAATTAGAATGGATCATAGGAATGAATTAGAATGGATCGTACGAATAAAGTAGAGTGGATCGTGCGAATGAAATAGAATGGATCGTACGAATGAATTAGAATGGATCCACCGAATGAGTTAGAATAGATCATACGAATGAATAAGAATGGATCGTACGAATGAATTAGAATGGATCGTATGAATGAATAAGAATGGATCGTACAAATGAATTAGAATGGATCGTGCGAACGAATGAATTAGAATGGAAACATTCGAGCGAATGAATTAAAATATATCGTAGGAATGAATTAGAATGGATCGTACGAATGGATTAGAATGGATCGTGCAAATGAATTAGAATGGATACATTCGTGCGAATGAATTAGAATGGATCGTAGGAATGAATTAGAATGGATCGTACGAATGAATTAGAATGGTTACATTCGTGCGAATGAATTAGAATGGATCGTATGAATGAATTAGAATGGATACATTCGAGCGAATGAATTAGAATGGATTGTACGAATGAATTAGAATGGATCGTACGAATGAATTAGAAAGGTTACATTTGTGAGAATGAATTAGAATGGATCGTACAGTTCATTAGAATGGATCGTACGAATGAATTAGAATGGATATATTCGTGCGATTGAATTAGAACGGATCGTACGAATGAATTAGACTGGATCGTACGAATAAGTTAGAATGGATACATTCATGCAAATGAATTAGAATGGATCATACGAATGAATTAGAATGGTTCATACGAATGAATTAGAATGGATCGTACGAATAAATTAGAATAGATCGTACGAATCGATTAGATTGGATCGTACGAATGGATTAGAATGCATTGTACGAATGAATTAGAATAGATACATTTGTGCGAATGAATTAGATTGCATCGTACGAATATATTTGAATGGATTGTACGAATGAATTAGAATGGATCATACGAATGAATTAGAATGGATCATGCGAATGAATTAGAATAGATCGTACGAATGAATTAGAATGGATCGTGCGAACGAATTAGAATGGATCATATGAACGAATTAGAATGGATCGTATGAATGAATTAGAATGGATACATTCGAGCGAATGAATTAGAATGGATCGTACGAATGAATTAGAATTGATCATGCGAATGAATTAGAATAGATCATACAAATGAATTAGAAAAGTTACATTCGTGAGAATTAATTAGAATGGATCCTGCGATGAATTAAAATGGATCATACAAATGAATTAGAATGGATTCTAATCCATTCGTACGATCCATTCTAATCTATTCTAATTCATTCGCACAAATGTATCCATTCTAATTCATTCTCACGAATGTAACCTTTCTAATTCGTTCATAGGATCTACTCAAAATGGATTGTACGAACGAATTAGAATGGATCGTACGAACGAATTAGAATGGATCGTATGAACGAATTAGAATGGATCGTACGAATGAATTAGAATGGATACATTCGACCGAATGAATTATAATGGATCGTACGAATAAATTAGAATGGATCATAGGAATGAATTAGAATGGATTGTGCAAATGAATTAGAATGGATACATTCGTGCGAATGAATTAGAATGGATCGTACGAATGAATTAGAATGGTTATATTCGTGCGAATGAATTAGAATGGATCATACGAAAGGATTAGAATGGATCGTACGAATGAATTAGAATGGATCGTAGAAATGAATTAGAAAGGTTACATTTGTGAGAATGAAATAGAATGGATCGTACGAATGAATTAGAATGGATCGTACGAATGGATTAGAATGGATCGTACGAATGAATTAGAATGGATAATGCGAATGAATTAGAATGGATTGTACGATTGAATTAGAATGGATACATTTGTGCGAATGAATTAGAATGGATCGTGCGAATGAATTAGAATGGATCGTACGAATAAATTAGAATGGATATATTTATGCGAATGAATTAGAATGGATCAAACAAATAAATTAGAATGGATACATTTGTGCGAATGAATTAGAATAGCTCATACGAATGAATTAGAATGGATCATAGGAATTAATTAGAATGGATCGTGCAAATGAATTAGAATGGATACATTCGTGCGAATGAATTAGAATGGATCGTAGGAATAAATTAGAATGTATCGTACGAATGAATTAGAATGGATCGTACGAATGAATTTGAATGGTTCATAGGAATGAATTAGAATGGATCGTACGAATGGATTAGAATGGATCGTTCGAATGAATTAGAATGGATCGTACGAATGGATTAGAATGGAGCGTACGAATGACTTAGAATGGAGCGTACAAATGAACTAGAATGGATACATTCGTGCGAATGAATTAGAATGGATCATATGAAAGAATTAGAATAGATCGTGCGAATGAATTAGAATGGATCGTACGAATGAATTAGAATGGATCGTGCAAATGAATTACAATGGATCGTACGAATGAATTAGGAAGGTTACATTCTAATTCATTCGTACGATCCATTCTAATTCATTCGCATGATCCATTCGTACGATCCATTCTAATCATTACAATGGATACATTCGTGTGAATGAATTAGAATCGATTGTACGAATGAATTAGAATGGATCGTACGAATGAATTAGATCGTACGAAAGAATTAGAATGGATCGTACGAATGAATTAAAATGGATACATTCATATGACTGAATTAGAATGGATCGTGCGAATTAATTAGAATGGATCGTACGAATGAATTTGAATGGATACATTTGTGCGAATGAATTAGAATAGATCGTGCGAATGAATTAGAATGGTTACATTTGTGCGAATGAATTAGAATGGATCGTACGAATGAATTAGAATGGATCATACAAATGAATTAGAATGGATCGTGCGAATGAATTAGAATGGATCGTGCGAATGAATTAGAATGGATACATTCGAGCAAATGAATTAGAATGGATCGTACGAATGAATTAGACTGGATCATAGGAATGAATTAGAATGGATTGTGCAAATGAATTAGATTGGATACATTCGTGCGAATGAATGAGAATGGATCGTAGGAACGAATTAGAATGGATCGTACGAATGAATTAGAATGGATCGTGCGAATGAATTAGAATGGATCGTACGAATGAATTAGAATGCATCATAGGAATGAATTATAATGGATCGTGCCAATGAATTAGAATGGATACATTCATGCGAATGAATTAGAATGGATCGTCGGAATGAATAAGAATGGATCGTACGAATAAATTAGAATGGATCGTGCGAATGAATTAGAATGGATCGTACGAATGAATTAGAATGGATCATAGGAATGAATTAGAATGGATCGTGCAAATGAATTAGAATGGATACATTCGTGCGAATGAATTAGAATGGATCGTAGGAATGAATAAGAATGAATCGTACGAATGCATTAGAATGGATCGTACGAATGAATTAGAATGGATCGTGCGAATGAATTAGAATGGATCGTGCGAATGAATTAGAATGAATCGTACGAATGCATTAAAATGGATCATACGAATGAATTAGAATGGATCGTATGAATGAATTAGAATGGATCGTGCGAATGAATTAGAATGAATCGTACGATGCATTAGAATGGATCGTACGAATGAATTAGAATGAATTGTATGAATGAATTAGAATGGATCGTACGAATGCATTAGAATGGATCGTGCGAATGAATTAGAATGGATCGTGCGAATGAATTAGAATGGATCGTACGAATGAATTAGAATGAATCGTACGATCCATTCTAATTCATTCGTCCGATCCATTCTAATTCATTCGCACGAATGTATCCATTCTAATTCATTCGTACGATCCATTCTAATTCATTCCTATGATCTATTCTAATTCATTCGCACGAATGTATCCATTCTAATTCATTTGCACAATCCATTCTAATTCTTTCCTATGATCCATTCTATTTCATTCTTACGCAAGAATGTATCCATTCTATATCATTCGCATGATCAATTCTAATTCATTCGTACGATCCATTCTAATTCATTTGCACGAATGTATCCATTCAAATTCATTCGTACAATCCATTCTAATTGATTCGGACGATTTATTCTAATTCATTCGTATGATCCATTCTAATTCATTCCTATCTATTCTAATTTATTCGCTCGAATGTATCCATTCTAATCCATTCGTACGATCCATTCTAATTCATTCGTACGATCCTTTCTAATTCATTATCCATTATAATTCATTTGTATGTATTCATTCTAATTCATTCGTACGATCCATTCTAATTCATTCGTACAATCCATTCTAATTCATTCGCTCGAATGTATCCATTCTAATTCATTCGTACGATCCATTCTAATTTATTCATACGATCCATTCTAATTCGTTCGTACGATCCATTCTAATTCGTTCGTACGATTCATTCTAATTCATTCGTATGATCCATTCTAATGCATTCGTATGATTCATTCTAATTCATTCGTACGATCCATTCTTATTCATTCGTATGATCCATTCTAATTCATTCTTACGATCTATTCTAATTCATTCGCTCGAATATAACCTTTCTAATTAGAATGGATCGTACAATTGAATTAGAAAGGTTACATTCGTGAGAATGAATTAGAATGGATCATACGAATGAATTAGAAAGGATCATACGAATGAATTAGAATTGATACATTCGTGCGAATGAATTAGAATGGATCGGACGAATGCATTAGTATGGATCATACGATTCATTCTCGCACGAATGTATACATTCTAATTTATTCGTACAATCCATTCTAATTCATTCGCATGATCCATTCTAATACATTCATATGATCTATTCTAATTCATTCCTACGATCTATTCTAATTCACTCGCTAGAATGTATCCATTCTAATTCATTCGTTCGATCCATTCTAATTCATTCGTAAGATCCATTCAAATTCATTCGCATGATCCATTCTAATTCATTCATACGATCCATTCTAATTCATTCTCATAAATGTAACCTTTCTAATTCATTTGTATGATCCATTCTAATTCATTCGTACGACCCATTCTATTCCATTCGTACGATCCATTCTATTCCATTCGTACGATCCATTCGTACGATCCATTCTAATTCATTCGCACGAATATAACCATTCTAATTCATTCATATGATCCATTCTAATTCATTCGTACGATCCATTCTAATTCATTCATGTGATCCATTCTAATTCGTTCATAGGATCCATTCTAATTCATTCGCATGAATGTAACCATTCTAATTCATTCGTACGATCCATTCTAATTCATTCCTACGATCCATTCTAATTCATTCGCACGAATGTATCCATTCTAATTAATGGATCGTGCGAATGAATTAGAATGGATCGTACAAATGAATTAGAATGGATCGTGCGAATGAATTAGAATGGATCATACAAATGAATTAGAAACGTTACATTTGTGAGAATGAATTAGAATGGATCGTACGAATGAATTAGAATG